>OY998239.1:80473653-81073653 GCA_963922005.1 Cornus suecica
TTTCATTCTATTCCATTCCATTCAACCTACCAAATGTGTCATTAGAGATAAAGTAGATTTTTAGGTGCTGCTCTAGTCTAATTCTCTTGAATGTTCAATCCCTCCTGGTTTTCGCAATCCTTCCTTTTATAAGGATGGTTTCAGATCTGATTCTCGCACGATCATGACCCCTCTAAAAGCTTCCTTGGGGGCCGGTGTTAGATGTCGCGGCCATTATAGTGTCCTAAATGCGCATGGACTGATGTCATGCGGCGGTCAGTGAAAACATTAAACGCGATTTGAGATAAAATTTGTGATTTGACCCTCATCATTTCCAAAAATTAGATTCGTTATGTTGTCACCGGTCCTTGATGACTCTCCACAGGGGCGAAGCCATGCTTTGGGCAGGGGCATGAGCATGACCCCTGCAAAAGTTTTGTAAAATTTTTTGTTAACCTAAAAAGTTATATATATTACAAATATATTTATAAAAATTGCTTATGACATCTTCCAGTTTTTAAAAAACTCCTTTGATATCTTAAAAAATTATAAATTTTACCAATAAATTTATAAAAAGTTGCATTTTTACACCCAATTTTTTTTCTAATAACTTAAAATAATAAAAATTTCACTGATAAACTCATAAAAATTTGCATTGGCCCAGACAAATTTCTTGGCTCCGTCCTTTGACTCTCCATACTCACTCGAGTGGATTAGAATCAAGATCGACCCACTCTAATCTCAGGAAAGAGGGAAAGATTCCCGAGATTATACTTAAGTATTTCAAAAAAAATATCAAGAATTACATATGATGCCTCGAAACATAATATCCCCTACACATCTCTATTATATATCGTACCATTTTCTTTCTCCTCTTCATAATCATTTAATAAGTTTTATGAAGTCACTTCACATTAAAAAGTAAAAAACATTCATACTGATTTAGGATGGACAAAAATCAATATAACAGTATTTCTGTAAAAAAATTTCATGATCGATCCAAATTCTCCCCCCCCCCCCCCCTCTTATGTGATCCCATTAATTCCTTTAAAAAATGGAAGTATTGGAAGTGAAGGGCTACAATAAATATATATATATATATTTTTAAAAATAGGAAGTAGAAACACTCATATAGTTTGTCCCTATTATGGAGAAAAACAAAAGCAACCACTTCTATCAGATCTCCTGCCTTTCCTTCCTTCCAAAGCAATTGTTAGCTTAAACTCCCTCTAATTAATTCTATTTTTGCCTAAACCCCTCTCAAATAATTCAGGAAGCAAAAGATGCTAGTTAGTTATTCCCAATTAAATCCAAAATATAGCACCAAACTCATTGAAATTAGATGCTAATTGAATTTCCAAGTAAAATGACTACTCATGACCTAACATCATTTTCACCTCCATAAAAATTCCTCACTTCCCTCACACACTTCAAATTAAACCCACTCCATTTTCCCTCTCTCCAAACACCCCATACTCGGGAAATTAATCAGAATGGGGCACAACCTTCTATTCACACTGTCTCTTGTGCTTCTCCTCCACTTCCACTCCACCACAACCCTAGCTCAGCCTCCAACGACCATAACTCAGCCCCCGGCATTGCCCCCGAAACCACCCGGTCCCACCAACATCACCAAAGTACTCGAAAAAGCCGGTCATTTTTCCGTCTTAATCCGCCTTCTAAAAAATACCCAATTGGCTGATAGAATCAACAACCAGATCAAGAAATCAGACCAAGGCCTCACCATCTTTGCACCCACCGATACTGCGTTTTCGAGCCTCAAGTCCGGAACCCTAAATTCCCTAACTGATCAACAACAGGTCCAGTTAGTCCAGTTTCATGTTATACCTAGTTTTTTCAACACCACCTTAGAATTCCAAACTGTGAGCAACCCAATGAGGACGGAAGCCGGAAACAGTAGTCTCAGAGAGTTCCCGCTAAATGTGACCACCTCCGGGAGCCAAGTCAACGTGTCGACCGGCGTGGTCAACGCCACCGTGGGCAAAAAGGTCTTTACGGACAACATGCAGGTTGCTGTTTATGAGTTGGACAATGTGCTTCTTCCCATGAACATATTTGGTACTCCTGCGCCGGCTCCGGCAGCGGCATTGGCGCCAGGGACATCAAAGACTAAGGATTCGTCGGATGGTGAGGGTCCGAGCTCGGACGGCGGTAGTGATGATGGACCGGCCGATGATGACTCTAGTGCAATTGGTGTTACCATTCATAGAGTGTTGGTGCATTTTATTGGAGTGGTTGTGTTTGTAGTACTTTTTTAGTGGGAGGAAATGGAGGGTGGTGATTGTGCTATTGGTGTCCAAATGATTTTTGTTGGTCAGATCGGATGGTGGGGATTGAGAACACGAGTTGGGCTTGAATAATTGGGCCGCGTAGTTAATTTTGGGCCTAGTAGTGCCGAAATTGAATTTTTAAGGCCCATTTTTGTTTTTCTATTCTATTAAAGCTTGTATTTTTGTGTTTTTTTTATTTTCATTTATTAGTATGTTTGTTTTTCTGTTCCAGCTTTGTGTAATCTGAGATTTTGTGGTATTCGCAGTAGATGCATGAGTGAAATATATTGTGTTTTTTTTATGAGATTGGAGATATTCTAAATTATAGGGCCCAACATATAGAATTTTATGTGTGAATGCCAATTTTAGAAAAAATGTTTATAAAAAAAAAGAGGAGTAATAATTAAGCTGATGAACAATCCAAAAACAATATATATATATATATATATATATATATACATGTATTTATCTCTTTTTCATTTTGATAAAAAATAAAATAAATTGATGGCAGCATGTGCATAATTTATTTTGAATGGATGAACATATTTATATCATTTGGTAGTTGAATGATCATTCCACAGGCTACGAAATCAAGGTGAAACCGTGAAACTAAAAGTAAATAAAATTAAGGGTAATTTGAATTGACATTCTCTGAGGTTTGGCTTAATTGCAGTCAGATAATGGTCAACGAAAATTTTGCAGAAACACCCCCTGAACTTTCAAAAATCTTGCAATGACATCCCTTTGAGTCATGAAAAGTCATATTTGCCCTTATTTAATTTCAATAAACTCCCCTCTACTATTGAATTTAATCAACTAACCCCTCTTATATCCGGATTGCCCTCTATGCTTTCAAATTTAATCAACTAACACCTCCTATATCCGGATTGTCCCCCTATATTTTTCAATTTCAATCACATTACCCCACACCCTCAAACAATATATATAAAATTCAAAAAATATATATCAAATTTCAAAAAAATATATAAAATATTTAAAATTTGAAAAAATATATATAATTTAAAACAATTATATAAAAT
The DNA here is from genome assembly GCA_963922005.1 of Cornus suecica. Taxonomy (NCBI): domain Eukaryota; kingdom Viridiplantae; phylum Streptophyta; class Magnoliopsida; order Cornales; family Cornaceae; genus Cornus; species Cornus suecica. The sequence goes on from OY998239.1 coordinate 80,476,964, forward strand.
TATAAATATATATTTGGAAAATAATATATAAAATCCGAAAATAATATATAAAATTCGAAAAAATTATATAAATTTCAAAAAATATATATAACATTCGAAAAAAATATAAATTTCGAATATATACAAAATTCAAAAATAAATAAATAAATATATATACATTTATAATTCGGAAGAAATATATAAATTCAAAAACATATAAATTTAGAAATAATATATAAAATTTGAAAAAATATATATATTTCAAAAAACAAAATTAGAATAAATAAATAAATTAGAAGAAAAAAATATATATTGGTAAAATATCATATCTTTTCTAATGAAGTGAATCAAACTACTTATCCGGATTGCCCCCTATAGTTTTTAATTTCAATCACATTACCCCCTACCCTCAAACAATATATATATATATATATATATATATATATATATATATATAATTCAAAATATATATATAAAATTTCAAAAAATATATAAAATTCAAATATATATATATAATTCAAAACAATTATATAAAATTATAAATATATATATTTCAAAAATAATATATAAAATTTGAAAACAATATATAAAATTCAAAACATATATTAAATTTGAAACAAATATATAAATTTCAATTTTTTTATAAAATTTGAAATTATCATATAACTTTCGAAAACATCATATAAATTTCGAAAATGTCATATAAATCTCGAAATATATATAATTCAAAAAAATATATATTTTGGAAAAATATATATAAAAAGACCACTAATTGTTGTTGGTGTAAGTAGTTTGATTCACTTCATTAGAAAAGATATGATATTTTACCAATATATATATTTTTCTTCTAAATTTGTTTATTTATTCTAATTTGGTTTTTGAAATATATATATTTTGAAATTTATATATATTTTTTGAAATTTTATATATTATTTCTAAATTTGTATGTTTTGGAATTTATATATTTCTTCTGAATTATATATATATATATATATTTGAATTTTATATATATTCGAAATTTATATTTTTTTCAAAATTTATATATATATTTCAAAATTTATATACTTTTTTCGAATTTTATACATCTCTATATTTTCTCTCTAAATCTCAACTCAAACCCTATGTCTCTATCTATAGAGTTAAACCCCATTCCTTATTGAACAAGAAAAATAATTTTTTGTTGGATAAGGATTACAAATCATTGGAAAATAAAACTCTCTAACAATAAATTCATTTTACAATAAAACTCTAAATAGAAACCTAATTACAAAAGAATTTGAAACATTTTCCTAACAATCTCCACCTTGGCTCGAATTCTATCATCTTCTCAAAGCTCCACATTGCTTCAAGCATCAACACTCTTATTCTTCAATTTATTCTTTTTCATCTACACGCATCATGCTCCACCTCCACCGTGACTATGTGCGTTTCTTCAACATTCTTCAATCATCTTCAACACTATCATCAATCATCAACATCATCTTCAACACTATCCTCAATCATCAACATCATCTTCAATACTATCCTCAATAATCAACATCATCTTCAACATCAACATCATCTTCAACACTATCTTCATAACTGCGCCTTCTCTGCGATCACTTCATCTTCTTCATCATTTTTATCTTTTTTAAGCTCGGTCACCTCTATATCAAGCCGCAATATCCACTTTCATCAAATCTTCATCATCTCAAATTTTTATTTTTATTTTTATACTATCCAATCACTATCAGAATCATCGTCACTGATCAAAAACTCCTTCACTTCGCCAAGTCCTAAATCCTCACATTTCCCATCTTCATAATCAAATCTACACAATCTTCCTAACAAAAACACCACTACCCTCAATTTTTTTCCTCACATATGGTCCCACCAGTGCCTTCAACCTCGTCCCAACCACCTGCCTCTTCTCCTTCTCACTCAAATCACTCAATGACTCGACATCATCATCAACTTGAAACCCAACAATTTCGTTAGCACATGTGAGCCACCAGTGAGCCACCACTGCTACGCGCTCTCCACCGCACTGCTGTGCAAAATATGTCTCCATGCATTAACCTGAACACAACCTCCACCTCATCAACATAAAAAATAACTCATTTACACCCCTTGACCACTTTTTGTAGTTGACTTTGAATGAAATGACTGTAATATCCTTTACCATTAAACATTCTGATTTCTAAGAAATTTATTGTCCTAAATGGGCATAACATGGATAACAAGGATTAGCATATCTCAATACCCAAACACCACCCCATCTCCTCAACCCACCTCCTTTACCCCTAACCCTAGTTTCACCCACCCTCACCTCTACCACCTCCCTCTCCCCATTTGTCACCTCCGTCCGCCACCTCCCACCTCCTTCGTCACCTTTCATCTCCCTTTCCCACGACCCCTCCTCCGCCATCTCCCACCTCCTCCTCGCCGGCGGCGACCGCGCGCCAAGGATCTCGACACAGATCTTCTCCTCTGCCACCTCCCACGACCCCTCCCTCCACCACCGCCATGGTTAATATTGTGTCCTTTTATATAAATATATGTATATATGTGAATAATTTATCTTTATAATTAGGAAATATATATATGGGTTTGCATTTGGAGGAACCGGCCGGTCCAATTTGACATCGCCGACGACGGTGGAGAGGTGGTGGAGGTTGCTTGGGGGTATTTGATAAGTCCATTTTACATACATATTTTATCCCCAAATGTATATTTGTTAGTAGGTAAAACTATTTATTTTAATTAATTTAGAAGTGTAATAATGATAAATGCATAAAACTTAATTTATATAATAAAATTGTTGAATAAATCATTTTCAATGTCATTAAATTACATCTACATTTATGTCTTTCATTTATAGGTGTAAAGTGAGAAATGAATCAAATGCACATGGATGAAAGTTGGATGAATCAAATGCACATGGATAAAAGTTGGAAGATTCAAATGCACATGGAAAAAAAACAAAATGTGATGGAAAGTGATGAAAAAGAAAAGAAAAGAATATTTCATTTCTCTTTACAAGTTGTAATTTGATTCCAATATTTCTCTATAAATATGGATACATCTTGAAGAGGAAAAGAAAAGAAGAAGAAGAAGAAGAAGAAGAAGAAGAAGGAGGAGAGCAAGAAGGACACCAAAGAGGAGAAGAATTTATCTTCAATTCCGGGTTTTATTGTTCTTACTTTGTTATTTTCTTTTTAAGCATGTGTAACTAAATTCTTAACTAAGGTTGAGGATGAAACCACCATTTATGAAATAAATTCCTTTTAGTCTTTTATCAATTTTCATGTGTATGGTTTAAATGCTTATGATTTTCGCTTCATAGTATTAATTGTTTTAAATTCCTTTCACTATAAATATCATGTATTTATAGTAGTTAAGAATTCTTATCACAATTAATCAAGCTTGGATTTGATGAGTTTATAAGTAAAAATCTTTGATCTTATGTGATCCATTAAATTGCATACATAGAATGCTTAGAATTTTACACTTTAAAGCAAAGGAAAATCTATTTATTGAAAATATATTTCATTAGTGCGTTATTGTTAAATCTTGAGAAAGTAATAAGATTGATTTCTAAATTACTACTCTAAAATTGGAATTGATAAAGGAATAATTAGAAGTTTATGGATTAGTGGTGGTGGATTCCGATACCTTAGTATTTTCTCCCTATTATTCTCGCTTTAATTATTTGTATTTCGATATTGCATGTTTAGTATAAAAATCACTTCAACATACAAACTTTGAGAAACTAGGTTAGTTTTAGATTAATTTGAGTTTAATTAAGTTCTTTTTAAAGCATTCCCTTGGGTTCGACCTCGTTCTTGCATAACCTAAACTACAATTGATTCGTGTACTTGCGAGTAATATTTTAAAACACACCAAGTTTTTGGCGCCGTTGCCGGGGAATAGCAACAAGAAATTAATTAAATTTAAGTTGATTTAATTCTTCTACTAGTTATTTAAAAAAAAAAAAAAAAAAACAGATTTTAGAAGCTACTATTTTGCTTGAATCTACTATTTCGAATTTTTTTTTTTCTTTATAAAAAAAAAAAAAAAAAATCGAAACTACTATAGCAAGTTCGTGATACTGTAGCAATAGTGTTGTCACTTTGAAAAAAAAAAAAAAAGCTATCCAATGTTGTGACACTGGGCATAGGGACTTGTGTGAGCCTTGAATGAACAGGGTCTGTTAGGAAAAAAAACAAAAAAAAAATTTCATTTGTGATAAGCTACTGCTTTGTTTAAAAAATAAAAAATAAAAAAAATTTCTTTCTAATTGTGATAGTACTGTAGTGTTTCTTCACTTTTAAATTTAAAGATTAGTATTTTATTAGTGATAACAAATTAGAAAAATAAAAAAAAAAGTTAGATTCGGTTAGTATAGTGGTCAGTGGTCACACAGTAGACAAATATTGGACATTTGATAGTTGTAATACAATTTGTGATTTTTGCTTTAAAATCAAATTGTTTGTTTTAATCCACCAGTGTTCATTTCCCAACATCCCATTTTACCCAAACCCAATTCTAAAAAAAAAAAAAAAAAAAAAAAATTCAAAAACTATTGTAGCATTTCGGCTACTGTAGCAAAACAAAAAAAAAATTACTTTTTTATTTTGTTTATTCTTAGCTTAAGTATAGAATTAGTGTTTGTTTGCTTAAGTTTATAATTTTTGTTATTTTTATTTTTGTTTTTAAGTAATTGATCATTCTTGAATTTTGTAGGTAATATTTTGTTTTGAGATTGCATTGGATAAACAAATACTTGGATTTCTTTGTGCCAACTTCACTAGTATTATTGCGGAATCCAGGTAAGTACCCCTATCTTTAGTAAATAGTATTATTTTTTTTAGATTAGGTGAACATAGTTTTTATATAGGTAAAATTTTGCATGCTATCTTTAGGATAGAATAAAACTAGAAATAACCTTTAGGTACACACTTTCTTCAAATTTATTTTTGTTATTTATTTTATTTTATTTCGTTTATTTCTTTCTTTATTTATTTTTTTTTAAAAAAAAAAAAAAAAAAGAAGAAGAAGATAGTTCACACACTCACTCCCTTTACTTTTATTTTTGTTGACTTGCTTGTATGTGCATTTTTAATTTAGCATTTTGCATAAATCTTTTAGTAAGGGCATTAACCCTCTAACAAGATAAGGATTGGATTTCATCACCAATTCCTTGCCCATTAGGTTAAAAATCTCCTTACATTTGTATACCTTTGGCTAAATTTAGTTTAATTTAAAATCAAGTAGACGTTGGCCAATAGGTTTTCATATAGCTCATAGGATCCTCTTGGACAATGTTAAACTTTTGGTAACTCCAGTGAGTCACTATCAAATTGATAAACGGTAGGACAGTTCTCTCTAGGAGTGTGGCTGACGCGACATTAAACAGACCTAGTGCCTCGCCACACTTTCCTGGGAACTACTTCGTTGTTAGTTTGATGGTCCTTAATTGGTCATCCACTAGTTTTCTCTGAAAGGGAGTAGGAGTTGTCTAACTAGGTGAAGATTATTTTGGAATTAGTCCTAATAATCTCTTATATAGGAAATTTAAAAATAAAAAAAAATAAAAATAAAAATAAAAATAAAAATAGAAATCACTACCCTTGAATTAAATTTCAGATAAAGAAAATACTTGTTTTGGTAGTGTATTTGTTGAGTCATGGAGTATTCCTAGTGCATGTTAGGTCGACGATCTCTGAAATCAAAGTTGACACATTTAGATCTAGAAATTGAGAGAACTTTTAGAAAAGGTGTAAGGAATTCTAGTATTGGAAAGATCATTGAAGTCAAGATGGAGGGAGAACATAATGAAGTGAAAGCCCTTAAGGATTATTATACTCCCGCACATATCACAAATCCTTCTTGTATTGTCTTGCCTGCTACACAACATGCCCATTTGGAGATACGGGCAGCAGTAATCAATTTACTGCCGACTTTTAGAGGTTCGAACTTTGAAGACCCATACCTTCATGTTAAGGAATTTTTAGAGATTTGTTCCACCTTGAATTTTCAGAATATTCCCGAAGAGTCAATTAAGATGAGGTTATTCCCGTTCTCTTTGAAAGAAAAAGCCAAGTCTTGGTTATATTCATTGGAACCAGAATCAATCAAATCTTGGGATGAACTCTGTAAAAAATTCCTCACTAAATTCTTCCCTAGACATAGAACTAATTCCCTTCGCCGAAATATCATGGAATTTGCTCAAAAAGAAGGTGAACAGTTTTACATGTGTTGGGAAACATTCAATGATTTGCTACTTAAGTGTCCCCACCATGGTTTTGAAAAGTGGCACTTAGTTGAATTCTTTTATGATGGATTATCAGCTCAAAATCGTCAACTAATTGAGTCACGAGGTGGGGTAGATTTCATGTCTAAGAATGAGAATGAGGCTTGGAAATTTCTAGATGCGTTAGCTGAGAGTTCCCAACATTGGGAATACTCAGGGAGGGTTGAGAGAAGAAGTTTACCAATGTCTATGGATACCAAAAAAGGAGGAGTCTATGAGGTTAGTGAGGGAACTGATTTGAGTGCAAGGATAACTAGTCTCACCAGAAAAGTGGAGGCTATAGAGATGAAAAATGGAAAAAGTTCTTCAGTCCATGTTATTAGTGAGACATGTCAACTTTGTGAGAGTCCATCTCATACTGCTCAGACGTGTCCCTCTATAGCATCATTCCATGAGTGTATAACTGAACAAGCTAATGCACTAAACGGCTATAAGAAACCATTTGGCAGTCCCTATTCTGACACATACAACCCCAATTGGAGAAATCATCCTAATTTCTCATGGAGTCAAAATCAGTCTCAAAACAACTCGGGTATGCAACATATGTAATCCCAAAGGCAACCACCAGCATCATATCCTTCCATGTCCCAAAATCCTCATCCATATGTCCCCCAACAACCAAGGAAACCAACACTGGAAGATACATTACAACAGTTCATGCAACAAACTAGTCAATCGATTTCTAAATTAGAAACACAGATTGGCCAGTTAGCCACTGTTGTAGGAGAGAGGGAAAAAGGAAAATTTCCTAGTCAGCCCATTCCCAACCCAAAGGGTCAATATCATGTGAGTGAACAGTCGACCTCTGGTCCAACTGATCAAGTTCAGTCAATCATAACCCTAAGGTTAGGCAAACAAGTTGACAATCAAGTCAAAATTCCAAGAAGGGAAACTGTGAAAGGTAACCATGAACCAGAAAAAGAAAACAAAATGGAATCTCAAGTTGACCCAAAAGTCCAAATTCCTGATCTTGTCCCCAATCCTCTAGTAGAACCTTCAGTTAGGAACTTTGTTCCTACTGCACCATTTCCTTAAAGACTCCAAAAGCCTAAGAAGGGGCATCATTACAAAGAGATTATGGAAATATTCAAACAAGTCAAAATCAATATTCCATTTCTCGATGCAATTCAACAGGTCCCCTCTTATGCTAAGTTTTTGAAAGATTTGTGTACGGTTAAACGTGGATTGAATGTGTATAAAAAAGCCTTCCTTACAGAGCAAGTAAGCTCAATTATCCAGCACCGCACACCACCTAAATTCAAGGATCCCGGTTGTCCTACAATCTCATGTACAATAGGTAACCAGATAATTGAGCAAACTTTGCTTGATTTGGGTGCAAGTGTAAATCTGTTGCCATACTCTGTGTATGAGCAACTCGGTCTTGGTGATTTGAAACCCACAAAGGTAGTGCTACAGTTGGCAGATCGTTCAGTCAAGGTACCTCGCGGTATCATTGAGGATATGTTAATTCAAGTTGACAAATTATTCTTTCCAGTAGACTTCATAGTCTTAGACACTCAACCTGTGGCTAATCCCAATAGCCAAATTCCTGTTATCCTTGGTCGACCATTCCTAGCCATTTCAAATGCTTTAATCAATTGTAGGAATGGTGTCCTGAAACTTTCATTTGGAAACATGTCTGTTGAGCTTAATGTTTTTAATGTGAGCCGACAACCATCAGACTCTGAGGATATAAGTGATGTGAATCTAATAGAGAGCTTAGTACAAGAGACTTTTGAACATTCAATTTTTGATGATCCTTTAGAGGCATGTCTAAATCACTTTGGGTGTGATTTTGATCTGGATAGTGCTTGTGAAGAAGTGAATACCTTGTTAGATTCTGTACCTTTTATGAATTGGAAAGCCAAGGTAGAACTCCTTGCACTAATTGAATCTAAACATGTCTCATCTGTTGAGTCACCTCCAAAATTGGATCTGAAAGTTTTACCTTCTGAACTGAAGTATGCCCACTTAGGTCCAGATAAGAGTCTTCCTGTCATCATTGCTTCTGAGTTAAATAAAGAACATGAGGAAAAACTCTTAAATGTCCTTAGGGAGCATATTGGGTGGACTATAGCAGACATTAAGGGTATATCTTCATCCGTGTGCATGCATCGTATCCATCTTGAGGAAAATGCTAAAACTTCGCGAGAAATGCAAAGACGGCTTAACCCCAACATGAAAGAGGTCGTTAGGACAGAAGTCTTGAAGTTGTTAGATGTGGGGATCATATATCCTATTTCCGATAGTTCTTGGGTAAGTCATGTTCAGGTCGTGCCTAAGAAATCAGGTATCACGGTAGTCACAAATGATGCCAATGAGTTAGTACCGACCCGAATGACCACTGGATGGCGAGTGTGCATTGATTATAGGAAGTTGAACTCTGTCACTAGGAAAGATCATTTTCCACTTCTTTTTATCGATCAGATGCTTGAGAGATTAACCGGTCATGAGTACTACTGTTTCCTAGATGGTTATTCTAGATATAACCAAATTCCTATTGCACCTGAGGATCAAGAGAAAACCACATTCACTTGTCCTTTTGGAACATTTGCCTATAGACGTATGCCATTTGGATTATGCAATGCACCTGCTACTTTTCAGCGGTGTATGCTTAGCATATTTTCTGATATGGTAGAACGTTTTCTTGAGGTGTTTATGGATGACTTCTCCGTGTTTGGCTCATCCTTTGATGAATGTCTCATTCATTTGAAACTCGTGCTTACACGTTGTGAGGAGAAAAATCTGGTCTTAAATTATGAGAAATGCCATTTTATGGTGAAAAAGGGAATTGTCTTGGGGCATGTTATTTCAAAGAAGGGTATAGAGGTTGACAAAGCTAAGGTTGATCTAATTTCCAATCTTCCACCACCACGTACGGTCAAAGAGATTAGGTCATTCTTAGGTCATGCAGGATTTTATCGTCGATTCATTAAAAACTTTAGCAACATTTCCAGACCCCTTTGCAATTTACTTGCTAAAGATGTTGCTTTTGTCTTTGATGACAAATGCCTGAAAGCCTTTGAGAAGCTCAAAACATTGTTGACCACAACACCTATCATGAAGTCACCGAGTTGGGATGCGCCTTTTGAGATTATGTGCGATGCATCTGATTATGCAGTTGGAGCTGTGTTAGGGCAACGTGTGAATAGGCTACCCCATGTGATCTATTATGCAAGTAAGACATTAAATGAGGCACAACTGAATTACTCTACCACTGAAAAAGAATTGTTAGCAGTTCTGTTTGAATTAGACAAGTTTAGGTCCTATATGTTAGGGTCTAAAGTCCTCATTTTCTCAGATCATGCTGCACTTAGGTATCTCTTCTCTAAAAAAGATGCTAAGCCGCGCTTAATTCGATGGATCCTATTTTTACAAGAGTTTAATATAGAAATTCGAGATAAGAAAAGGTCTGAAAATGTAGTAGTTGATCACTTGTCTAGGCTCATTTTTGAGACATCCTTAGACTCCATGCCTATTCTTGAGTCTTTCCCTGATGAACAACTCTTTGTTGTATCTGAGTCACCTTGGTTTGCCGACATTGTGATCTATCTTGTCACAGGTCAAATGCCTTCACATTGGACTAAGCAAGATAAATCCAAATTCTTATATGAGGTCCGTCTTTTTTTTTGGGATGATCCGTACTTATTAAAGTATTGTCCTGATCAGATTATTCGAAGATGTGTCCCTAATTGTGACCAAACTAGTGTAATCTCCTTTTGTCATGATCATGCATGTGGAGGTCATTTTAGTTCAAAGAGAATCGCTGCAAAGATATTGCAATCTGGATTTTACTGGCCCTCAATCTTTAAAGATTGTCATTCTTATTGCTTAGCATGTGAGCGATGTCAAAAGTTAGGGAGTATTTCACGTCGAAATATGATGCCTTTAAACCCAATTCTGATTATTGAAGTTTTTGATGTTTGGGGCATTGATTTCATGGGACCATTTCCTAATTCGTTTGTCAATTTGTACATCCTTGTTGCAGTTGATTATGTGTCTAAATGGATTGAGGCAATTGCATGTAAAACTAATGATCACAAGGTGGTAGTCAAGTTTTTGAAAGATAATATCTTTTCACGTTTTGGTACACCCCGTGCTATTATTAGTGATGGGGGGAAACATTTTTGCAATAGGGTTTTCGAAGCATTAATGAGAAAATATTGTGTAACCCACAAAATTGCACTTGCTTATCATCCCCAGACTAGCGGTCAAGTTGAGTTATCCAATAGAGAGATTAAACACATTTTGAAGAAAACGGTTAACCCAAATAGGAAAGACTGGTCCTTGAAACTTAGTGATGCACTGTGGGCATACCGTACTGCATTTAAGAACCCTATTGGAATGTCTCCTTACCGAATGGTGTATGGCAAAGCTTGTCATCTCCCAGTTGAGTTAGAGCATAGAGCCTTTTGGGCTATTAAACAACTCAACTTTAACCTTGACAAAACAGAAGTCCATAGGAAGATTCAGTTGAATGAGTTGGAGGAAATTAGGAATGATGCTTACTAGAGTACAAAAATCTATAAAGAGCAAATGAAAATAAGGCATGACAAAAGTATTCTTAGGAAAAATTTCACACCTGGTCAAAAAGTCTTGCTTTATAATTCTCGGTTGCATTTGTTTCCAGGAAAGTTGAGATCTCGATGGTCTGGTCCGTTCATTGTTCGAATTGTTCATCCATATGGAGCCATTGAGATTGAAAATCCAAAAAATGGTGATGTGTTCAAAGTTAACGGTCAGCGTTTGAAACCATTTTTAGAGTTACTTTCTCAAGAAGGGGAAGAGATCTTTCTGAGTGATCCTGTTTATCAGGATTGACCTACGTGCTCTTGTTGTACATATCTATTTTAGAATTTTTTTACTTTATTTTTAATTTTTGTTTTGAATTCTAACAACTCATTGTTGTTTGATAGCAAGTTTGACCAGATCAACCTACCATGAGTCAGGTGATACCTTTTCACTCTTGTCCTTTTTGTTTACAAAGTGTGATTTTGTCCAACATTAGGGACAATGTTGAGTTTAGGTTTGGGGGTATAGTGTCTAATTTGTTGTTTTGTAATTCATTAATTTTGAAAAAAAGTAAAAAATTGAAATTTTTCAGAAAAATAAAAAATTTTTGTTTTCACGCATGAATGTTTTGCATTACAAGTTGATTGAGTTTGTGTTTATGATGTGTGAGTAGTATGTGATGCGATATTCTCATTCATGAGAGTAATGATTAGATCGAGCTAAGTGAGGTGATGTGGTTTTACATGGGTGAATAGATTAGTAAAATTGAAACCGAAAAGGACGACTTTGACCTATAAGCACAAACACACATTCACTATGGGAAAAACAATTGATCTTTGACTATGTAGTTGAGAAATTAATTTTGCCAGAATAAAATGGGAGATGGGGAATTGAAATAGATGAAATGGAGAAAATTTTGAAAAATAAAATGCAAAAATTAGTTCTTCGATCTGAGTAACCGGACCTTGGTATCACCAATATCATTATTCGCGTAAAAAGGGGAGAAAACTAATGAGCATAAATCCCAATAAAGAAGTTAGGGCCCAGTTGGTTGGGATTAAAAATCCTCGCTGGAAAGTCCGGAGCTTAGAAAGATAAAAATGGATGAAAAGTGGAATGATGGAAGGAATATTTTTTTTTTGGAAAAATTTGATCAATGAAGTAGAAAAAGAAAGATTGAAATACCATAGTAGAATGTTCATAAAAATACGGAGGGTTGTCTGGATTGGGAGTAGAAAGTAATGAAATCTTTTACTTTTGTGGGAACCATTCATGACACGAATCTCGAGATTAGTTATTGTTCGGTAGTGAATGGGAGTATTTGCATCCATAATATCTTGTGCATTATATCATGACTTGGTTCATGAGTATGTGAATGCATGAATGCGTGATTATAAAAAATTGAGAAGTTATGGGTAGTATATCCAACCATCACGAGAATCGATGTTTGTGGGTATCATCACTGGAAACCCTCACGAGACTATAACTCGTCCACTAGGGGAAACCTAGGGGTTCAAAGGCTTATTGCATATGTTAAATGTAATCGAGATAACCAGCGAAAATGGTGTAGTTAGAATTTTATTTCTTTTTGTTTTGCTCGAGGACTAGCAAAATATAGGTTTGGGGGTATTTGATAAGTCCGTTTTACATACATATTTTATCCCCAAATGTATATTTGTTAGTAGGTAAAACTATTTATTTTAATTAATTTAGAAGTGTAATAATGATAAATGCATAAAACTTAATTTATATAATAAAATTGTTGAATAAATCATTTTCAATGTCATTAAATTACATCTACATTTATGTCTTTCATTTATAGGTGTAAAGTGAGAAATGAATCAAATGCACATGGATGAAAGTTGGATGAATCAAATGCACATGGATAAAAGTTGGAAGATTCAAATGCACATGGAAAAAGAACAAAATGTGATGGAAAGTGATGAAAAAGAAAAGAAAAGAATATTTCATTTCTCTTTACAAGTTGTAATTTGATTCCAATATTTCTCTATAAATATGGATACATCTTGAAGAGGAAAAGAAAAGAAGAAGAAGAAGAAGAAGAAGAAGAAGGAGGAGAGCAAGAAGGACACCAAAGAGGAGAAGAATTTATCTTCAATTCCGGGTTTTATTGTTCTTACTTTGTTATTTTCTTTTTAAGCATGTGTAACTAAATTCTTAACTAAGGTTGATGATGAAACCACCATTTATGAAATAAATTCCTTTTAGTCTTTTATCAATTTTCATGTGTATGGTTTAAATGCTTATGATTTTCGCTTCATAGTATTAATTGTTTTAAATTCCTTTCACTATAAATATCATGTATTTATAGTAGTTAAGAATTCTTATCACAATTAATCAAGCTTGGATTTGATGAGTTTATAAGTAAAAATCTTTGATCTTATGTGATCCATTAAATTGCATACATAGAATGCTTAGAATTTTACACTTTAAAGCAAAGGAAAATCTATTTATTGAAAATATATTTCATTAGTGCGTTATTGTTAAATCTTGAGAAAGTAATAAGATTGATTTCTAAATTACTACTCTAAAATTGGAATTGATAAAGGAATAATTAGAAGTTTATGGATTAGTGGTGGTGGATTCCGATACCTTAGTATTTTCTCCCTATTATTCTCGCTTTAATTATTTGTATTTCGATATTGCATGTTTAGTATAAAAATCACTTCAACAAACAAACTTTGAGAAACTAGGTTAGTTTTAGATTAATTTGAGTTTAATTAAGTTCTTTTTAAAGCATTCCCTTGGGTTCGACCTCGTTCTTGCATAACCTAAACTACAATTGATTCGTGCACTTGCGAGTAATATTTTAAAACACACCACGCTTCATCACCTGTATCTATATAATATAAGTGTATATATATGGATATATATCTATACAGTAGTGTTCTCTTGCTCCCAGGGGAGCAAGATAACATTTACTCACTTTTAATATGAGTCTTTAGATTTAGTCCAATGACTCATATTTAAAACACTTTATTAAACTAAAACCAAAACTACTAATACTATATTTAATTATCCCAATACGCCAATTTTATTTTTAAAAAGGGAATATTTTAAGGACAATGCTTGGGTCCTCACCAGTCAGGACCAACTTGGTCCTCACTCCTTATTTGGACCAATAATATTAAGACACATGTTCAATGTTAATTAAAAAATAATAATGGGTATTACCCACTATCATGGGTTAAATCCGATCCAAAATATACATTTTGTTGAGCAATTAGTTTCATGATTTTATCATGAAGTAATAAAATGATAAGTTTGATATCAATTAATTTCTATTATATTATTTGAATTTCAAATTTAAGATCAGTTTAATATTTACCTACCAAAACAACACTCATCAATTTTTACTTAACTTTTATAATGGACATGTGTTCATTCATGAATACATCCACATCATTCATGGTTATATCATGAAATTATTTTCATGATGTTTAGCATTTCTCTATTTTTTTTTCTTTTCCCTTTTTCCTATCTCCAATATTACATATGACATATCTGCTTTGAAATCCAATTGCGGACAAAAAGATACGTAGATATATATTCAAAGGAAGATGCAGATCCTTCTAAAAATTGAAGTCTTTTTAAAGAAAAAATTTCCAACATTACACTCATCTCTTTAAAAAGCATCAATACTTCTGCGTAGATATATATATAGTATACACCCACCAATAACTAATCAAACACAAGGGGAAAATTAAAAACAAAAGACACTGAGGCTTCTTCTCTTGGCAATGGAAAAAAAAAATTTATAGATTCTCAGCCCAAAATGGACTAAGAAAATAATATATTAATTTGTTATTACAAAATAAAATTGTAAAATAAATAATCTTTGAGTTCTTAACACGAATTAAACAAACAACTGAGAAAAAGAGATGAAAAAATCTTGATTGATGGTATTAGTAAGATTTGTTTATATAAATATATATATATATATATAAATAGACATGGAAAAATCTTGATTGATGGTATTAGTAAGATTTGTTTATATATATATATATATATATATATATATATATATATATATAAATAAATAGACATGAAAAATCTTGATTGATGGTATTTGTAAGATTTGTTTCTATATATATATCTATATAGATTCGGGTTTAATCCATGGGTAATACTCATTGTTATTTTTTAATTAGTATTTGACATATGTCTTAATTTTATTGGTCCAAGTAATGGGTGATGACCAAATTGATCCTGACTGGTGAGGATCCAAGCATTGTCCATATTTTAATACCAAACCTAGTTTATCGTCCCCTCCATCGGTCATCTTCCTTATATTTTTAGTTCCACATGAAATACATAGCAAAAAAGGAAAAAACCCTAGGCAAAGGAAAAAACCCTAAACAAAATGTCTACGGTGTTTCGTGAAAAGAAAAGGGACCAAGAGAAGTAGCTGGTTTCTTCACTGGTACGACACCTCCTTCTTCTGCTATTTTGATTTTCATTCAGAATGTTTTTAAATATTTTTCTCTACCGTGCTAGTGTTTGTTAGTTTATCCCCTTTTTAATATTCTGATTCTTGGTTGTTTTCAAGCATATATATTAACTTGTTTTTTTTTTTCCTTATGTTAAAAAACTCTATCTTATAAATTAATTTGAAAGTTCGAATTTTTAAAGAATGATTTTAAAAGCTATTACTAATTCCCTCTATTAATTGTCTGATCATTGATTGATTTCAAGCCCTCTTTTAATGTTCTGATTATTGATTGATTTCAAGCTATTCTTGTGTACTATGGTAGGGTTTTGTGTCTTTTTCATTTATGCCTTTTTGTTTTTCTGATTAATGATTCTTTTAAATAATGATATCAAGCTATTTTCTCTACTGTGCTAGAGTTTTGTTACTTCTTCATTATCCTTTTTGTTTTTTCCCGGAATTTTTTATTCTTCTAAAGCATGCATTTCAATTGGTTTTAGCAACTAATTTTTATTTCTCTCTCTCTCTCTCGTTGATTAATCTATAAGAGTAAAAAATTATTGTTTGTTTTAGATTGGCATCAAGATGAGGGACACTGGTAAATTTTTCTCCACCGTGCTTTATTTATTAATTGCATTGCCCTTCAAATTTAAAATATTAAAAAAAATCAATAAAAAACATTTGGTTAAGTCGGTTCATGTGTATTACTCCCTATATATAATCCAACCTTAGTATATTTAATCACACATTCTGAGAATTTTCTTTTTTGTGAAGAATTCTACAAATATATTTAGTTACATAAAATTCCTTTACGGTTGGCATAGTATAGATTTTAAATCTTAGTTGAGACATATAAAAGTGAGGTAGTAATTGATTTTAGTTGACTAACGAATTGTGTACTATTCTCTTTAGGAATGGATGTAGAAGAGAATTCTGAGAGAACACAAGAAGATAGATTATTCATTTCATAAGTTGTATACGAAAGGACACCAAAAGAAGGGCAACAATTCAAATCACTAGATGATACTTATGATTTTTACAATAAGTATGCGCGAGAAGCTGGTTTTAGTCTACGAATCGATAAGGGGAAAAAGAATAAGGAAACTGGGGAAACAAATTGGAAACAATATGTTTGTTTTAAAGAAGGAGAAACCGATGAAACATATAAAAAGAAAAAGAAAAAAAAAAAGCAAATGGAGGAGACTAATGAAAATAGTGGTAAGAAATTGGAAAGAAAACGAGGACATATACGTGAAGGTTGCAAGGCAAGGTTAATCGTAGTTAAACGCGATGACAATTATATAGTTAAACAATTCATTGAGAGCCACAATCATCCGCTTGCCACTCCAAGCAAGGTACACCTATTGAGGTCTCAACGAAAAATTTCAAAAGTGAAAAAAAATTAGCCCTACAATTTGTAAGTGTCATTGTGCCTACGTGTCAACAATTTGATATCTTGGAGACACGAGTAGAGGGTATTGAAAATGTTGGGTGCATAGAACATGATCTCAGAAATTATGAAAGGGATATGAGGCAGAAGTTTAAAGGTCATGATGCAAGTATGTTGAATGAATACTTTTTAGCAGAACAAGAAGGATCCAAGTTTTGTTTTTTAGATTGACAAAGATGATAATGATAGAATGACTAGGTGTTTTTGGATTGACTTTAGTTCAAGGAGAGCATACAATTTTTTTGGTGATGTCGTGGTGTTTGATACAACATATAACACAAATCGCTACGGTATGATATTTGCTAGCTCCACTTACTAGAGTTAATAATCATGGGAAAACAATCATTTTTGGATGTGCTTTTCTAAGTGACGAGACCGTTGACTCTTTTATATGGCTATTTGAGACATGGCTTAGGGCAATGCCAAAGGGTTCTCCAAATGTTATAATCACTGATCATGATCCTGTAATGACAAAGGCCATAGCTCAAGCTCTTCCGTATACATTTCATCGGTACTGGATTTGGCATATCACTAAAAAAATTCAGAAAAATTAGATTCAGTTGTGTTCCGCGATTACTATCTCCTTTTCAAATCAGCTTTATGGAATTCAGACACAGTTGAAGAGTTTGAACAAAGTTGGAATGATGCACTTGATAAAAGTAACCTACAAGATAATGATTGGTTAAACACAATGTATGCATTGCGTGAGAAATGGGTTCCGGCTTATGCCAATAATTTTTTCTCTGTTGGTATGTCAAGTAGTCAAATAGCAGAAAATTCCCATGCATTCTTCAATAGGTATTGCTCTAAGAACAACACTTTGATGGATTTTATTATGCGGTTTCAAAGGGCAGTTGGACATCTACGACACCAAGAGGTCATTGATAATCATGCTGATATTAATGAACAACCGAAGCTAAAAACTATGATGCCCATGGAAAAGCAGATGATGGATGTGTTCACAAAAAAATACTTTTATAAATTTCAAGAAGAGCGTTACCATAGTGATGCGTATGTGCTAGCTATTATATTAGAGGATGAGAGTCAATGTGTTTATGAAGTTAGTAGGGTATATGGTGGAGATTCAAAAGTTCAGCGACTCGTGCATAATAAGTTGAATGATATTGTCAAGTGCATTTGTCGACATTTTGAATTTGAAGGCATCCCACGCAAGCATATTATTGCTTTCTTTAGAATAAAACAAGTGATATTTTTGCCACAACAATATATCATGAAAAGATGGACAAAGTTGGCTAGGGTTGGAAATGTTATTGGTAAAGATGGTTTAGAAATTAAAAAGGGAGAAGAAAAATCAGTTTTATTGAGGCGTTCTAAAGTAGCTCAACTTGCATCAACTCTCATTGATGAGGCTGCCTTATCTGAAGAAGGTACAGAACTGTAAATGAAGACATTGAATTCAGTTCATGAAAAATTGAAAGCCATGAATCCAAGTAAAATTGGAGAACAAAGCGACATACCAATCCAACAAACCTTTAATGACCCTCTTCAAGTTAGAGCAAAAGGATGCGGCAAACGGTTGAAGTCATTCAGAGAGATTAAGAAGTAAAAATTAAGGCGTTGTCATGGTTGTGGAAAACTTGGACAATCCCATGACAAAATAAATTGCCCAAAGCTTACAAACATGTGAGCAGTATCTCTTTTCTTAACTATTATTACTTGGTTATGAAATAACTAAATTTTTCATATTCATTATTTCCTTGTTACAGGCCTATTGTGGACGATGTGGAGAATGTTTCTTTTGAGTCCGAACATGGTGATAGCATGTGTGAATGAATGTGTTTGAGGTTAGTTATTTCATTTACGTCTTTTACTAAGCTTTCGTGGCTTCTTGGGTAAATTATGTAATTTTTGAAAGCATGTTTATTTAGTGAAAGACTTATTAGACTAGGTGTTAGAAATGCCCACTCCTAAAGCTTTATTAATGCTCATTACTAAGTTGTTCTCGAATATTTTTTCAGGTTCAAGCAAAGTGACTAGAATTTCTCGAGTTATTAATGGAGCCATGACTATGATTGCAAATGAATGTATTAGATTTTTAGGATTTGAGGCATACATGTCTTTTACTAAGCTTTAATTTAATTTGATTTGTTTTGAAATATTTAAATGAAGGATTTGAAGCTTAGACGTATTGAACTTTGTTCAGTTTCAGAATTTTATGGAGAGAATTGAAGTTTTATTTCAGCTTTATTTATGGATTGAATCCACAATTCAGCTCCCAGGTTCTCCATGGCGACGAGCATTGCTTGAATCATCGTGTTGCAATAGCTCAAATTTGTTTCATATGATGTTCTAGATAATTATAAGTTTATGATCCAAATTTTATTTGTTGTGGTTAACAAAGCTAATTTATAATTGGATGGAGTTTTGTAATGAGTCTGAGGTCCATTAACTAGTAGGTCTATTCAGTAGATGCCATGGAGATGAATGGTATGCATTATGATGGATGTCTTCTTATTATGCTGCACTTTTCGCATATACCAAATATCACATGTATTGTATATGAGTAGCCATCCAATCTATAAGTTCTTTTACAACTAATTTTATAAAACTCTAATATAAAGTATGTATGGAGGGACAAGCTCCTGGTCAATATGATGATTGGCAAATGGGAGAGACATTCGATCAGAGGCTAGATGAAAGATGGGTCCAAAAGTAAGATACTGATGGGCGTGGGCTGATAGTTATATATAAATACTTACATGCCGCGTATATATGTAGTGGCTTAGTCAGAGAATTCACTTTTAAAAACCAATAAAACAGAAGAAATAGCAAACCTGAAACATTCAATACTGCCTCAAATGTCTGCTACAATGCATAAATACTAACCATTGCATGTTTAACACCAACCAATGATGAATTTGACTAATCTCATGCACTTTGAGAAGTTCCAAAATGGCCAGCACTATTTACATAGCAGAAACCAGAAGCCTCGCATTTCTTTGCATGATGTAGCCCCCCAGCCCAATTTATTGCAATATCACATCCATACAAATTCGTATAACTTTTCTTGCAAAAAAGTCATTACAAAAAAAAAAAAATCACTACAAGAAAAATGATTTTTTATGACCTTATATTTACGAGAAGTCAACTTTTTAGCTCGTAAAAAGCACCTTTTACGAGCGTTATATAAAACTTCCCGTAATAAGGTCATAAAATTGAATTTTTTATGAGTAACTAATTAATTAGTCGTAAAAACAAGTATTTACGAAGAGTTAAAAAACCTCGTTAATATTTTTATTATTAACGGTGTAATTTTTGTCTATAACAGGAGATAAAATATGTCGTAAATAATTGGATAATATTTTCATTTACGAAGGTATTTTTATCCCGTGAATAGTATCTAAAATATCTCTTAAAAAATTTCATTCTCCCGCTAAAGATTTCTAATTTTTAATATTTAATTTTAAATTTTTTTTACGAAGGGCTAAAGTCTTGTTATTATTTTTGTTTATTAATGAGATACTTTTGAACTATTAACGAACTTTATTTTTCCTCGTAAATAAGTATAACTTTTATAATTAAAAACTATTCATTCTCGCGCCAAATTATTTTCTTTTATTTTTTTATTTTTTTAATTCTTTAAAATATATATAACCGTACACGTGTCTAAATCTATGTGTATCGGCTCTTTACCTTCTACATTCTCCCTTAGGGTTTCTCAAAACGTTTTCCATTCAAACTGACTACCCTTCTGCGCGAGAGACCCAAGCTTCGACCCGGCAATAGCAAATCCAGCGGTGCCACTGCGGCTAACCGACGGTGGCTGATTGACGACGACCCCCAAAGTTGACTGTAAGTGAATATCCTCATTGATTGTAGTTATGTTTTTTCCACTAATTAAGATTCTTGAAAAATTGATCTTTGTTGTTGATTTATGTCTTAATGATTGGTATTGTGTGAAATCAGACAAGTATTACATAATGTAACAATCTCTACCCATGTACAAGATGTTGTAAATCACTTGAGGTGATTTAATAACCCAGGATACACTCAAATATATGAAAAAACACAATCTTTTATTTCAAACACAAAAACATAATACAAAGTTCCTCTCAACTCTCACACTATATTTGTTTCTCGCTTCTTGCTCTTATTCAATACAATACCACACACCTATATATAGGATTGAAATACATAAACTGACAAAGCAAATCTTCTTGGCAGCCATTCTTGACTTTTGGAAGATATGAGCGTAAACAACTCACGCATGGTTATTTGCAGCTAATCTTGACATTTTGGGTAGATGCATGCATGTGGTGAATGGATATGAATGATCAAGTTTATCTTTCAACATTCCCCCTTAAACTTGATTCTCTACATTTCTGCATTATTCCTAACATCATCTTCAGTCTGTTGAACATGTCTTGCTTCAATGGCTTTGTAAAAATATCTGCAATTTGATCATTTGTCTTGCAAGATATTAATTTCACTTCTCTGTTATGCACATGCTCCCTGATGGAACGATACCATGTATCAATATGCTTGTTTCGTTCATGAAAGACTGGATTCTTTCCAAGTGCAATTGCTGAACGATTATCAATGAAAATCTCTGTAGGCTTTTCTTGTGGAAAACACAAATGCTCCAACACATTTCTCAACCAAATAGCATGACACACAGTTGAGCTGGCTGCTACGTATTCAGCTTCGCATGATGATAACGTTACTATCGGTTGTTTCTTGGATGACCATGTGAATGTTGTATCTCCAATGAAAAACACAAATCCAATTGTGCCTTTTCTTTTATCCAAATCTCTACCACAATCACTATTTGAATAGCCAGTGAATCTTAATTCATCAGTTGAGGTATATAGCAAACCATCATTGATCGTACCTTTAATGTAACGAAATATTCTCTTTGCAGCATTCAAGTGTGATTGATCTGGTTCTTCCATGTATCTGCTGATCAATCCAACTCTGTAGAGTATATCTGATCTAGTACAAGTCAGGTACCGAAGACTTCCAACTAAACTTTTGAAGTATGTTGGATCAACATTTCCTCCGTCTTCATTCTTTCTAAGTTCCACGCTGCTTTCCACCGGAGTTGATACTGGAAGGCTTGATTCCATTATGAACTTCTTGAGAATCTCCTTTGCATATCTAGTTTGGAAGATCGAGATTCCTTCAGCATTCTGCTTCATTTCAATTCCAAGAAAGTGTGACATCAGACCTATGTCTGTCATCTCGAATTCTTGAATCATGGTTTTCTTGAACTCTTCAAACATGGCTGGGTTATTTCCTATGAAGATCAAATCATTAACATACAAACATGTAAATAGTACACTTCCTTCTGGACCTTTCTGTCATCAGACCTATGTCTGTCAAGATAGTACACTTCCAATAAAGTATGACATCAGACCTATGTCTGTCATCTCAAATTCTTGAATCATGGTTTTCTTGAACTCTTCAAACATGGCTGAGTTGTTTCCTATGAAGATCAAATCATCAACATACAGACCTGTAAATAGTACACTTCCTTCTGGACTTTTCTTCAGGTACAATGCATGTTCATATGGACATTTCTCGAACCCATTATCATGGAAATACTTGTAAATTCTTGTATTCCATGCACGTGGAGCTTGTTTCAGTCCATAAAGAGTTTTCTTCAACCTGTACACCTTGTCTTCATGTCCGTCATTTGTATATTCCAGAGGTTGTTCGACATAGATTTCTTCTTCTAGAAATCCATTCAGAAATGATGACTTCACATCAAGTTGGTACAACTTCCATATATTCTGAGTATCAATAGATATCATCAGTCAGATTGTCTCTAATCAGGCAACATGGGCAAATACTTCACCATAGTCTAGTCCATGTCTCTGTTTGTAGCCTTTTGCAACCAGGTGAGCTTTGTATCTCTGAACTTCGCCTTTTTTATTCTTCTTTGTCTTGTAGACCCATTTGACTCCAATAGGCTTTTGACCTTTTGGTAGACTACACAGCTCCCATGTGTCATTTTTTTCTACAGCCCTGATTTCTTCATCCATTGTTGACTTCCACTTCTTCTCTTGGATGGCTTATGTGAAGTTGACATGATCACTATATAGAAATAAGTATAGCAAATTTTGGTCTTAATCTTCTTCAGTGGCTTCAGTTAGTTCCTTCAGGCTTCTCACTTTTCTGGGTCTTTCACTTGATCTTTCATCTGGTGATGATGACGATGAAAGATCATTTCTTGCAGGTACATGAGATTGATGTGGTAGAATTTGCGGCTCCATTGCAACTTATTTTTCTACTTCTTCATCTTCTTTAAGTACAAGCTCCTTAGTTTTTCCATCTTCATTCTGATCCCAGCTCCAAGCTTCATTTTCTTCAAACATCACGTCCCTGCTCATAATTACTTCCTTGGTGATGGGATTAAACAACTTATATCCCATTGTTCTATCGCCATAGGCCCATAGCCGATAAAGATACATTTTTGTCCTTTATTGTCGAGATTGGTTCTTCTAGCTTCTGGAATCTTGGTGTAAGCAATACATCCAAAAATTCTGAGGTGATTGACGCTCGGCTTGTATGAACTCCAGGTTTTTTTAGGTGTTTTGAACTGGAGTCTTCTAGTTGGACACCTATTCAGCAGATAGACAGTACAAGATACCGCTTCATCCCAAAATTCCTTGGGCATTGACTTTCCTTTCAGCATACTTCTAACCATGTCCAAGATCGTTCCATTGTTCCTTTCAGAAATACCATTTAGCTGAGGTGTATAGGATGGTGTTGTTTGCTGTCGGATGTCGTGCTCTTTGTAGTAATTCTGGAATGCATTCAACATATATTCTCTTCCATGATCTGACCGTAACGTCTTGATATTGTGGTCATTTTACTTCTCAATAAGAGTTTTAAACTTTTGGAACTTGTCAAATACTTCTGATTTCTTCTGCAAGAAGTACACCCATGTCTTTCTGCTATAATCATCAGTGAAGGTAAGAAAATACCTGCTCTTTCCATATGATACTGGCTTCAATAGACCACACACATCTGTGCGAATGAGCTCCAGCAGATTTGTTGATTTCCATTTGACTTATTTAGCAAAACTCAGTCTGTGATGTTTCCCAAGTACACAACATTCACATACTTCATTAGGATGGTTGATGTAGGGTAGTCCCTTCACCATCTGCTTGTTTGCGAGCAGCTTCAGGCCCTCAAAGTTGAGATGTCCGTATCTCAAATGCCATAGCCAGTCCTTATCTTCAACAACTGCATTTAAACACTTCACTGCATCATGCTGGATATGAATAGGAAACATCCTATTCTTTGACATGCATCTTTATCCGGGCAATGAGATTTTCATTTGTATCTTTAATTGTTAGACACAAATCCTTCATGCTGATGTCGTAGCCTTTCTCCAGGAGTTGTTCGAGACTCAAAATATTGTTCTTCATATCTGGAACATAGTAAACATTGGATATGAAGTCATGATCTCTATTCTTGAGCTTGATCAGAATATTGCCCTTTTCTTTTACTGAAATTTTTGTAAAATCACCAAATGAGACTTGCCCTTACCTCATCTCGTCAAGCTCGACAAACATGTGTTTGTTTCTACACATGTGATTGTTGGCTCCTGAATCTAGATACCATATACCTTCGTCATCGATATTTTCATTTTGAGCCATCAACATCATTAATCTCGGCTCATTTTCCTCTTTCTCGACATAATTTACTGATTTGCCTCCTTCAACAACTACCTTTCCTCTGCATTCGTTGTTGTAGTGTCCATACTTGTTACAGTTATAGCATTGAACATTACTTTTGTCATAATTTTGGCAATTATTGAAGTTGTTTCCACGGCCTCGTCCTCTGAAATATTGATGTCTTCCACCTTGATTATTTCTTTCGGTATTGAAATTGGTTCTTCCACCCCGCGTCTGGATCTAGCACCTCATTCTCGATAGCCACGACCTTTACCTCGGCCTCTTTGTGAATTTCCCCATCGCTCATCTTTATTTTCTTTAAATATTAGATTTGACCGAAGAGCTTGCTCTAGAGTACCTGAGGTGTTCTTCGTGTTGATTCTTTGTTCGTGAATTTCTAGCGTGACCATCAGCTCGTTTACTATCATTACATCGAGGTACTTTGATTCTTCAATAACAACAACTACATGCTCGAACTTTGAGTTGAGGGAGCACATAATCTTTTCAAGCACACGAACATCTTCAATCTTGTCTCCATATCTTCTGATTTGATTCACAATAGTCAATGTTCTGGTAAAGTACTCAGAAATTGACTCTGTATTGGAGTCAAACTTTAACTATTTTTTCAATTCCTCGATGTGTTTTTCGAAGAATTTCCCATGTTTGCTTGGCGGTGTTGACGGATAAGATCTTTTCAAAACTTGTTTCATCAATACTTTGATAAATCAGGTACAATGCCTTCTTGTCATTCTTTCGGGCTTCTTTGAGCACGACCTTTTTTGGTCTCACTCAATCGATCTTCATTTTCTTTTGAAACTGGTTCCTCATAACCGGTCTCGATAAAGTCCCACAAATATTGTGAGGCAAGAAGGACTTTCATTTGGATAGACCAATTCTCATAATTGGTTTTATCCAAGTGTGGAAGCTGGGGTTGGAAAAAATTGCTGGAGGACGTCTTCGAATTTACTTAAACACTTGAGGTGCTTACTTCTGAAAATCGGTATTGAATATGGTCAAACTGACTGCACGGTTGCATCCGTAGTAATTCGTTTAGTCAAAAACGACTATTCGTTTGCTCAAATCGGAGTTAAAATGAGTCCGGATGGACAAAATACCAACGAGGGGAAAATTGGTAATTTTTCCAGAAATTTACTGATGTGGCAGGCTGACATGGCAACATGTGACATGGCAGGTGATGTGGCACACAGGTGACGTGGCATAGGATGATGTCACTGATGACATGACACACAGGTGACGTGGCAGAGGATGACGTCACTGATGACGTGGCAGCGCATGGGCTTCACACGCGTCCAGAGGTTGAAGACAACTGGGCGCGTGGGATACGCGTGGGCTTCACTCACCGATCTTGTGAAGGCGCATGAGAGCGCGTGCGGAGGCTTATGGTTGTGATCTTTTTGCTATTACGTTCCTGCTGGAACGGAGAAGCTAATTCTATGCTCAAAATTATGGTTTGAACAACTGTGGTTTACGAATAGGCTTTGAAAGGTTTGGCTCTATTTTTGTTCTTCACTTCTAGGCTTGCTCAACCTTCACCAAGCTATGATACCATGTTGTAAATCACTTGAGGTGATTTAATAACCCAGGATACACTCAAATATATGAAAAAACACAATCTTTATTTCAAACACAAAAACAGAACACAAAGTTCCTCTCAACTCTCACACTCTATTTGTTTCTTGCTTCTTGCTCTTATTCAATACAATACCACACACCTATATATAGGATTGAAATACATAAACTGACAAAACAAATCTTCTTGGCAGTCATTCTTGACTTTTAAAAGATATGAGCGTGAACAACTCACGCATGGTTATTTACAGCTAATCTTGACATTTTGGGTCGGTGCATGCATGTGGTGAATGGATATGAATGATCAAGTTTATCTTTCAACACAAGACTAGGTTCGAATCCAGTTTACCCTTACATGTTGTCATTTCACATTATGATTATTATTTTCTTTTTCTTTTTGACTTCCGTATTTTTGTTAATTAAAGGGGTTGTAATGGGAAAATAATAAATGCCACAAGGATATGCTATATATGCAGGAACGATAAACTTTTTTCTTAAGATCATTCTTATAGTACAAATAAATTAGTGGGACTATGTGAACCTTAGTGATACTTCCACTAGCATTTTTTTCCAAATGTGAATGTTTCAGCAATCACGCAAGGGATGCAGGTTCAAACTTTGGTATTTTTTAAGGTACCTTAGTGGGACTGATATCATCTATCATTATGTCAAGTACCAAAAATTTTAACAAATGTAATATGTTATTATGTGCAAAGGCTTTCGCGAATATGACCACGGGATTAAGAAAGTGAAGGAGTATATGTTGAAAATAAACTTGATGATGATAGTTGAAAGCTCCAGCTCCACATGCATGCACCAAATGTCCAAGTTGGCTGCACCAAACACCATGCATGAGTTCACCAAACCATGCGTGAAGATTGTGCACGCCTATATCCACCGAAGTCAATAATGGCGGCAAATGAAGATTTTCTATGTCAATTTATATACTTTGTATATATATATAGAGATGTGTTGTGTATTGATAAATTAGAAGCTAGAAGCAAAGAAAGGAAAGAAAAAGAGAGAAAAACTTTGTATTTTTGAAAGTGTGAGTTTAGAAATAATAGCTTATTTCTCTCATTAGTTGTGTTGATCCTGGGCATAAGAATCACCATTAGTGATTTCTCAACAAGAGCTTGGTGAAGCTTGAGCAAGCCCAGAAGTGAAGAACCAAAACAAAGCCGAACCTTTCAAAACCTATTCGTGAGCCATAGGTATTCAAATCACAAGTTTGAGTACATATCTAGCTTATCCGTTCCAGCAGGAATGTAACCCCGAAAAACTTGGCCAAAACTCCTTGTCACGCCCCCTCACGCGCCGCCTGAAGATCGGCGAGTGAGCCCCACACTGAACGCGCTTGTCATCTTTAACCTCCAGCCGTGCATGAACACCACACGCATCCACGCACCTACGCGCCCCCACACGCTGCCACATCAACATGTGATGTCACTAGTTGCCACGTCATCAGCCACGTGGCCCAATCAAAAGTCAACACGTGGCCCAATCAAAAGTCGACACGTGTCACTCCCATATGTTCTGCCACGTCATCAGAAGTTTGTGAAATTACAAAATTGCCCTCATTGGTATTTTGTCTGTTCTGGGCTCATTTTAACTCTGATTTGAGCAAACGAAAAGTCGTTCTTAACTAAACAAAACACTTCGAATGCAACTGTGCAATCAGTTTGACTAGATTCAATACCTATTTTTAGAAATAAGCACCTCAAGTGTTTAAGCAAATCCGATGGCGTCCTCCAGCAATTTTTTCCAGTCCCAGCTTTTGCGACTGAACAAAGATAACTACGAGAAGTGGTGTATCATGATGAGAGTCCTTTTAGCCTCACAAGATTTGTGGGATGTGATCGATACCGGGTATGATGAACCCAAAGAAGTAGAGAATCTAAGCCAGGCCCAACAGGCCGAGCTTAAAGAGGAAAGACAAAAGGACAAGAAGGCGTTATATCTCCTTTATCAGAGTGTAGATGAAACAAGTTTTGAGAAGATCTCCGCCGTCAACATCGCCAAGCAAGCATGGAAAATTATTCGTAAAGCAAATCGAGGAATTGAAAAGGCGATCAAAATTAGACTTCAAGGTCTAAGGGGGAAATTTAAATTGCTGCAAATGAAGGAAAGTGAGTCAATTTTTGAGTACTTTACCAGAATATTGACTATTGTGAATCAGATCAGAGGATGTGGAGAAAAGATCGAAGATGTACGTGTGCTTGAAAAGATAATGAGATCGCTCAATTTGAAATTTGAGTATGTGGTTATAGCCATTGAAGAATCGAAGAATCTGGATGGCATGACCGTTGACGAGTTACAAGTCACGCTAGAAATCCATGAACAGCGAATCGACAAGAAGAATACCTCAAGCATCCCAGAGGATGAACAAGTCCTGCAGTCAAAGTTCTCAGCCAGAGAAGAGAGATGGGGAAATTCACAAAGAGGTCGAGGTAGAGATCGTGGCTATCAAGGATGAGAAGATGAAAATGGGAGAAAAAAAGTGAAGTGTTATAACTGCAACAGATATGGCCACTATGCTCGTGAATGCAGAAGAGAGCTAACAGAAGAAGATGAAAATGACGAACATGTGTCCTTTGCAAAGAAAGACACAAATGAGCTAAATGGAATGATATTTATGGCTCAATATGAGAATCCTGTTAACTGGATATTGAAAGAAGAAGCGGAGCCCAAGGAGCTCGTGATTGAAGAAGAAGAGAATGAAACAGAAGAAGTGTCACCAACAGTGTCATAAGAAGAAGTTGAAGCAGTGCCACCAACAGTGACACAAATTGCTCATGTACCTGACAAGAAGAAGTCAGAAGTGGATCCGGGTGAAAGATACTGGACCGAGAAAAAGTCAGAAGTGGATCTGGGTGAAAGATACTGGACCAGGAAGAAGTTAGATCCGGTTAGCTTCACCGAAGCCATTCGAGAGAAGAAGCAGTGTAGTCTACCAAAAGATCATAAATCAACTGGGTTGAAGTGCGTCCATAAGACGAGAAGTGGAAAAGGCGAAGTTCAGAGATACAAAACTTGTCTCTCCGTGAAAGATTACAAAAGAAGAAAAGTGAAACCAGACAAGGTTAACAGTCTGAAAAAGTTTAGAAAAGTGAAGCCAGACAAGTTCAATAGTCTGAGGAAGAAATGTAATGCCTCGGTAATGGTTCCAGGAAAAGGAAGTGCAGAGAAAGAAAATGGTATCTCTTCAGAGTTCAGGCAGGTCGACTCGGTTCAGTTCGAGGTGCTTGTCGCTAGTCTTGGACTTGACTATGAAGAAGAGAGTCAACCATATTTGTGCAAAATTGGACAAGAGAGGCAAAGCCAGGAGCAAGAGGAATGCAGAAATTCCAAGATGAGTCCACAAGACTGAAAATGATGCTAGGAATGCAGAAGTGTGGAGAATCAAGTTTAAGGGGGAATGTTGAAAATAAACTTGATGATGATAGTTGAAAGCTCCAGCTCCACATGCATGCACCAAAGGTCCAAGTTGGCTGCACCAAATACCATGCGTGAGTTCACCAAACCAGGCGTGAAGATAGTGCACGCCTATATCCACCGAAGTCAATAATGGATGCAAATGAAGATTTTCTTTGTCAGTTTATATACTTCGTTTATATATATAGAGATGTGTTGTGTATTGATAAATTAGAAGCTAGAAGCAAAGAAAGGAAAGAAAAAGAGAGAAAAGCTTTGTATTTGGAAAGTGTGAGTTTAGAAATAAAAGTTTGTTTCTCTCATTAGTTGTGTTGATCCTGTGCATAAGAATCACCATTAGTGATTTCTCAACAGTATATAGGGTCTTCTTGTACTTGTAAAGAGAAAAAACCTGTGATGTTGAGTATAAAAAGCTTCAACATCAAAGTATGTTGGGTCTACTTGTATTTAGTAATTGATAATGATGAGCAAACTGTGAGTTTCACTAGTAAAAATGCGAAGTTGCGTTTTTATTTACTCATTTATACACCACAGTGAGGGGTCAACACTCTAAAATCATAGGAGGAAGATTAGAAGGGAAACAACAAGCAAATGTATATTGATATTAGTAAGGGGATGCCATGGTATGGGTTATGTAATATCTGTAGCTGGATGGTTTCAAGTGTTAAGAGCATTATTTTATTTTTTTTAGTCTTGTACATGGGTAGCTTAGTCATTATACTCTTTTATTATATTGTGAGTAGTATAGTCTTTTACTTTTGTATTAGGGTATATTAAATAACTTGTATTCCTGTAACTTTGATAATCAATATAGGAGAAATATAAGAAATTATGGTTCATATTATATTTTCGTGTGTAATTTCTCATAATATATAGTGTTGGATCAAGAAATGCTTGTTCACTTCCTAGGATTTTGGCCCCAGTTGGACTTGTTAAGAACCAGTTCCAAAACACCAAAACCCATCTCAGTTCTCTACAAAAAATAAAAGAAAGTGAAAATAAATAAACATAAAGAAGTAAAGGAAAGAATTTGAGAGGTAGTAGACTTAGGTGGCATGGATATAGACAATTTAGATAAAAGATACACCTGTTGGCAGAGGAGGGAGTATTTGCCTAGAAAGAAAATGACAGAGAACAAAATTTAGATGGGATGAAGTAATTAAAAGTAAAAAAGTTGAAACATTAGAACAGTTTATCACTTCTATAGGACAGTTTAGGCAACTATCTAGCCTAAATGAGGAAGTTTTGAACAATAGTAATAAACAAATGACGGGAAAACTAATAATAATTGTTTGACTAGAAGGTAAGCAACAAAGAGGGAGAACAAAACTGTGATGAAATAATTCAGAATGGGTTCAAAAAACATAAAGATTAGAGGACACATGGTTGTTGTTGGAAATGCTCTGATATCATGTTAGTAATTGTAATAGAGCATAGTAATTGTGGAATAATTACTAATATATAGACTAAACTATAAAAGAAAAAAAATAGAATCGGAGAACTCAATGGATTACATTGTATTGTTTTTCTTATTGATCTTGATATACAACACCCATATTTATAGTATGGGTAGAGGATTTAAATCAAACTAAAATACCAATATTCTATTCTGCATGAAGTAGGCAAATTGATCTTTGATGGCTGGTAGTTGCCATATGCACAGTATGGACGCCATAGGCACAATATGGACGGTGGTTGCCATAACAACAGTTTGGACATGTGGATCACATTTCAATAGTTGCTTAATAGGAAATAATGGGGATAAAAAAGGATTCACGTAGCTGAGAACCATCCATATTGGACAAAGGCAAGGATGATGGTGATCTTACATATAAGTCTGACCATCTTTACATCTATTTAAACCACTCTCATTCTCTATCACAATGGAGGCCGAAAGAAAGCTCGAGTTAATTTCTACACTTTGGCATAATGATAGGTTCAAACTTTCTGATTCTGTTTTTGATCCTTTGGGGACTGCTTGAGTGATACTTAGGTTTTCTGTGCAGAGGATTTTTATGCTAGTGTTTTTGTGTTAGTTATAGCCTCTTGTTAAGTTCTGATGTTTTGTTTGGTACCTTGGTGCTTTGTTCCTTCTTGTCTGAAGCTTTGGTTTTGTAGGTTCTTTCCATTATCAAAGTTTTAGTGTCATTCATGTAACTGAATTTGATATGTTACATCCCTGAATGCATAATATATTTCATTATACACCTCTTGTGTATATATAATTCTCTATTATGTATAATTCTCTATTATTTTTATAGTATTTACCTCAATGTGAACCAATAAGCTCTAACCAATGCTAGAAGGATCTGACATACTATTCCTATAAATAACACACGTCAATTTATATAACAGATCTATGGTTAGACATAAGCTAGGAGGATTGATAATATATATATATGTATATGTACATATATGTGAGCGAATTTAAAAATACCTTCCAATATGGATTTGCTCGTGTATAAATGAGTGATATGAAAGCTGAATGAGTTAAAATCCATGTTGGTAAGTGTTACAATTTGTTAATATCCATACTACATATTTTTCATTGTTCACTTTATAATTAATTCATGTGTTCATTGAATTGTAGTCGCAAAATGCTAATTTGGGTTCCCACCAATTTTATGCTAACTCCTAGTTCGGAAAATTTACAAGGCTACGTATGTGAATTGTTACATTGGGATGGGTCAGGTGTAGTTGTTGCCAAGGCCGAGATTGCTTCAACAGATCCCAAAGCATTAATCGAGGATTTTGTTCCGCTTGGTCAAGATTGTTGGAAAGTTTGGGTTGATTATACCATTGTTGGAACTTGTCCTTTGTATCCGGCAAGCCTAGTTGGAAAGTATTATTTTCGTGATGTTCAGACAAGCTTGATTGCATGACCTAGCAAATTTGTAAAAATCTTCGAGGTTAATTATGATTCATTTTATTTTTTCACAAATTACTAACTAACTGTATGATTTATTAATTATATTTTTTGACATTACAATTGTATTGTTTTGACATGATCACTTATCATCAAGTCGTTAGCAACTTGGGTGCTTTGTTTCTCACTTGAATATTGGCCAAAAGACATTGGTGTAATGAAGCTACTTGTGTTTTTGAAGTGGATTATTGTTGCATTTTTAATATTTGTTAACGATGTTTTGAATATTGTTAAAGTGTTTTTTTTCATTTTTATTTTAGAGCATTGAACTTCGATGAATTTTGATGACATATTTAATTAATGAATTGAGTTTTTTTTCTTGTAATTGTTACTACGTCGCAATGGATTAATGGCTTAATTGAAACA
Source organism: Cornus suecica (assembly GCA_963922005.1). Taxonomy (NCBI): domain Eukaryota; kingdom Viridiplantae; phylum Streptophyta; class Magnoliopsida; order Cornales; family Cornaceae; genus Cornus; species Cornus suecica. The sequence continues at coordinate 80,509,613 of OY998239.1, forward strand.
GTTGCATATACAGGGTAATTTGAATTATACAGGATTCAGGAGGAACAAAAGAAAGTCGTGAAAAGTTTAAATTATTTACGGGAAGTCAAAAGTCCCATGAACACATATTTTTTATGACTTGCAATAGTGTCTCGTGAATATTTGACCTTATTAACGACATGTATCGCTTCCTGTAAATAAAGTATTAATGAGCAATACACGTCAGTCGTGAAAAGTTTAAATCATTTACGAGGTGTCAAAACTCTTGTAAATACATGTTTTTTACGGCTTGCATTAGTATATTGTAAATATTTAAAAATAATAACGAGAAGTCAAGCTTCCCGTAAATAAATTATTAACAATGAATATACAAGTCGCAAAAATGTGTTTTACGACTAACATTAGTGTCTCGTGAATATTTACAAGTATTCACGAGAAGTAAAGTTTATTGTAAATTAATTATTGACGACCAATATATAAGTCGTAATAAGTTTTATGCGAAAGAAATTTAATCTTTTACGAACTATGTTGTTCCCCGTTACGAGGCTGCCATTTATAAAGGGGTTATGTTTCCTGTAAAAAACATTTTACGAGAAGTTTGACTTCTCGTAAATACTATTTTTTCTTGTAGTGAATCGTTCCATGCAAATTGATTTGTTCATGAACTTGTAATGATGTAGAGTCCTGGATTATTGTAATGAAATTGTTGATTATTGGAAGTTAAAAAGATCATCATTGTTTTCCAACCGGACGAACGTTCACCTTTTGCGAACATTCGTAATTTATTCACTAGACGTTCGTATTTCTTTAATGTTGTTGTGTAATTAGGCGAACGTTCGCCTTTTGCGAACATTCACAATTTATTCACTAGACGTTTTGTACTCCTTGCCGGGCGAATGTTCACAAAATGAGAATGTTTGTATTTGTATTTCTTTAATGTTGTTGTGTAATTCTTTTCTCAATTCTTCGGCTCGGGTTCAATTTTTAATTAATTTGCAGATATTGTTCTAAAGATATGTAATTTACAACCTCAGAGGTTTGAGAGTATTCTGATTATGTCGACAAATGCACGCTTTAACCTTAGGAGAAAAAAAAAAACAAGTTAATATTATATGCTTGAAAACAACCAAGAATTAGTAATATAAAAAAGGGGATAAACGAACATACCCTAGCACCACAGAGAAAAATAGTTTAAAAAATCTGAATGAAAATCAAAATAGCAGAAGAAGGAGGTGTCGTCCCTTTTCTTTTCACGAATCAATCGTAGATATTTTGTTTAGGGTTTTTTCCTTTTTATTAAAATATTTCCTTTTTAAAAATAATATGGGTGGTATTGGAATAATTAAATCTAGTATTAGTGGTTTTGGTATAAGGATATTGGTTTTAGTTTAATAGAGTGGTTTTAAATATGAGCACTTGGATTAAATCTAAGGGCTCATATTAAAAGTGAGTAAATGTTATCTTGCTCCCCTGGTTTTAAATATGAGCATTGTATATCTATATGTGTGTGTGTATATATATATCTATATATATGGATATATATCTATATATAAGTGTGTATATATCTAATTATATGAATCATAAATATATCAAAAAATATAATTTATTATTAAATATGAATAATTTGTTTTTATATTTAATGTTAATATTAAAAGCATAAATTCAAACATTTTGTATTTTAATTTTTATTTAAAATAAAAAATTTATTTTATTTTGTGAAGTGTATCTAATATTATTGAAAATATGTATTAGTAAAGTCAAATATATTTCAAGATCAAAATAAAAAAAATTAAAACTTGTGTTAGTTTACAAGTTTGATAAATATAAATATTTTAAAAAATAAAATAAATGTAAATATAAAAAATGAAAATTTGTGTTAGTTTATAAATTTGATAAATATAAATATAAATATTTGTGTTAGTCAAATATATGAATAATTTTTTTTTATTTCATTTATACCCCTGAATTTTGAATAATATAGTTGTTTTCTAAATTGAAGAGTTAAATTGATATATTAAAGTAGGGATAGGGCCAAGGGTAGTTTAGGTATTTAACATTATGTTAAGTCTAAAAAGGTATCAAAAGTACATAAGGGGATGCAAATGAGTTCTTTTTCCTTAATTAGAGAGTCTGACTAAAATTATGCAAAATTGAGGGGTTAAAATAATGTTTTGACATAGTATGTAAATGAAATAATTAGAACACATACACAAACAACAGGAGTGGTACTTACTGTGGAAGGGTAGAGGTTCTGGAGTATAAAAGGTAAGCCAAAATGAAATAATTCTTGCATTCCATTTTTATATGTAAACAAAAATTGGAAGAGAACAATTTAATCTCACTCAATAAAAAACAAAACAAGCCATTGGTAAAAACAAAAATTATAGATTTAGTAACCTTTGAGAATCCAATCTATGTAGAGAAATCAAAGCTCATCTAGTACAAGTTACAACACACCATCCATATCACGGTATGAAATGCATAATGTAATTAAAAGGTCAGTACGTGCAAGAAAAACATTTCCATCTTATGGAATATATAAATATATACTTCCTCCTCTGTGCCAATTTAAATATCAACATTCATTATTTAATTTATTTCAAAATAAATTTTTTAATTAAAAAATTAATGCATTTTATTTGATGAATTTACCAATTTACCATTCAAGCATTCAAGTTATAAAATATCTAAACTACAAATATCATATCATTTGGTGGGACCAAGGGTAAAATTGGTTTTTCATTCACTATCAAACCAATAAAAATCACCATCTTAAAAAGTTGGATTGCCCAAAAAAGACTTATAATTTGGGACAAAGTGAGTATAATAGTTGGATGACTTATAGAATGTCTACGACTAAAGGCCCATGGTTGGACTATGAGTTTTTGTCCTAGTAACGATGTAAAGAATTCAGACTGTATCAATATTAAAAGTGAGTATCAAATCAGTATCAATACTGTTTTGTTTTTGATAATCGTAGTATGCGGGTAGCTTACGAGCTTCTCGACTAATTTTCAGATCCTGAAGTTAGCAATCGGGTAACCTCTGATGGCACAAATAAAATTATAATAAACGAGAATTGAACATGAGAACTAATATTTTTTTAAGGCAGTAGATGTCTGCCATTTTCCCAACTGTTACCCATCGGGTTATCAATAATGTTTAACGTTATGCGTGCCTCCCAAAAAGGGTTATGAACCACGCTAAGACATAGAAAATTAAAGAAAAAACAAAAAAGACTGGCAGAAAATGGAGTCCCTCACACCAAAACTTATTTAAAGTCAATGAGCGCATGCATATATATAGTTCATCTAGTACAAGTTACAACACACCATCCATATCACGGTATGAAATGCATAATGTAATTAAAAGGTCAGTACGTGCAAGAAAAACATTTCCATCTTATGTCATATATAAATATATACTTCCTCCTCCGTGCCAATTTAAATATGGATATTCATTATTTAATTCATTCTAAAATAAATTTTTTAATTAAGAAGTCAATGCACTTTATTTAATGAATTTATCAATTTACCCTTCAAGCATTCAAGTTATAAAATATCTAAACTACAAATATCACATCATTTGGTGGGATCAAGGGTAAAATTGGTTTTTCATTCACTATCAAACCAATAAAAATCATCATCTTAAAAAGTTGGATTCCCCAAAAGAGACTTATAATTTGGGACAAAGGGAGTATAATAATTGGATGACTTATAGAATGTCTACGACTAAAGGTCCATGGTTGGACTATGAGTTTCTGTCCCAGTAACGATGTAAAGAATTCAGATTGTATCAATTTTAAAAGTGAGTATCAAATCAATATCAATACTGTTTTGTTTTCGGTAATCGTAGTATGCGGACATCTTACGAGCTTCTCGACTAATTCCCAAATTCTGAAATTAATAACCGGATAAACCTTCGATGGTCCAAACAAAATTATAGTCAGGGAAAATTAAACATGAGAACTAATATTTTTTTTAAGGCAGTAGATGTCTGCCATTTTCCCAACTGTTACCCATCGGGTTATCAATAATGTTTAACGTTATGCGTGCCTCCCAAAAAGGGTTATGAACCACGCTAAGACCTAGAAAATTAAAGAAAAAACAAAAAAGACTGGCAGAAAATGGAGTCCCTCACACCACAACTTATTTAAAGTCAATGAGCGCATGCATATATATAGTTCACCTCAACAAATTGTCACACTGGTCCTGCTGCAGTACAATTATCAGTCAACTGAGCTTTCGCAGCAATACTATTAGGTCCAGACATGCACTAGTTAAATATAGTTTTTATTTTATTTTATGAAATAAAAAATACGACATAATAAAATTCGCTGTTTGTAGGGTGATTTCCACCCTCTCAGTACAGATTCAAACTCCGATCAATCATCCGCCTCTTCAATAGCATCATATCTAAATCAAATACATGCAATACTATTTTTTTTTCTACATGTAACATGCATATATATATATATATATATATATATATATATATATATTTCTATAGCAAGTAACGCCTACCAAGACGCTAATATTAAAGGAATTAATAGAACTAAAACTCTAACCATATGCGAGTTCGATCAATGATGTCCATTGTAGTATTGGCTCAAGTCCATGGCTGAACCTATTGAAGCAAAGTTGGCTAACTCGTGCTGCAATAAGGGCCTTCCCGGTTGACCACCACCTCCCACTCCAAGAAAATCTCTAGTCATGCTTGTTTCAGCCTCATCACAATTCGGTTCTCGGTTTCCAATACTACTCTTCATCATCATCATATGATTCACACTCCTTGTGTTATCACACAACAAAGTTCTCGAGTAATTCACATCACCCAACAGCAGCCCATTTTCGTTACTAGTGTCCGGCATTGAATTGATCACCAACTCATTCATGTTCTCCACTTGGCTCGCCTCATGCCTCGCAACGTTTGAGCTCATAAGTCCAAACCTGGTGCCGAATATTTCTGAATTGCTCCTTGTAGATCCTATTTCGGACGCTTTCTGTAACAATGCAGTTGCGGACATGTGAGCCTGCAGGGGTTCTTGCTGCGTCTGGTTATTGTAATACAAATCCGAAAAATTACTTGTGTCGTCTTGTTCCACTTTTAGACCTCCCGGCAACGCAGATAAAGAGAGATTGCCACCATTGTAGGATGATTCTTGGCCTCTATTGAGTCGCTGTGACGGTAGTCCAAGCATGTTTGGAGGTGCCATTTGAACCAATTCGGGTAACGTAGATGTGAGGTAAGGGTTTGGAATGTTGCTTGGCATCCCAATGTAGTCGAGATGAGAATTGGTGTGGTCCAACCACAAGGGCAATGTAGGCTTGTGCACATCCACATTGTGATCCCCAAACACTGGTGGCAATTGGGGGTTTCTGGCTGCAGCTTGGGGATAAGTAGTATTGGCGCCAATCAAGTGATCATTTCTGAAGGTCAAGTTTGTTGTTGGAAATGAAGTGACCCTTGCATTTTCTTCAGTTAGAGCATCACAAAAGGCCCTGTGGCTGATGAAGCTATCCTTCCTGTTCGAATAACAACAATCCCAATTAATTTGTGTATAAAATTGCTTGAAATTTTGAAACAAAATAGAAATATAAGAAACCAGGTATATTTATCAAATTCAAAAAAGCTAGTAAACAAAAATCATCAGTAGTTAGTGGTGTAATGACATTAGTGGGGTAAACATGAATTAATTACATGAATGTGTATATCTCTATTGTGACTTGAAAATGCTATTAACATTCTAATAGTAAAATAAAAAGTCCAGGCCTAATTATTATCCTTGTATCTATTGATTTAAGTCAAATTACTCTTAAAAAAAATGATATTTTATGAGACTTGTGTAGGCCAAAAGATGTAATGGAGGGAATAGGGCAAGACAAAATAGGAAGTATGACCACCATGTGAATGCTTCATGAATTAATCCAATAAATGTGTTCTGGTCTATCTCTATCTATAGTGGACCTATTTACTTATATACAAAGAATCTTTTCCCTACCATTAATTTTTCTTTTATTGCCATAACATAAATTCCAATATTAATTACACTCTTTTTTATATTAATTAATTAATTTATTTATTTATTTTTCTTCTGATAATTTGAGTTTCCGGAGTTTCGCCAACTCATCTAAACACACTCCAAAGCGACACCTCCATTGAAACGTCTATAAGAACATTTATTTCTTTGAAAATAATCATAAAATCTAGAGAATTCAAAAAAAAAAAAAAAAAAAAAAGACAAAAATTGAGAGACAAAAATTTAGGGTTTTAAGGTAAAGTACCTAGAGAAACTTGTACCACATTCACATCTGTAGTCTCTAGTCCCACAAATCTTGACATGGGCCTTCCAGTCTGACTGAACAGCATACTGTTTGGAACATTTGTCGCACTTCCATTTCTTCTCTCCATGCTTTCTGCTGAAATGCTTCTTGATTCCGGTGAGGTCTCCGAGGGCTCTGGACGGGTGGTGGTGCACGCAGCTCTCCTCCGGGCACACGTACACCTTCTTCCTGATCACCTCTTTCCCAGTTCTTTGCTTCAGCTTCCATGGCAGATTGTGACCTCGCCGGTGCAGCTGCAAGTTCTGGTCTCTCTGGAAACCCTTTTTGCAAATTTCGCATACGAATCGATTCGTTGCCATGAGAGACTTTGGTGAGAGACTTATCACTTCTGCATCTGGATCTGTTTAATATAAAAAAAAAACCCATCAATTCAACAAGGAAAAACACATCTAAAATAGAAATAAAAAATAAAAAAAAGGAAAAAAACTAAAAAAATGTTGTAGTGAAGTATATATAGAGACCAAATTATATGTATATAGAGAGAGGTATATATACTTGCCTGGTGTTCCCGGTTGGTTTCTCTTTCTCTTTACTGGATTAGGGTTAGGGTTAGGGTTTGGATTTGGTTGCTGAGTGAACCCTCTGATTGTAGAGGGGATTGAAGAAAATCCATCATCAGACATCATTGATTATGTGAGTGATTGAAATAGAAGTGACTTGGGGTGTGTGTGACTGTGTTGGAGTACTAGCTATAGCTTAGCTCAACCAAAAGAACAAAAAAGTGAGAAGCTGAGACAGTAGGAACCAAAACAAAGTAAAGAACAAAAGCTGAAATTGATGGTAACATACAAAACTCCTAGATCAAAACCCTACAATTCCATAGAAAACAAAAGAAAAACCCAGGAAAAAACTTGGTTCCAAGTCCCTAAAATCTCACTCTTTTCCTCCTGATTTGTTTGAGCCTTGAAAGAAAACACCAAGAAAGCAAAAAAGAATATTTCCTCTCTTTTTCTCTCTCTCTCTTTCTCATACACAGATATATATATATATATATATATATATATATGTTTCAAGTCATATAGATATACTCCTTATCTTTCACGGCTTCTCTCAAAAAGTCTGTCAGCCACAGACAGAAGTGGACCACATCTCTGTCCCTCTCTGCTGTCTACTATATGTATGTATATGCATTTTTGCTCTTTAATTATATTAGTTAATTTCAGTAAACCCCTGTGGTTTCAAAAAATCACTTTGTTTCCCTCCTATACAGAAAACGTCTATGTACTTATCAAATTGTATTAGTTTGTCCAATTTTTTATAATTTTGGACCAAAATACCCCTGATATTTAATGAAAATGATTTAAAATTCAAAAATATATATATAAATCATAAATATATATAATTCATAAACATATATATAAAATTCATAAAAAATATATAAAATTCAAAATTTATATATTCTTACTTGTATTCTCTTGTAACCGTACTATATATATATTACATCTTCTTACTTGTTTTTTCAAATTTTATATATATTTTTTGAATTTTATATATTGTTTTATGAATTTTATATATTTTTACTACTTTTATATATATTTTATGAATTTTATATGTTTTTATATATTTTTATGAATTTTATATGTTTTTTATATGTTTCTTTTTTATTTTATATATTGTTTTATGAATTTTATATATATTTTACGACTTTTATATATATTTTTACGAATTATATATATATTATGAATTTTATATGTTTTTATATATTTTTATGAATTTTATATATTTTAAAATTTTAATTTTTTTTTGAAATTTATGTTTTTTTTAATTTTATTTATATATTTGAATTTTTTATATATTTTTTTGAATTTTATATATTTTTCGAATTTTATATATATTTTTTGAATTATATATATATATTTTCGAATTTTATATATGTTTTTAGAATTTTATATATTTATTTCGAATTTTATATTATTATTTTGAATTTTATGTTTTTTTTCGAATTTTATATATATTGTTTTCACATTTTATATGTTTCTTTCAAATTTTATATATATTTTTACGAATTTTATATGTTTTTTTAAATTTTAAATTATTTTTTATTAAATTTCAGAAGTATTTTGGTCCAAAATTATATGAAAATGGACAAACTGATATAATTTGATAAGTACAGGAGAGTTTTCTATAAAATAGAGGTAAAATAATCTTTTTTGAAATTAAGGGGGTTTACTGAAATTAACTCTAATTATATTCTAGGTTGTAACTTACTATAATTAAGCTGTTATGAGGTCACACTATCTGTGCCAGTCAATCCGTGGGTTATGAGTCATGACCTAATGTGTTGTAGACTTGGAATATATATATATATATATATATATATATATACATATATGATATAATATAATATAGTTATATGGTTTAAAATATTATATCTTTAATCCATAGTTAATTTAAATGAATTAGAGTTAAAGACCATTCCTCTTAAAACACCTTTATTCATTAAAAAAGCAATATTTAAGAGGCCCACTTATAGTAATTGTTTGATTATTTATTCTTATGTAATTAATGTTTGGCCTCAGGATGATATGAGTGACACCCAATTATATAAACTGTTTGATTATTTATTCTTATGTTATTAAGATTTGAATGATAACTCACATTATCATAACTTCAGCCTCTAATTGCCTAAAAAAATTGGAATGTTTATATATACACATAAATATTAATTTGAAAGAACTAAAATAAAAATAAATAAGCAAACAGTGAATTTAAAAGGTTGAAAGATAGGAAAGCTAATAAAGGTAAAAGAGTAAAAGTGAATGGCTTTACAGCCATTCATCAAGTAAAACTGATTGTGCTATATCTATATATATATATATAGAGAAATATTGGGACCTTGTAGAAAGAGAAAGAGAAAGGTATACGGACCGAGTCCGTGAAGTCCTAACTGGGAATTAGGTGAGTGTGGTGGGACTCATCTCCTCAGACTGATCTGACTCTCTCTGTGTGTGTTTTTGAGTGTGACGAAATTGACATAATACAAAATTAGCGAAGACAAGAGATAAGTGGTACAACTTGATATGTCGCGACCAAGCACCTCACGAGACACATACACACAATTACACACATATAATATAGATATTCTGATCTATATATATATATGTATGTATATACAGATGTTTCTCTCTAAGCTCATTTCTCTAGAAATTCCCTAAACCGATGGTGGAGGATGAGTGTAGAGAATCTATTCCGAGTTGATGACTCAGTTATATCTCATGTCAATCTGGAATACGAGTACTCAGCACAGCAAAGTGAGGTATGTGGTGAATGCTTGAGATGGTAATTGTTTCCATTTTTAAATATTTGACAGTGGCAGTACTTGTCACATTCTTCATTTCTTTCTGTTCCTTTACCTAGTAGAGTAAGTTGTCTTTTTTACCCCAAATTAGGTATATGTATATATATATATATCTGTGTGTACATGTACTCTCTCACATACATACACTGATACACACGAGCTTGGATCACATGCCATACATCAGTAACTGCTATATATTCTGCATTTGACACTCCAGTGATCGTTCAAATGTGTGCCTCGGATACATAACCAGACATTCTTAATGAAATTGGAGGTCTTAGCAAAAGATATAAAAGGGCCCTTTTGTAAATAGTATATTAATTTTTAGTAATATTTATTTAAAAACAATCCACTATATTAATTTTTAGTAATATTTATTTAAAAACAATCATTCTCTCTTTTTGAGGTGCAAAATTACCGATCAGATTCTGATAAAATCTCCTTAAATAATATATCTAATCTATTTAATTATTATGAATTAAGTCACTAATATCATTTTCTTTTTCTATCATATCATCTTTTACTTCCTTTAAATGACTTGTTTGTTCTTTTATTGAATTTTTACTTAATTTTTTTGTTATATTTTGATTATTACTTGTAACAAATTTATCAATAGCACCTTTTTGAGATTCAATTAATTAATTTATTCTTAATTCTTTTCTTTTCAATTTTTTCTTATCTAGATTCATACGTCCTGGTCGACATAATTAAGCATATAAATAAAATTAATCACATATTAAAAATAAAACAAAGAACTTTAGAATAAATAAAAAAGCAAAATAAAAAAATGGATTGAAGTATAAAATAATAAAACATGATTTCGTCCTACAATGTCCAAAGCCTCCTAAATTGCATTCAAGAGAGCTTTTTTTCCCGATAATTCAGAATGTATTAAGGAAAGAAGAACAACCAAGGTAGACAAACCTATCAAGAGAGTTGGATAGAGTGAATTTGATAATTTTACTGAATAGTACTGATTTCAATGAAGAAGAAAGATTATAAACCAAGAATAAGATAAAGAATATTATATAGAAGATCATATACGTTTAAAAAAAGTTAAAAGTAATTATAAATATAAAGTAATAATATTGAATGAGGATAGAAATCTTTTTCAAACAATAATTTTGTTATTGGATAGAATTTTATACAAAACAATATATATATATATATATATATATATATATTATACAATATATTAAGAGAAATAATTATATATATATATATATATATATATATACATATACAAGACACCCAAAATTTCGTGGCCCTCCTATTAGGCAGGGTCTTAGGCAGCCTCGCCTAGACTGCCTAAGTTGCCTTACTATTGAGAGGTATGTACCGTATGTTACAACACTAGTTGAATAGTTGTGGATGTCACGTGTGTGAGTAGGAATGACAACGGGTGCGATTCTGGACGGGTGTACCCTTTCCCACCCCCACAACAGTTAAGAAACCCCCACCCCATACCCGCCCAAAATCGGCTAAACGGGGTGGGAGGTCACCCCGTCCCCATCCCCGTCGGGTTTTTTAAAAGCGTTGGGTGCCCGCAAGTACCCGTTAACGTACAGTTGAAATTTTCAAATATGTCACTTTAAAATTAAACAATTCCACAAAATTATATACTTAAAAACAAAATTCAACATTATAAAAATAAAATAAACCACCAAATTATCCAACAATCCAAATTATAATACATTATACCAAAAATAATAACAAAAAAGAAGATTGTCCAATATCAAGTTCACTTCAATCTAGACAATAAAAAAATTAGAGTTTAGGATTAACGGGTTACACTTATTTTTTATTTACTATATATATATATATATATATATTATAATATGTACAAACGGGGCGAGGCGGAGTGGGGCGGGGACACATAAAACCGTCCCCATCCCGTTTATATGCGGGTTTTTTTCTTCAACCCCATCCCCACTCATATAGTATAAACAGGACATCTAAAATCATTATAAACGGGGTGGAGTGAGCCGGGTACCGGGCGGGGGCCAAATTGACATCTCTATGTATGAGTGCATGATGAAGACTGTTCATTGTATATTGAATTAGGAAAAAAAAAAAAGGACTGCATGACCGGATGTGTTATTTTTATTAGAAAATTTGCTCAATTTCTTTTAAGAAAGATATTGTGATCATAAATAATATACAAAACGTTAACGAAAAAAAAAAATTTGCAAGACATGAGTAAGGTTATTAATTACTTAAAACTAACATTGATTTTATTAAATGTAAAGTTTAATCAATATTGAAGAAGATTTATAATTGTTGTAGATTAAAAGATAGAAACTATTTATGTTTTACTATTAAGGAAGTGTTTCATTGCTACTTACCAGGAAAAAAAAAGGGTTTCATTGCTGTTAAGAAAATTCGAAAGGGAAATTCGAAATAATTCTCATATTCTCCACAAAAATAGTATGTAAAAGGAAAAACTACACTTAAATAGAGTTAAGAGTACCAAATTACGAATTAATTGGCTTCTATTTGAAATGTTTAGTTTTCATTTGGTTAAAGTTAAACAAAAATAATTGTATATTTTTCAAAAGAAAATTGGACATAAAATCCATAAATACACAAATAAAGGTCAATTTCTTTTGAAATTTTTTTTAGCCACGTGTATAATTTGTATCGAGAAGGACAAATTTGGTCCTCGTGGGGCCAACCTAAATACTGTACTTATCATATTACTTTGTTATTTAGTATTTCTAACTTTAGTTAAGTTTAATTTCTTTGAAATTTGAAATCGTCAAACTTATTACTTGTACAATATATGTTATGAGATATATTTTTACTAGGATAAGCATAAAACGTCCTAATTTTGGACTCCTAAATGGGATCATTTGGTTTCTACTCTATAAGCATAATCTACAAAATTTATTTTTGATGTTGCATAAAAAAGCACCAATACATATTTTTCAATTGAAATTAATTAAAAAAAAATTTAACACCCATTCTTCATAATTTATACATGCATATATTCCAAACTCATAACTTTTTGAAAAAATGCCATTAAAATTACCACAGAAAACTTACCCACTTTTCACTGTAGAGATACACCCATCCGATATTTATAATGTAAATTCTCAGTGTAACCAAGCAATTTTCAATGAATATCTAGTTAATTTGCTTAATTCTAGGTGATGGGAAAAAAATAACTTCTAAAATGGTCCCCTATATATATCTTTTTCTGTATAAAAAGCAAAACACACTTGCAGACACCAAAATTTGCCTGAGGTGCAATCAAAGAGTTTTGATGATCCACATCCACCGGAAAAGTAGATTTCGTCATCTTTCTGCATTCCAAATCATTCTTTTCATCATGATCCACATCCACCCGAAAGGTAAGAGTTTTTGGTATTTAAGTTTTTAATTTAGCCAACATTGGAGGGTAGTAATGATCAATTGTCACATTGAATGATCAGTTGGTTCAAAATATTAATTTGGATCATGATCTATGTAATTGAAACATTTGATTATAAATGAGCTCACTCGATACAGTCAATTTTTATAATTTTGAGCCCGCATCGTTCAAAATATATAAATGTCAGACATTATTACCATCAGACACTCATATCGACCATTTAATACTTTAATGTATTTTTCACTAGATTAGTTCATGTCATCACTCCATCTAGGGGTGCATAAATAACCAAAAAAATCGAAGAATCGGACCGAACCGAACCGGAATTGATGATTCGGTTGAGTTTCAAGGTGGTTCGGTTCGGTTCCGGTTCCGAAAATTAAAGAATCGAATTTTTAGATTCAATTCTGGTTCTTAATTAAGTAGAACCGAACGAACCAGAATCAGAATTGAACCAATTTCTTTTTATATCTTATTGATTTTATTTTTTATTAATATTATATTTTTACTTATATATAATTTAAAAGTTATAAGTAAATAGTAATAAGGTTATATTTTTAGAAGATGTAATTTTGAATTACTTCCATTTCAATAATTATACAATTGATTTTGGCTTTGTAATAGTTGAAATATTCTATTTAATTTAATTTATAATTATATTATGTTTGATACTTAATGTTTTTAATTTGTTTGAAAAGGGATCGTACGAACCGGAATCAAACTGAAAAAAATGGTTTAGTTCGGTTAGGTTCCGATTCTCATTTTTAAAAAATCGAAAATAATGACTTAATTCCGGATCAAAACCGAACCAAACAGTATGCACCACTAACTCCATCTGAGTTGTGTTCCAAGTTAACAAGTTAAATGCATTATGCCATATTAAAATTGATCAGAGTCTTCATATATAATGGATCTAATCCAATATCCAATGTGGCTCAAACATTTTTCTTTGTTATTATTTTTATTTTTTATTTCTCTCTTGGATCATTTCAAATCTTGACAACAATTCATAAGTGATCACATGAAAAATTGGCAGCCATGCTTAAGTATGAATATGTGGGTATCTATCTCCTAATTATCACCTTCATTATATATAATTATTAGAATTCTAAATTTAATCATTATACTATGTACAAGAATTTTGACTTACCAAAGTCTAAGGCCATGTTTGGCAACCGGTCTAGTCGGTGATTTAAAAATCTGTTTGGTAAATGGTCTGGTCTAATGATCTCGGTTTGAGAAAATTGGAACCAAATCATATTTGGCAAACTTTTGGTCCAAACCCTCCATCAACAATCTCAGACTCATCCAATTTTTCTTTCTAATTATATTCATGTGTATATATTTATTTGGAAATTAAATGAATTTATAAATATATATTTCTGAAATCCCATACACATTTTTTTTGGGAATTAAATGAATTTATAAATATATATATATATATATATATATATATATTTATGAATTTATAAAGAAAAGTATTACAAAAAAAAGGAAAAAGAAAGTTAAAAAAGGCGGCAAAACCAAAAGAGATGCCCTAGAGGAAAAAAATCACGATCAGAATAGAACCCATAGAGAGATGATCAGGTCCCAGCCCAATTCAAAAATCTGATTTCCAATTCTCAATTAATATCAGCATCACAGCTCCATACAAACACAACTTTTCAACAGATTGATTCAGTCGTCCCATAGCCAAAATGGTTTTGGGCATTAGGGGTGGGTGAAGATGGTTCAGAAGTGGTTCATTGTATAACATACTTATATATATACATATATATATTTGTACAACCACAATCGAAATTCATCAAATTGAATCAATCGAACCAAGATGTTGTACTGGCAGTGGGTTTTGAGGTGGAAAGGGGCAAGGAGAGAGAGCTAGGAGGTGGCGCCGGTGGTGATGGTGGAGGAGAGAGGTGGCGCCGGTGCTTGGTCGAAGTGGTGGAGGAGAGAAGATGCGGTCATTCTCGAGTGGTTTTTGTTGGTATGCGTTTTTTTTGTTTTGGTTAATTATTTTGTGAACCAGACCATCATGACCCACCAAAAACCTTGGTCTCAAATTTGTGATTTTGGTTCAATTTGCTCCGGTTTTAATTTTTAAGACCAATGCAAAACAAACATGATTTGGTCTATAAAAATTAAGACCAGACCAGACCAAATAAAATCATAACCACCTACCAAAATGGCCTAAATGGTCCCGCGATACTAACTCATACTCTCAAATGCTTAAGTTCAAAAATAATTTCTTTTTTCGACTTAATAAGATTTGAACCTAAGATCTAATATTTTCTAGAGGCACCACTCCAAATCTTTTCCCACACAACTAACTTATCCACGTTCCTATTTACAATGTTTACACATTACGAAGTATTCTTTTTCCAAAAATATATATGTCAAATTTGTTTTTCTGTTTTTGAAAGGTAAAAGGAAAAAAAAAAGTCATTTGGATCATCTTCATAAACATTATTCATGCGAAGGGGTTGCGAGAGAAATAAAGGCAAATCAAAACCTTCAAATCAGTGAAGAAAAGCTAATACTATTTTACTTTATTATTTAAAATAGTGTATATACACCCTAACATAGTGGAGTAACTATGGGAAAAATAAATTCAAGGTGCCAATATTTTTAATTTTTGTATTCAGTACTTAAATTATTCGATGATGAAACAAATTGAAAAAAAAAATCGACATTTTAGAAGAGTTTGTATGTGAGAATATTCAAAAAAGAAATTAAAAGGTGCAAGATATATAGTTAAAGTTATACTCCCTCTGTCCTAATTTATAAGGTTCTTTTGGAGAATCCAACTTTTTAATTCGTTGTATTGGTAATGAATGAAATACCAATTTTATTATTGATCCCACCATAATGATGTGATGGTTTATTCTGTAAATAATTTATAATTTTAATGCATGAAAGGTAAATTAATAACGTGATATGATAAAGTGTTTTGACTTTTCAAAAAATTGTGAAGAATGGACCTGCATTTTCATTGTAGAACTGTTTGAAAATTTCAAAAGGTGCAAACTATTTGAATTATTTTATGGTTTACTTCAAGAAATCTCGTATGCTATTCAATTTAATCGACTAATTCATATTGTATTCATTTTGCCTCATATACTATCCAATTTTATCACTATGCCCCATTATTCTTATATTTTGATTCAAAATATCTAAACTATCATCCCTTAATAGTATAAGGGGATTTAGTAAAATCAACCCTTAAAAAAATTATTTTTCGAAAATAAATTATATTATTCGTAAAAACTATAAATTTCAAAATATATATATATATATATATTTCGTAAAATATGATTTTTTTCGAAAAATATATATTATGTTCCAAAATATGATTTTTTTAAGAAAAATATTTTTTTTGCAAATAATATATATTATGTTTCAAAATATGATTTTTTTTTTCCGAAAAATAATTTTTTTGCGAAAAAGTATATATTATGTTCCAAAATATGATTTTTTTTTTCCGAAAAATATATATTATGTTCCAAAATATGAATTTTTTCCGAAAAATAATTTTTTTGCAAAAAATATATATTATGTTCCAAAATATGATTTTTTTGCGAAAAATTGATATTATGTTCCAAAATATGATTTTTTTTCCGAAAAATATATATTAGGTTCCAAAATATGATTTTTTTTGCTAAAAATTATTTATTATGTTCCAAAATATGATTTTTTTTTCGAAAAATAATTTTTTTGCAAAAAATATATATTATGTTCCAAAATATGATCTTTTCCGAAAAATATATACTATTATGTTCCAGAATATAATCTTTTCCGGAAAAATAATTTTTTTGCGAAAAATATATACTATTATGTTCCAAAATATGATTTTTTCCCGAAAAATAATTTTTTTGCAAAAAAAGATATATTATTTTTTCCGAAATAATTCATATTTTATAAAATAATATACTCCCTCCGAAAAATATTTTTTTTGCGAAAAATAAAATTGATTTTCGAAAAATAATTTTTTAAAATGGTTGATTTCACTAAACTCCCTTATACTATTGAGGGTAGTTTAGGCATTTTGACTCAAAATGTGAGATGATGGGGCATAATGATGAAATTGAATAGTATAGAAGGCAAAGTGAATACAGTGGAGGTTAGTTAATTAAACTGAATAATATATGGGGATTTCTTGAAATTAGCCCTTACTTTATTAAATACTTATTGATGAAAAGTAACATAAATTCAAAATTGGAATTGTACCGTTTGAATAATCACTTATGGAAATACGTTTAATACACTTTCCATTTTAAAGGAAAATTATTGGATACCACCGGATAAGTCTGATGTGGTATCTTAAATCAATTAGGATAAATGGTAATTTATACAGTAGTATACTATTATACATATTTAAAGAATGTAGAGAAATATTGAAAAATAAGTATGGTATACAAAAAAAAAAAAGTTAGATTGTTGGTAAATTTACTATATTATAATGATTATTTAATGACGGACAATATTTAGATCATGCCCCATGAGAACAAAGTTTGTCCTGAACCACTAAAAAAGCTGACACCTATACAATTTATTAAAATTATTAGGGTTAACTTTATTTACATCCCCTGAGGTTTGCTTTAACTTCAATTACATCCCTCAGGTTTTATATTCTTATCATTTACACCCCTGGCCACTTTTGGGACTAAAATGTCCTTACCCAAACACCACTATCCCTATTCCTAAACGCCCATTGTCCCTATTCCTAAACATATATATAAAATTTGAAAAACTATATTAAATTCAAAAAATATATATAAAATTCTAAAATAATATATATAATTCAAAAATAATATATAAAATTTTAAATATATATAAAATTCGAAATATATATATATAATTCAAAATATATATATATAATTCAAATATATATATAAAATTCAAAAATAATATATAAAATTCAAAAAAAATATATATATATATAATTTTATTTTTTCGAAAATAATTTTATATATTTTTTATTTTTCCAAGCCGTCATGGGAAAGCACGTGATGGTGCCACTTGAGAAGTTCAATTTAGACCACTTAAATTGCCAATATATCTTATGTGATTGCTTGGTGTTGTACTGAAATAAAGGTAGTTAAGGGATAACTGCATCGTTTGCCTTTAAAGAATCAAAGTTTTCATGGCTTATTTGTGCACCTAACATCATTAGTTGGAACTTAAGTGTTATAGCCTCACACGTCATTTTTCTATTGCGTCTTGTATACCCTCACCATTTATTTTTTCGAAAATAATTTTATATATATATTTTGAATTTTATATATATTTTGAATTTTATATTTTTTTCAAATTTTATATATTGTTTTCGAATTTTATATATTATTTTTGAATTATATATATATATTTGAATTTTATATATATTTTTCGAATTTTATATATTATTTTCGAATTTTATATATATATATATTTTTTTGAATTTTATATATATATTTCGAATTATATATATTTTTAGGAATAGGGATAGTGAGTGTTTGGGTAAGGGCATTTTAGTCCCAAAAATAATCAGGGGTATAAATTATGAGAATCTCAAACCTGAGGGAATATGATTGAAGTTAAAGCAAACCTCATGGGATGTAAATGAAGTTAACCCAAATTATTAAAACATGGGTATAATCCATATTTGTGGATTAAACGGTTTATACCCATTTTCGCAGATTTTTGGATTTGGGTGAAATCCATTGATGAATAAGTTGTCTGATTGTGGGGAAGTGTTGGAAGAACATCAGAGAATGGTGGGAGCAGTGTCATGCGGCGTCGTTCTGATGGGGTAACGCAGTGTTGTTCTTGGGGTGAGGTTGGGTAAGTATGAGTTTTAGAAGGCGATTACAAGATTTGAAGTGGCTGTATATATTCACAGATTGGCTTCTGTAACGACTGAGAACTGAAGCTTCAATAGCTATATCCATGGCGAGTTCAGAGATATTTCAAAATCAAAACCATATATTTGTATGTATACTAGTATGATATATATGTGTGTGTGTTGGTATATGTTTTTCTTCAAAGTTTGCAGCAAAATTGATGTAGGGGGAGTTTGAAATTGGGGAGCAAGGATTTTGGAAAAAGCATACCTACCAGACAATAATTCGTTTTCATTGGATTTTTGTGGTTTAAGATTATATTATTTTGCATATATATGTTTATATTTATATTATTCTAAACATGTAAGCCTTAAGGTTATTTCTCCACACTTTAATATAATATTTTAAATAAAAAAACATTTATTTTATTATTTATTAAATCTATTTCATTAAAGAAATGTATTAAATCTGTTTCATTAAAAAAATGTGACCCTTAGATTATTTTTTCCACTTTAATATAATATTTTAAAAAATATATATTTGTTTTATAGAAATTTACATGCATATATAGAAAGACCAAAAGTTTTTCACGCCCCATTAATTCTCGACTAAATACATTATTTTTTCTATATAAATTTTAAATCAAATTAAAATACACATAAGATATATACAATCTTTCATTATAAGGGAATTAATGCAACATGTTTAACCCCTTACTATTCTTGAGAGTGGTCTATATCTATACTATTATAAAAGTCTAAGGGCTTTGGAATATTTTCAAATATTTTTTTATTTTTGAAAATAAAAATAGTGTTATTTTGAATAATAAATGCATGGTGTTGTTTTATTATTAATATCTTATAAATTCTATCTTGATGGTTATTATGTAAATGTTAAAATTCTACTTATATATATATACACTACTTTTAAAATAACGAGCCTTTTCTAATATTTCTATACATTTTCATCTTTTAAAATACTATAAAAAATATATATATAATTAAAGTGAATTAGTATTTATAGTGTAAGAGCTCTGCATTAGTTTTACACAAAAATGATTAACTTTCTACCCCATTAAAGTGTAATAAATTTGTATTACATATACACAAAAATTACCTTTTAAAATATGAAAATTTTATTTTAATACAAGAAGTGAATTAGTACTATTTAATGCACAGTAGGGGTTATATAGTTGTACACAAAAATTATGCACAAAAAATAAATGTGTAAGGTCACCTTTTCGTATTCTCCTTTTCAATTGCTAATGGAATTAAGTGCCTATTAAATTTCTTTCATTAAAACAAAAATAAATATTAATTTAAGAGGTTTTATAAAATGAAAAAAGAAAGAAAACTAATTTTTTTTTCATTAAATGTAATCAAATATTGGGAATTTGTAACTTCCTAATCACTACTTTGTTAAAACTATTTCAAAATATATGCATAAGAATAAAAGAAGCATGTTAATGTGCAAATAGAGCGAATGAAGGGTCTTCATGTTATATTTGTGTACAATACATATTTGTTTGGGTAATTTGCATTGACACCCCTGAGGTTAGGGTCAATGGCAATCAGAATACAGTCAACATTTTTTTAGCACTCACACCCCCTGAGGTTTCAACTTCGTTGCAATGACACCCCCTAGACTGGTGAAATGACTATAATGCCCCTTTAATTGTTTCACTTATTATATTAGGATAATATATAAAGTGTGAAATTACTCATATGCCCAAACACTTCACCCCTCTGAAATTAATAATTACACTTCCACCCCCTTATTACAATATATATATATATATATATTACGAAAATTACAATTTAATTTTTTTTCTTTATCATATAATTTGTATATATAATTAAGAAAATTAAAATTACGAATATATATATATAATTTTTAAAAAATATATAAAATTTGAAAAAACATATAAAATTCAAAAAAATATATAAATTTTGAAAAAATATATAAAATTAAAAATATATATATAAAATTTGAAACAAATATATTAAATTCGTAAACAATATATAAAATTCAAAAAACATATAAAATTATAAAAAATATATATATAATTCAAATATATATATATAAAGTGTGACTGAAGTTTAAGTGGACAAGCCTCAAAGTTATTAGCTAAAGTAACGGATCTTCTCCAACTCTCTATAGAGCTATTTCTATGGTCACGATGGCGACACATGCCCCACGATGGTGACCGAAATCGGAATCAAACCGATATTTTATTAAAATATTTTAATCAAAATTAAATATATTAATATTTGCATCAAAATTAACGGTTCGGTTCCGGTTCTCATTTTTAAAGAACCAAAAGTATCGGTTTGATTCCGGTTTCGATCGGAATCAAAAGCGAACCGCATCGTGAATATATTAATATTTGAATCAAAATTAATGGTTCGGTTCCGGTTCTCATTTTTAAAGAACCAAAAATATCGGAACCGAACCGTTAATTTTGATCCAAATAAAAATTTACTTTCGGTTCTTTAAAAATGAGAACCGGAACCGAACCGTTAATTTTGATCCAAATAAAAATTTACTTTCGGTTCTTTAAAAATGAGAACCGGAACCGAACCGTTAATTTTGATCCAAATAAAAATTTACTTTCGGTTGTTTTAAAATGAGAACCAGAATCGAACCGTCAATTTTGATCCAAATATTAATATATTTAATTTTGATTAAAATATTTTAATAAAGTATTGGTTCGATTCCGATTTCGGTCACCATCGTGGGGCATGTGTCGCCATTGTGGCCATTGAAATAACTCTGCAGAGAGTTGGAGATGATCCGTTACCTTGACTAATGACTCTGAGGCTTGTCCACTTAAACTTCAGTCACACTTTATATATATATATATATTTGAATTTTATATATTTTTTAGAATTTTATATATTTTTTGAATTTTATATATTGTTTACGAATTTTATATATTTGTTTCAAATTTTATATGTTTTTTTTTAATTTTATATATTGTTTCAAATTTTATATATTTTTTCAAATTTTAAATGTTTTTTCAAATTTTATATATTTTTTACAAATTATATATATATATTTTCGTAATTTTAATTTTCGTAATTATATATACAAATTATATTATAAAGAAAAAAATTAAATTGTAATTTTCGTAATATATATATATATATATATATATGTTGTAATAAGGGATGGAAGTGTAATTAATAATTTCAGAGGGTGAAGTGTTTGGGCATATGGGTAATTTCACACTTTATATATTACCCTAATGTAATAAGTGAAACAATTAAAGGGGCATTCTAGTTATTTCACCAGCCCAGGGGGTGTCATTGCAATGAAGTTGAAATCTCAAGGGGTGTGAGTGCCAAAACATTGTTGACTGTATTCTGATTGCTATTGACCCTAACCTCAGGGGGTGTCAATGCAAATTACCTATTTGTTTTTGTGTTCCTCATGTTTATGCTTTACGGTTCTAGCAATTGTAATGGTTACTTTTTATTGTGATTATCTTGAAACTATTATTCTTTTCTAACTTTGTTTATTAATTTTTATTTAAACTTGAGATTAATGCGGGTTTAGGTTTTGCAGATAGATAATTAAGTAACAAAGTGGAAAAAAATCATGAAAATAAACGGCAAAAGCTGCACAACTCACCTCTAATTATGTACCAGAGAAGGTGAATTCTTTCCCTTACCATAAATTATAGTTCTTTTTCTATAATTATTATTATCATCATAGTGAATTAAGTAAGTATGTTATAATGGAGAGTAATAAACCAGGGTGTTGAAGTTCTTCTTTTCGATAATTTTTATGAGACATATGAAGCTTGTATTACTATGGCTGGAGGAGTACTGGTGAGTTAATTTGTTTGTCTATATTATAAATACATATCTCTATCTACACATTTTTTCTCTATACTAATCATTCATGTAATTTGTTTTCTCTCTAACTAATTTATTATTATTATTATTTTTGCAAGTTTGATTTCATTGTTCCAGTTATTTATTTGAAGGTATGCATGTACTTCTAAACTCTATAATTGATCTTATTTTTCATCTGTTCTCCTCCATTTCTTTTTATGTCACAAAACATTATATTAATTGATAATAGAAAATTCATGATCAAGGATTAAGGCTTTCAAAACATAATATTATTTAACTCTAATATATTTTGGGATGACTAATTTGTTATTTAATTTGGTGGCTTTTGGTATGTAAACCATTATAAATAGGGTTATCGACGTATTAGGACTCTAAAATGTTAGATTAGAATGATCATAGAAGTTCAATTTTTTTCAGTCACGTGCATCGCACGTGCTCTATGCCAGTATATATATGTCCCTGTTAATTGAGACAGAGGCGTGTGAGAGAGGAGACTTAATAAGAAACAATCTAAAAAATATAATTAAACCTATAGTGGGTTTAATCCATAAATATGGGTTATAGGGTTCTACCCATGTTTTAATAATTTTAATAAGTTGTATAGTTGTCAGTTTTTTAGCGATCCATAGGGGTGGCAAAAAAACCCGCCCCACTCCGCCCCGCCCCGTTTATTCCAGGTTTGGGGCCCCGATTAAGCTAAGCGGGGCGGGGATGGGGCAAAAAAAAAACCCCGATTTTATTCGGGGCGGGGATGGGGCACCCCTGCCCCGCCCCCGAACCCCGCCCCGATTATCTGCCCTGCCCCGCCCCGCGTAGCTATTTGCTAAATTAACCCTACACATCTTTACACATTTAAAATTTAACGAGGGAATTAAAAATAATAATCTTTGTTCACTAATTTCCATAAAGTAATATAATTTTTTTAAATAAATAAAATTTATTATCTAACTTAAAATTATTTAAAATTTCAATAACATTATATCAATAGACAACACAACAGAGAAAAAGAGAGAAAAATAGGAGAAAAATGAATTGAAAACCAAAATACACATATGTATGTATAATATCAAAATAATAAATAATAAATTTACAAAGTCGCACAATAAAGTAATTATCATATGTTGAATCGGTGAAAAACTCAATTTTAGAATAGTGAAAATCATCTAATTCAAATAATTAGAAAAAAAGAAATTTCAATAAATTGATCATGGACTTATTTCAATCTTAGTAATAAAAATTAAACAAAATTACTTTAAAAATAATATATATTGTATAAAAATAAAATATGAAATATAAAAATCTTTTGAATTATATATTTAAATACTATAATAGAATTTTGTCAATTGAACTTAATTTCACTACTTTGAATTGGAGATTTTATCAATTTCACTCAATTTAATTCAATATTCACTACTTTGAATTGGAGATTTATTCAATTAAACTTAATTTCACTATCTTGAATTGATGATTTTATCAATTTTACTCAATTGAACTCAATTAAACTACTTTGAATTGGGAATTTACTGAATTTCACTCAATTGAAGTAAATTTCACTACTTTGAATTGAGAATTTTGTCAATTGAACTCAATTTCACTAAATTTTTATTATTTTGAATTGAGAATTTTATCAATTTCACTCAATTGAAGTTAATTTCACTACTTTGAATGAGAATTTTGTCAATTGAACTTAATTTCACTAAAAGTTTACTATTTTGAATTGAGGACTTGATCAATTTCACTCAATTTAATTCAATTAAACTACTTTGAATTGAGAATTTACTTAATTGAACTCAATTGCACTACCTTGAATTGAGGATTTTATCAATTCTACTCAATTGAATTACTTTGAATTGGGAATTTACTGAATTTCACTCAATTGAAGTCAATTTCATTACTTTGAATTGAAGATTTTGTCAATTAAACTCAATTTTACTCAATTTTCACTACTTTGAATTCGGAATTTCACTCAATTGAAGTCAAAATCACTGCTTTGAATTGGAGAATTACTCAATTAATTACACTACTTTGAATTGAGAAATATATCAATTCCACTCAATTTTACTCAATTAAAGTCAATTAGACTAATATTATTTTGTTGTAATGAAACAAAAAAGAAAATATAATTGAATTATATGAATTTTTTATAATATTATTCAATAAAGTTTTATTATCCTTTTTCAAACAAAAAAATGAAGTTAAATTAATCATTCTTTTTTAAAATAATGATTTATTTAATACTTTAAAATATAATAAAAATAAATGAATATATATATATATATATATATATATATATATATAATAGATATTCATATAATTTAAAACAGAAAAATAAAAATAAATTCCAATTAACTACATTATCTCTAAGGACCCTTGTCAACTATATACCAAACCTTATCTCAATGTAATCTACATTTTCGTTTCATTCAGGACACTTGTCAACTATATACTAAACCTTATCTCAATGTAATCTACATTTTGGTTTCATTTACTTTACCCCATTCGTATTCTACAGACTACAATCTACCCTAACTCAAACGACTAAAAGTCTGAAACCCTTCCTTTATCTGCAATCCCTTTCTTTGTCTAAGAGTGAGAGTGAGAATGAGAGTGCAAACAATCTATCTCTCTCCTTTGATCTACTTTACCAATTCTGTGAAACTGAACCCTAAAGTGGAATATATATATATATATATATATATGTGTGTGTGAATATATGTGCGAATATATATGACAATGGAATTCGATTCTGGTTTTGGACAGAGATTGAAATATAGAGAGTACGATTCCAAGAGGCTGAATGAGCATTTGAATATATAAAGTGACTCTGCTCAGGTATCAATCTATATACATATATATATATATATATATATATATATTGTTTGATTTATATTGTGGAAGTGTTGTTTATTTAGGTTTTTTGATAAATGTTTTTAGTGATTTGTACTATGAATCTCATTTTTTTTTTTTTTTTTTTTTGGGGAGTTTGATAGATTGTTAGCTTCTGGATCTTCATTGTTTTTGTATGTCTGATGTCCTTTTTTATGAATATTTGGATCTGATCTTCAATGTTTAGAATATTCAGTGACTTCATTTTTTAAAATTTCTCTAAATTTATAGGTGTATTCTAAAACACTCAACTTTCTCCATATTATTGCTAATCTGGTATAGCTCTATTTGGCATATGATAATTATATTTAAGTAACATGCTTGCTTGCTTTCACTTTATGCGGGTGCTTGATATTAATCGAGTTAGTTTAAATATGTGCATCATTATAGAGAATCATTATATATACGGGCCGTATATATATATATATATATATATATATATATATATATATAATGTTATGACTTCACAACACTTGTTGTTTTATGTTTTTTTTTCTTTTTCTTTTTTTCGTTGAGTATATGTGACCATCGGGTAGACATTGAAATCATGTAGGGGGAATATAAATATGCATATATATGAACTTCATGATTTTTTTATGTGCAATTTTGTTGTAGGTATTAAGATATTGGAAGATGTCAGAGAAAGAATCAAATAGTCCAAATGTAGTTAGAGAGCCTATAAATGATATTGCATCTCCTGCTATCTCTGAGGCTCCCACTTCAAACCCTACCCCTGAAATTCCTAAAGATAGTGAAGACCCAACTAGTGTTCCAACTATTAATGAAAAAAGAAAAGAAAATTAACATTAGCTGTTTGGAATGATTTTAGAAAAATCACAAATAGTGGAATGGTGTATGGCGTCTGTCATCATTGTAATAAGAAAATGAAAGCTCCTAGTAGTTATGGAACTAAGAGATTGCTTGATCATATAAAGAGGTGTCCTAGAATAAAGAGGGATAGTAGTGGTTTGAGACAATCAGTTTTGCAAAGCTCATATGATGTAGGAGGATCAGCGCAAGGATGACAGGAAATCGTGATCTGCTGTTTTCCTTTTCAAATCTCTATTTTTAGTTAATTTTTACTACTTATGGTAATTTTATATTTGTCAATTAGGAATTGATTCTGAACCCGATTTGGGCCAGATTTTTGGCAATCTTTTGATTTCTTTCCGTATTTCGTTTTGGTAAGACTTTTAGGGTTTTGCTATTTTTGGTAAAATCCTTGATTTTCAGCTATTTAAACTTAGTTTGTGGGTTGTTTTAAATTATTCTTGATTATAAATAATTTTATTAAATTCCAGAGTGTTCTCTGAAATTTTGGGTCAAAATTCTCCTGTTTTTCCTTGCAAAGTACCTATTGCACTAGCCTCCAGAATAATCTCTATTCTGTCCGGCGTCAATTGGTATCAGAGCTCAGCATCTTCCTGAGGCGGTATTTTCATCAGTTTTCAATGGTTGGTGGTCGTGGTGGTCGTCGTGGGCAGGTTCCGATTGAGGAAGTCCCGCACCGTGATCGTAACGTTCAAGAAGTTATGATTGAGGATTTGCAGAGGCAAGTGGCAGAGTTAACCCAGCGCCTGGCGGCGCAGGAAATCGGTAATCATGATGTGGAAGATTTTGATACCGACAATTCCACCTTCGAAAATCCGTATCCACAGTTAGGGCCAATATTTTCGGAAGATTCTGATTCCAAAGATGATTGGTTGAAAACCAATATTTTCGTTGGAGAGCCAGTGTTGACGAAGAAGGATATGAGGATGTGTTCAATGCAAGCACGGCGACTGAAGTTCAGTGGACGCTTCCATACCAGTGGCCGGATTATGAATTCAATAACCTCGTTGAAGTTGATCAGATAGAAGACATTTTCTTGAACTCCTTACTGGAGGACGATATAACTGGCATGGA
This sequence comes from Cornus suecica, assembly GCA_963922005.1. Classification (NCBI taxonomy): domain Eukaryota; kingdom Viridiplantae; phylum Streptophyta; class Magnoliopsida; order Cornales; family Cornaceae; genus Cornus; species Cornus suecica. Next base: position 80,537,074 of record OY998239.1, read on the forward strand.
AAATCTTGAGATCCCATTTAGCAATCCTCCTGAATCTCAGCAGAATGTGATCCCAGCAGCAGGTCCAAAGAAGGAAGTTGTTTTTATGCCTTGTAGAAATAGTGCAGCATGTGAGGTTTCAGAATTACCCATGGAGGTCCAGCAGCTGTTTTCGGAATTCTCTGTTTTGATGCCAGAAGACCTTCCTCCTGGACTGCCGCCAGAATTACCCACGGGCCGTTTACATCCTAGGGCAGGTGAGTTGGCCCAACATCTTCGAGGCATCCATGAGCAGGTGAAACTGACCAGTCACGAGAGCAATGCCAAGTACAAAACTCGAGCGGACAGTCATCATCGTCAGGTACTTTTTGATGTTGGTGATTTTGTTTGGGTTGTATTAACTCGTGATCGTTTTCCTGTTGGCGAGTATAATAAGCTTAAGGAGCGGAAGATTGGACCCTGTGAGATATTGCAGAAGATTAATGACAACGCATACAGGTTGTGTCTCCCTAGTCACTTGAAAACATCTGATATCTTTAATGTGAAACACCCGGGTCCTTGTTTTGCGGATTCTGCTGATGCTGCTGTGAACTCGATGACGAGTTCTTTCCAACCCGGGGTGACTGATGCAGGAGGATCAGCGCAAGGATGGCAGGAAATCGTGATCTGCTGTTTTCCTTTTCAAATCTCTATTTTTAGTTAATTTTTACTACTTATGGTAATTTTCTATTTGTCAATTAGGAATTGATTCTGAACCCGATTTGGGCCAGATTTTTGGCAATCTTTTGATTTCTTTCCGTATTTCGTTTTGGTAAGACTTTTAGGGTTTTGCTATTTTTGGTAAAATCCTTGATTTTCAGCTATTTAAACCTGGCTTGTGGGTTGTTTTAAATTATTCTTGATTATAAACAATTTTATTAAATTCCAGAGTGTTCTCTGAAATTTTGGGTCAAAATTCTCCTGTTTTTCCTTGCAAAGTACCTATTGTACTAGCCTGCAGAATAATCTCTATTATGTCCGGCGTCATCATATAAAAGAAATGTGGATACACTTGAAGGACAAGTTTCATATCGCAATCATGTGTTTGATCAAACTGTCTCAAGACATGAGCTTGCATGTATGATAATAGTGCATGAGTATCCTCTTTCCATGGTTAACCATTGTCGTTTCTGAAAATTCGTGAATAGCCTTCAACCGATGTTTAAGATGGTTTCTCAAAATACAATTAAAAGTGATATCTTAAAGATTTACAACATGGAAAAGGCTAGAACGTGCAGAGCTTTGAAGGAAGTTAATGGTAGAGTCGCTCTCACTTTGGATGTGTGGACTTGTAATCATTCAAGGAAGGGTTTCATGGCAGTAACAGTTCACTTCATTGATGATTCGTAGAAACTACAAAGAAGACTTTTGAGGTATGAAATTTTATTTTGAATTTCTATTATGAAATTTTATGTTGAAATTTATATTCTGAAATTTTATATTGAAATTTATATTATGAAATTTTATGTTGAAATTTATATTCTGAATTTTTTTTTGAAATTCTATTATGAAATTTATATTCTGAAATTTTATGTTGAAATTTATATTCTGAATTTTATTTTGAATTTCTATTATGAAATTTTTTGTTGAAATTTATATTCTGAAATTTTAGGTTCGCATATGTTCCTGCTCCACATAATAAAGAAGTTTTAACTGAAGTGCTACTTGATACTATGTTGGATTGGAACATTGATAGAAAATTATCCACGATTACATTGGATAATTGTTCTGTCAATGATGCCTTGATATATTGTCTCATTGACAAGGTTGATGTGAGTTCACTTTTACTAGGTGGGAGAATTGTTCATATGAGATGTTGTGCTCATGTTTTGAATTTGGTTGTGAAAGATGGTCTAGAATTAATACGGGATTCAATTGAAAAAGTACGTGATAGCGTTTATTTTTGGAGTGCAAGCCCGAGTAGAACTGAAAAGTTTGAAGAAGCGGCTCGTCAATTAAAAGTTTCATGTACCAAAAAATTAGCCATGGATTGCAAAACTCGTTGGAACTCTACATATCTCATGCTTGTAACTGCTATAGAATATAAAGATGTGTTCCCACGGTTGAAGCAAAAGCAACGTGAGAAACTTTACAAAACATCACCAAGCAATGAGGATTGGGAAATGGGAAAAGAAATTTGTGACAAGTTGGAGTTGTTTTACACTGCCACGAAGTTATTTTCTGGGTCACAATATCCTACTGCCAATTTTTTTTTAGTACTATTTGTGAAATTAGAATTGCATTGAATGATTGGCTTAATGACAGCAGCCTTTTAATTCATTAGATGGCAACCAACATGTTGGCAAAATATGTGAAATATTAGGATGTTTATCATGAGGCATCGGCAGTGGCGGTAGTATTAAATCCACAATATAAGATGCGATTGATTGAATTCTTCTATCCTCAAATCTATGGAGCTGATTGGATGGAGCAAGCTCAAAAAGTGCGAGAAAGTTGTGTTGATATGTTTTTTGAGTATGCAAGAAAGTTCAAAATAGGTAAAGCTGGTGCAAGTGGTTCATCTTCTAATCTTACTAGTGTGAGTGAAGTTAGGGGGGTGTGCTGAGGTATAAGTCGAATTTTGATAAATTTATTATCCAAACTGCACCTGAAGATGGGGAGAAGACTGAGTTTGACGCATACTTGGAAGATAAATTATTGCCTCAGAGTGATAATTTTGATATTTTGGGGTGGTGGAAGACGGCAGGAGTGAAATATCCTACCTTACAGAAGATGACCCGAGATATATTAGCGATTCCCGTCTCTATTTCTTGCCTCAGAGTCTGCTTTCAGTACTGGTGGTAGGGTGGTTAGTCCACATCGTAGCAGTCTTCATCCAACTACGTTGGAGGTTTTGATGTGTTCCCAAAGTTGGCTTTTGGCTGAAGAATATGGTAATTGTTGATTTACATTTTTTTCTCATTTCTTTTTAACGCCATGACTTATTGTTTTAAAAAAATTATGTTTTTTGTTTTGTAGGAATTCCATCCGAGATGAATGCAACAAATGAAAATATATTTTGTGACTGTGATGATGACAATTCTATGTCCGAGGTTCTTCAATAAAGGTATAACACATGTTCTATTAGTTTTATTTGGTAATGATTTCAATTTTTTCACATTTTGATAATATATTTTCTGTTTTATTTGGCACAGATTTTAGAACTCTCACGTGCCGACAATGACATGCATCCTTTGGAGGAAGCTGATGTTGGGAGCAAGATGGAGGAAGTCGACTAAATGAAGATTTTTTGGAAATCAAGATTTCTCTGTTGGGTGTTGTTTATTGAACTTCTTTAGTTTTTTTGGAATGAATTCAGTGGAGCTGAGATTGAACTTAAACATGTTATATTAGTTTCATTGTTTATTTTCTGTTTATTGTTTATTGAACTTCTAAATGAAGAGTTTGCTACTGAGATTGAATTTAGACTCCAATGTGTATGTGCATTTTGAACATGTTTCTGTGTAACATGTTCAACTATTGTTATCAACATATAATAAGCAACACTGACCTCAAAAACGGACAAACATAGAATTATTGTTTGCTCATTTAAAAATAAAATAAAATAATATTATATAATCGGGGTGCGGGGCAGTCCAAACCGGGGTACGGGGTGGGGCGGGGTGGAAAAAAATAAAAATTACTGTGGCCGGGGCGGGGAAATTAAACTGGGTTCGGGGATGGGGAATGCGATCCCCGCCCCGCCCCGCCCCATTGCCACCCCTATCCACCTTATAGGGCAAGACAAACTATGTCGTCATGGGTCAGAACCTAAATATTTTCCTTTAATAACAAAGACAACATTAATGAAATGATTAATTTCAGTAAACCTTTTTTTACTATTGAATTTAATCAACTAACCCCCCTATGTCTGGATTGCCCCTTGTGCTTTCTAATTTAATCAACTAACCTCTCCTATGCCCATATTGCCCCCTATACTTTTCAATTTCATCACCTTGCCCCTCCACCCCTCAAATTTCATCAAAAATACATATATATATTTCGAGAAAATATATTTTTTTATAAATACATATGAATATTTCGAGAATATATATATTTCAGAAAATATATATATATTTGAAAATATACATATATTTGTTATAAATATATATATTTTAAAAAAATATATATATATTTAAATATATGTATATATTTTAAATATATATCTGATAATATATATTTCAAAAAAAAATATTAATCTGAAAAAATATATATTTCAAAAATATATATATTTCGGGAAAAAAATATAGTTCAAAAAAAAATATATATATATATATATATATTTTGGAAAAAAAATATAGTTCAAAATATATATATATATTTCGAAAAAAAATATATATTCAAAATATATGTATATTTTCTTGAAATACATATTCTTTTTTGAAATATATATATTAGAAATATGTATATTTTTTCAGATATATATATTTTTTTTCTTCCAAAATATATATATATTTCAAAAAATATATATATATTTTCCGAAATATATAGATATATATATTTTCCAATATATATATATATTTGATGAAATGTGAGAGTGGGGGGAAAGATGATGAAATTGAAAAGTATAGAGGATAATATGGATATAGGAGGGGTTAATTGATTAAATTGAAAAACACATGAGGCAACTCGAATATATGGGGTTAGTTGATTAAATTCAATAATCGAGGGAGGTTTACTGAAATTAACCCTTAATAAAAACTAATTTTGATGCCAATAAATCACAACTGAAAAGAAGAATGAAAAATGATGGAATAAGTAATCTATCATATTTCTTCACTCTATTATGTCCCATTTCATGATAATGATTATAAGAACATGACTAAAAAATCAAATAAAGTTTATCTCACATTGATACATATGAGACACAATGAGACATTTTTCAAATAATTCACAAAAAAAGTAAAATTTTATCACATTTTTAACTTTTATATTGAATAACGCTCCCCTTTATAAGAATTCAGACTCCGTGACTGGTTAGCCCAAATCTTAGAAATCTATGCCAATTCCAAATTTAAAAGATGCTACTCCCAACAAAATAGTAAGTATATTACGCTAATGATTGCTATGGGGGCCACCAACCAAAACTAATCCCATTAACCCCGTATGTTGCTTATAAAAGCCACACCATAGTTCGATTCAGGACACCAACTCCTACACAAAGCCTCAGTTGTTACGAAATCAAAATGGGCAAACTCTCTTTTGCATTGCTTATGTTCATGCTTGTATACATCTCAGGTATGTTTCATGCAATGTCAGATTCATAGATTTCAGTCCTTAGTAGTAACTTTTGGTTTAGGTGAAATTCTTGTTCCAATGTCTAATTCATGAGAATACAAATGATAAATTTTTGAAGATGAGAGTCAATTTAAGAACAATACTTCGTCCTCTTCTGATATGATACAGTAAAATTAAGATATCTAACAAAATTAAGATCAATTATTTTTTTTAGGGATTTTATAGTCATACTTTTTCAAAAATACTTTTTGAAACAAATGTCTTATCCAAACATTGTCCTCGGGAGCGGAGCCAGGTTAAAAAAATTCTGTGGCCATTTGTGATTTTTTTAATTTTATACATACAATATATATTCTTCTGGATTATTAAAGAAATTTATAAAAAAAACAAAAAATTGGAAGGTTATATGCAAATTTTTATTAGCTTATCTATAAATTAAATATTTTTGTGAGCTATTAAAGGAAATTTTAAAAAAAATTGGTGGACCATGGCCAAAGCCATCCATTGAGCCGTTGTGCATGGCAATCTCACTCCCCTCGCAGGTTTGATACTTTGGGAGACTTAAAAGCAAAGTTATTAAATAAGGCCTTTAATTTCAAAACTTGTCTAATTTGCTTTGACATAAATTTTTTTATTTTATTTTTTATTATTGGACCATCTAATTCAACATGACAATATCCACGAATCGTCTATATATAATCTTCATTATGGTTTGTCTAGGAATGACAATGGGGGCGGGGATCACCTTCCCCATCCCCGAACCTGGTTATTTTTCTCTGCTCCATACTCACCATGCCCCACCCCGTTTGTTAATTTATTTTTTTGCCCCGCCCCGCCCTGCCCCGCCCCGAATCCCCCCACCCCCAAGCCCGGTCCCGCGCCCCGATTACTATTTTTATTTTTTAAAAAAAAAAATTAAAAAAAATCCTAAACATAAAAACAATGTTAAAATATACATATATATGAGTATCTTTGTAATAGATATACTAATATATATGGGTATATTTGTAATATTTAATATATATAAGGATATTTTAGTAAAAAAATTAAATGGGGCGGCTAATCGGGACGGGGCGGGGTTCCCCATACCCGCCCCGAATATAATCGGTGATTTTTTCAGTCCCGATTAGCTTAATCGGGGCCCAAACCCGAAATAAACAGGAAGGGTATGGGGCGAGTTTTATTAACATCCCTAGTTTGTCTGCTACAAATCATATACTGTATATATTATCAAATGAAATTGCACGCATGTTATATATTACTAGTGTTACACACTTTGAGTCCCTCAAATTAATCAGCCATGCATGCATCAAACAATCACATACAAAATTCGTTACATGTATACTAATGAATTGTCCTATATATATATATATATATGCAGTGATAAAGATGGGGGAGGGTTGTTACGTGGAGGTGATCGGGGGTGGATGTCCTGATGAAAATGCATGCTTGAATACATGCCGGACGTGTTATGTAGGGGTAGGTCATGTAACTACCAAATGCATAGCTCCCGGTGGAGGAATCATCTATGAAAGATGTCGATGCTCCTTTTCAGATGGTGCTCCTTGTCCACCTCCCGGAGCATCCAGCTGCCCTAAACCACCACCACTTTCGTCCATGGATCGTCTCCGGCTTGGTGATGGCATTTAATATATAAAGCAAAAATTTATTTGTAGTTTCAATTATATGATGAAATAAATGTTAAGTTATTTAATAAATATTTGAGATTGGATCAAGTTTTTAAGTTTCTACCATTGTATCCATATAGGCATGAATTCGTCACCACAGAGGCCTCTATCTAATTGAAAAATACCAATTATGATGAATTGCAATATGTTGAAGCTAGCCCTAATGGCAATGCTTAGCTGTGTAAGAAAGAGTTTCCTACGGCATCTAATGTGTGTCTATAAACAACTAACACATGTTCTAATATTTCAAAAGCCATTCAAACTCATGGTCATGAAAAGATTCTGAAATTTATGAGAATACTTTTAAAATTTTAAGACATGTACATGTAAAAAATTTTATTGGGTCACATCATGTGTTGAATGAAGTTCGTTCTTATATAGCTTGAGGCAAGTATTAGTTGGTTCGGTATCAACAATTGATTGAATTTGATTCACTCTTCTGCAGGGACGGAGCCAGATTTTTTTTTTATTGGGGGCAATCTATGACATTAGGGACAATTAGAGGCGATAAGCATAAATTTTCAAATTTTCATTGGGGGCAATTGCCCCAATGGGTTGACTGTCTCTCCGTGCCTTCTCTTTTGATTTGTTGTTATTGCTTTGATAGTATTAATAACTAATTACTCTAAAAGCTTAAGTTGTTAGATAGGGTGTAATTTAAATATTTTATATCTTTCAACACGCTCCCTCACATGTGATCTTCAAGTCCAACACGTGGAACAACAATTTCAACAAAGGGTGACAGTGAGGTTTGAATACGAGATCTTTAGCTCTGATACCATGTTGACTACTGACTACTCTAAAAACATAAACTGTTAGAGAAGATATAACTTAAATATTTTATATCCTTCAACATATAGTATATTGGACAACATTGCAACTCATTATAATTAGGTTGAAAGTGTCTAACCATGCACAAATTAGCTCAAAGATTTTATGGCAATATTAATAATTTATCATCGACACATATAGTGATTTCATGCGAAAACGTTCTAAAGATAGCTTTAGAGAATATGAATATCAAAACTGAATATTGAATATATATTTTCACTTATTGAATATTAATGTTTACAATGTATGTGCTAACTATTCCTATTAACTAAATGCATAAAAATAGAAAGCAATGAAACTAACAATGGATAGAACTGTAAATTTCTTTTGCTGATTATGGGAATTAAATGTTGATGATTATCAAACTATTATAATAAGTCCAAACAAGAGGGGCTGAAATTGTAATTTTACCATATTTTTTTTATTGTAAGCTTGGTAGTAAGATTCAAATTTCAATAATCACACCAAAAATCTATGCCACATATATGTCCATGGACCTCTGCTATAACTTTGGATTGGGCCCAATAGATAGCTCAACCTTAGGACTGGGCTAATGTTAGTTGGGCTGACAACTCTACCAGAACCAGAGCATTATAGCCTGCCCAATTTCACCTCATCTAAAGTGCAATACATGCGAAGGTTTCGATAACTTGGTACAAATAATTAGTTCCATAGAATCCATACTCTTGACATATAATATAGGGATACAGGTCTCTTCTTTCGCATGAATTCAGATGAAAAAAATCTTAGTATAAATGGAGTAGATGTTTGAGTCGGTTAGCGAAGTAAACATAATATGAAATCACAAATTCAAGTTCGAGAATAATTTCACCCAAAAATATGTCAAAAGTTAATATTTACCGAGGTTGAGATCATGGTTCGCCGTAACGACGGTTACATAACGAGTTTTCATATGGCCGATACTGTTACGGGCCGTTACAGCGGCATTATTTGATTCTCGCACCCGTAACGGCCCGTTACAGGCTGTTACGGTGGCCGTAACCTCGATTCTCACTGGTTCTGAAAATACCGTAACGGTTAACACAATTGTAGTTTTTCAAAAATTTGGATTAAAATTTTTTTTGTTATGTATATGATATGATAAATGTTACTCCATTATTAAATTATTGAAAAGTAAAGAAAAATAAAAAAAAATTGATTTGAACCCGACTTGGATAAAAGAATTAAGGCAATGAATCAAGTAGGAGGAACCAAAAACACAATGATCATCAAAGTGATGGTTCTTCTTCAATGATGGGTAAATTTGGTGAATTTTCGTTGGGACAGTCACCAAGCTCATAGTATGGATTTTCGTATGGTACAAGTCAAATCTATTATCCGTTACAACCATATGGATTTTTTCATGCAGAGGAATACCCCATTGTGTCTCCTCAACCTCAAATGTCTTATGGATATTATGGACAAAGGCATAACATCAGTACAAATCAGTCTAGTAATTCATCGGGATATGCTCAGGTTCAAAATCATCCTTATTAGGTACAAAGAAAAGATGGTCTACTAATGATGAATCAAATGTCCACAGAAGATACAGTTCAAAAATGACAATCTTTTCATGAACTTCAACCAGAGCAACAAGATCCACCACGAAATTCATTTTAGTGGTGAACCATGTATCTTTTTTAAAATTATTTCACATTGTTGGAAATAAATTATATCTTTTGTGATTTTATTTTTTTATTTATTTAAATTTAAATTTAATTTAATAATATTATAACAAGTATATCATAAACATTGAAATAACGACGACACCATTAGATTTATTAATAACTTATTTTTTTATATTAAAATTCTTTAAAAAATTAAATAAAATTCACTTAAATCTATAAAAAAATCATCTTTATTCATTCATATTATCAAAAATATTTAATTAGAACATTTTGGATAAGATGTGTAAAATTTTAAAAAATTCACGATTACAATAATCGAGTCCCGTTACGTAACTCCGATATTGACCCAAATCGATTATACCGATATCATTACCATTATAATAACCGATACCGTTACGGCGAAGTATGATTGAGATACAATAATTGGAGCTATAATGAAATGAAATTTGTATTAATTTAACCACATCCAATGAGACCAATAACTATTGCAATAAAGAAAAGGGGTCGACATGTGTTTTGTCCACATTATGGTATGGAAAAGTCAAAGAGCAAACTGACATTATAGGTAGAATGTCACTCAATTACGAATCTTCCACATAGAACAATGACAAACCATAACATTCACCATTCCCTGATATTTTTAAAAAGGCTTCATCCATTAACTTGTGGGCATTAAACCTCCCTCTTCTTTCTTCTCCTTTCAAGTAATCCTTATGTTCCGTTTGGCAACTCGGTTTTGGTCTTGATCTTTAATTTCAAGACCAAGATCATGTTTGGTTGGCCGGTTTTGGACTTAGTTTTGGACACCCTAAAACCAACCACTAAAACCTAGTTTTGGCTCACCATTTTTGACTTTTTTTTTTCTCTCTCTCTCTATATATATATAGCCGAAAAGATGAATTATTTTGAAATTTTTTTTATATTTTTCAAAAAAAATATTTTTTCGGAAAAAAATTAATTTCCGGGAAACAATTATTTTTTCGAAAATAATTATCTTTTTCGGAAAAAAATAAATTTTTGGGAAAAAATCATATTTTCGGACAAAAATTATTTTTTCGAAAATATTTATTTTTTGGAAAATAATAATTTTTTTCGGGAAAAAAAAAATTTTTGGAAAAAATTCATATTTTCGGGAAAAAAATTAATTTTCGAAAATAATTATTTTCCGGAAAAAATTTATTTTTTCGTCAAAAAATAAATTTTTGGAAAAAAATCATATTTTTGGGAAAAAATTAATTTTCGGAAAAAAAATATTTTTTGGACAAAAATTATTTTTTCGAAAATAATTATTTTCCGGAAAATATTTATTTTTTCGTCAAAAAATCATATTTTTTCGACAAAAATTATTTTGGTCGAAAAAAATCATATTTTCGGAAAAAAATTAATTTTCGGAAAAAAATTATTTTTTCGACAAAAATTATTTTTTTGAAAAAATTAATTTTTCGGAAAAAATTAATTATTTTTTTTTCCGAAAATTAATTATTTTCCAAAAAATTATTTTTTATATTTTTCGGAAAAATATTTTTTTCCCGAAAATTACTTTTTTTCCAATTTTTTATATATATATTTTTCATATTTATATATTTTTAATACATATTAGTATATATATATATAATTATACCAAGACCAAGACCAAAACCAACTCCTTACCAAACACTATATATTGGTTTTAGATTTACCTAAAACCAAAACCAAGACCAAAACCAAGTTCCCAAACGGGCCCTTAAGTAAGTATTGCTCCTTAAATTAATTAAGTATTGTATTTAACCTTATTATGTCATAATAGTTATAATTAAGATAATTTATACTCAGATCTTTTAAAGTTTTGGCAATTGCACTTATCCCTTAAAATTTTATTTTCCTTATAATGACATACCCCAAAGGGGTGAAGATCCCATGAAATGACTCTTGTGCCCTCACTTTAGTGTAAAAGATATGTTGGCTAAATTAATGGACCAAACAATCCTTATGTCTTAAACTCAATTTGAAAAAAAATTCAAATACTTTTGATACAATAATTTTTGAAATATTATCATCTTTCTTTAAATTATATTTTTCAAATTATCATTTTTGTAATATAAGCCCTAAAAGTTATCATTTTTTTTTAATTTTTCCCTAAAACTAATACTGTGACCTTTTACATTAAATAATAATAATACACTTTATTTATGATTATATATTTTTATATATATTTTAGAAGGTGATACATGTATAAAATTAATTTAATATTTATTATTATTCTTTGTTTATAATTTATTATTTTTTGTGTAAAATTAATTTAAGCCCTTATAGTGTAAAATAATAACAAACTTTACTTATCGTATTTTTTTTATATTTTTATAAAAATATGACAAATAATTTATTATTTATTAATTTTTTTGTAAAGTTAATTTAAGCCCTTACACTTTAAATAATGACAAATTTTACTTATTATAATTTTTTATATTATAAAAGGTGATAATGAATCGAAATATTAGACAGTACTTGTATTTTTATTAGTAGTATATAGATAGATAGATAAATATATACATTTTTTTGTATTTTAAGTTATATTATTTTTCCTTGCCGAAATATATTTGTCTTATATTTTTACTCTATATTTTATGAAATATTCATTAGAGTTACATTTCAATTAATGTATATTAATTAAATAATTTTTTTTTTAAAAATATAAAAATATTTATAACCCTTTATCTTATATCTTTTGAAATATTAATTAAAGTTACACTTCAAGTAATGCATATTAATTAATTATTATTATTTTTTTAAAGTATTGAAATATTTCCAACATCTTTTCTTTTTCTCTATATCATTTTGACATACTCCATTGAGTTGCATTTCAACTAATACATATTAATTTATTAATTTTTATTTTGAAGAAAATGTTTGAAAATATTCTCAACCCCTCACATTTTAGAATAGTTGTTATAGATATATATACATTATAGGGTTTTCATCTTTTTCTTTTTCTCTATATCATTTTGACATACTCCATTGAGTTGCATTTCAACTAATACATATTAATTTATTAATTTTTATTTTGAAGAAAATGTTTGAAAATATTCTCAACCCCTCACATTTTAGAATAGTTGTTATAGATATATATACATTATAGGGTTTTCATCTTGGGACATGAAGGTAATTTCACCACGTATATATTTGTCTTATGAAATAAGGGAGACAACACATGAGCATTCCGGTCATTTCTCCCCTTCAGGGGGTGTCATTGCAAGGAAAATGAAATCTCAGGGGGCGAGTGCAATTGATCGAAACCTAAGGAGTGCAAATTACTCTAATTGTAACTAACGGTATTATGACGGGAGGGAGTGAATTGTAAAAATCGTGATAATTTGGGGAGTTTATAGTAAAAAAACATAATTTAAGAAGTTAGTTGAAAGAGAAAAGAAAGAAGAAGGGATTTAATGCACTTAACCCTTAATTCTAAGCATACCCTCGGATGAAAATAGCAGCACCTTCAAAAGTTTTATGCTCTTAGTTTTCAACATTAATGAAAAATAAGAGATTTAACATTTTTCAAAACACAATTTTTTTTTAGGGTTAATTTCAGGATACCCTCCGATACTATTGAATTTAATCAAATAACCTATCCTATGTCCGGATTGTTCCCCTCTAACTAAAAAAAACTACGAGAAAAAAAATAAAAAATAAATAATGAATATGCAGGCACTCAATAAACAGAGAAAATCAAAATATTGCATTAGAAGCTAGATACTCATCTTATCACAAATTACTATAACTAAATTATGTCTAATTGATTAAATGAGATACTCCCCCCGTCCCATTTTATAGGTCCAACTTTGAGAAATCAACTTTTTAAAGAAATTGATTTTATATTATTTTATGAAAAGAAAGTTTAATATTTTACCAACTATGCCCTTGTAGTAGAGATAATGTATGCGTAGGAGAGAGGATAGGATATATGTTGTGGGCTCACGTGTTTTGAAAAGAATAAGAAGGGTAATATGAGAATGTTGTATTGAGATTTTAACTTGGACACTTATTTCGGGACAGCTAAAAAGAGCAAAGTGAACCTATAATTTGGGACGGAGAGAGTACTTCCTTAGTGATTTTGCATCCATATGCCCTATGGACAATGAATCATGAGCACAAAATAAATTAAAACACACATTAAAAAGAATGAAAACATTACAGACAAAACTAAACTAACCGCCTTATCAAACATTCGCGGATACAGAAAGACAACTCTTTCCTGATATACGGGCTCTGGAAGCCCAACTCGCTCCTGGGCTACCACCACAGCTCAACCCAAGTGAATATGAGCACCTGGTACGCGAAACTTTGGGGAGTGTTGTGAATGCAGACGTACTCATAGCATATAATCTACAGAAAGCTAGATGTTGGATGTGTAGATTTAGTTGAATATTAATAAGTAGCAGGGTACCTGTTCTTGAATACTCGAACATGCATCCTTAAGCCTGTCACACTGAATTTTTACCATTACTGATTACATTGAACAACAGCCTTTGTAAAAGAATACATATTTTTACATATATATATGTATCTATACATGCACCAAGATATACCTGCAGGAGGTTGAAGAATGCGGATTATAAGAATGAAAGCATTGGAAACAAAACTAAACCAGCCTTTTTATCATCTAATCTAAATACTTGAATATCCATCCTCCAGCTTGTCACGTTGAACTTTACCATTACTGATAACATTAAACAATAACCTTCGTAAAAGAACAAATATTACACATATATGTATATATATACATGCACCATAAGTTGAATAAGGTGGGTAATATTGGGTTTCATCGGTCACGTTGTCTGGAACACACTTTCCTTTACTAGCCCCAGGACTTGACAATTATTCCCAATTTTGTCACCATCCATGCCCTTTGTACTCCAACTTTCTTTTACCCTTATCTATTCACCGATCCAAACCCTACAAATGCTGGTAAATTTCATGGGCAATGCCTTGGTTTTATCACCAGACACCCCCATTCTTTATCCAAGACCTACAGACCAAATCTAAAAAAAAAAAAAAAGATAAACAAATAAGTAGAATAAAATAAAATAGAGGACAAATGACAAGTGAGAGCCATTTTCCCTCTTGGAGTTTGAAGTTATTCTCCAACATGATATATTGTCCTGTACACAATATTTATTCCAAGTCCCACTCACAGTACAATACAAATAAGAAAAGTTACTGAACCAATACATTGAAAAAAGTAAAAACATAGAACCAAATCCTCCCTAGGATTCTTAATATAATCCCTCCACAGATAATGACATGGTCCATTTCGATGCCAACTAAGTTCCTTTGACGTGTTTATGAAGTTTATGCAAAAAATATATTAACAAATCTCAACTTGCAGGCCATTTGCGTAGAGAGTTAAACCTGGGGATCATCGGCTTGTACTGTTCGTAGAAGCTTCATTATCCAGCTATTCCTGTTTTTACTGACTTCTCTGTCCATAACATTCTCTTCATTCACATATTTTTACTTAAATTCAAAGTTTACCTTTGGATTCGCCACCGAAGGATATTTTTCTCAGTTTACTAACAAAGTCAGTATGAGGAGCGAATGTTAGACCAGGGGTTGAATAAATGCTATGCAAAACGTAAGGGAATCTTACTCTTACTTTGAAAAACCAACAATAAACAAGGTTTTCATTAGTAGCAAAAGGTATCAAGAAACAGATAATGTATACGAAAACAGGCCTGCAATATATATATTCCCATGAATGGATATTCTCTCTCCTCATATTTAGCAATCCTCAAAGAAGAACAAAGAGCAATATTCACAAACCTGCGTACATATCTATATAAATGCATAAACAACATTTTCTGTACTTATATTCATCTAAATTAAATAATTTGCGACAAGTCAACCTGCAAACATCGAGTCAACTTCAAAAAATCTCCCAGGTTCATTTAACGCCACTAAGGGAAACCATAATGCAAGAACACAATCCTCTAACATTTTGAGAAAATAAATTCAAGCTGTATCAAATAGGAAATACGTATGAAAGAAAATTTTACAAAAAATTCGGAAAGAACGGCAAGCAAGCCTCATCTCCAAATGAGGGATGTTTGAGGCAGCAAATTCCAGGTTGTTACATTGGCCTTATTATGTTTATGCACTTGATGACACACGTGTCCCTCCATTAACCTTGGGTTGGTCAAAACTATGCCACAGCTAAAATGTGAGTTAAGAAGAGCATCTTTACATTCCTTTCTCACCATTTTCTATAATAAGATAATAAGGTTAATTAAATTTACTAGTTCATAATAACCACATAATTGATCACTGACACTGATCTGTCTCTTATTTAATGTATAATTTTGATCAATGCATTGAATAATCAACCTCATCTCACATATTGTCAGAGTTTCAACTCCTATCAACTGCTAATACTTCAATAAAGATGGATTCACACTTTTGTAGTGCACATAACCTTTTATTTACCATGGGTTAATACGAATTCTAATGTCAACATAATGGTGAATATAGAGGGTTTTTGTGAATTTTCTATTTATAATTACCTAGTTTTTGGACAAAACATGTTGTCCCACAATGGACAATGACACTAAACTCATTTACTACGCCATGATAGGAATAATGCATCACAACAAGAAAAAATATCACAATTAAGAACTATGGTAATCATGTACACCATATGATAATTTGATAGCCTAAAATAATATGAAGTCTCATGCGACAGAGACGAGGGGAGAGGAATGTCAATTCCAACAACTATAGACAAACATCAGGTCGCTTTCCTCATCCATTTCTTTAAACCTCTACGTAAATCACCTGGTTCTTTGCTGTTTATTGTCTTGAATAGTGTCCATATCTGCATGCAATCACTCCTTTATAATGCCTCGACACTGTGCTCACAAGGTTACAACTACCTGAGTTGGTATTAACGCTGCTTAGTTAGACTTCCTCCATGGAGAGACAATCAAATTCTAGTTTCCAATTCCCTCCTGGATTCAGGTTCCACCCTTCTGATGAAGAGCTCATCGTTTATTACTTGCTAAACAAAGTGAATTCACGTCCACTGCCAGCTTCCGTTATCACTGAAATAGAGCTATATAACCATAACCCATGGGAACTACCCAGTTTGTTCTCCACCATCTTCGCTTATTTCTCTATTCTTCACCTGTCTGTACTTCTACTTCATTCGTATACTTTTACGTATCAAAGCTTTAATTTTCTTTTTTGAATTTACAGAGAAGGCTTCTTTTGGAGAAGAAGAATGGTATTTCTTCAGCCCGAGATATAGGAAGTACCCTAATGGAGAAAGGCCTAACAGAGCAGCAGCTTCAGGTTATTGGAAAGCTACTGGGACGGACAAGCCCATTCTTACTTCTTCAGGCTCAAAAATAATAGGGGTCAAGAAAGCACTAGTCTTTTACACAGGTAGGCCTCCTAAAGGAATCAAGACAGATTGGATAATGAATGAGTACAGATTGCCTGAGACAAAGAATCGACCCTCAAGGTCAAAACCATCCATGAGAGTAAGTGTTTATCGCTGATTATCAAGAATTTATTCCATTGTATAGTCCTGTGATAACTGGCAAAACAAACTTCTGTGTTGAACATAGAGTCACTTAGTTGAAAAAGTTCACATGTCAGAAAAGTCGAAGTAACTCGAGGACAGGAGATAACTTATCACCTAGACCTGCATATCTCGAAAATATGTCACAATTGGTGTACAACAGTAAGCATTTTTCAATTTCTTTGTTGCCCTCATAGGTATCTACAAGTCTCTAAATATTTACTTGGGGTCTAAAAATATTTTGTTGACTCGATTTGAAAAAAACTATTCATTGTCAATACTAGATTGGAAAGCTGCACTGGTTCGAATATGCTCTAGGAGTTGAGGTTAAACTTTTCAGCCTATTATGCATCACCAAGAGTATAAGAGATAGTGTTGTGAATTGATTAGAATCCCCGGATAATGATTTTTGAGGTTTTTGTAAGAGTAGCTAATTGGTGCAATTGTAAAAATCGGGTTGGCAAGAGTGAGAATGTGGGGTTGAGTATGAGTAGAAACTGTGTGTAAATAATGTCAAAACTTAGGTGTGCAATAAGGATTACCCTGAGCTTTTGTGAAAGTAGCTAATTGGTGCAACGGGAAAATTTTGTGTTAACAGAAATGAGAACATGAATCGAGTATGACAGTAGTCACTTTGTGTACATAATATCAAAACTTAAGTGTGCCTCCAATCTCTCTCAAGCATCCCATACACGTGGGAAAATTAATAGGGTAAATGTTATAGCACTTCCCAGACACAAGCCATATTATGTACAGTATTCTTTTTTAATTCCAACAAAAAGAATAAACTAAACCGACTCATGAAAAATTTCCCTCTCCTGTCACAGTTGGATGATTGGGTACTCTGTCGAGTTCGACAAAAAGGCAACATGTCAAAGAATACATGGGAAGTTGGAAGCCCCAGTAATGAACAGGTGGGGTGCTTGCCAAAGATACAGGAGCTCCCTTCTCCACAAAAAGAGCCTTATCCAGACATTATACCGGATTACCTGTTATACAAAGATTGCCATTTATTACCTTACATGCTTGACGATCAAGCCCTTTCTCCTATGGAGGCCATTTCAAGTCCAAGTTTCCATGACAAAGATGGCAATAATTGTGGTTCACGCTATGAAGACAGTTTTTTCAACCCATCCCAGGCAAACCTCGCTCACGAGGTAAGGGTCTATCAGAATGTCCTTCCATCTACAAAGATAGTAACCAGAGACAACAAAACTGAGGATCTTCCACAAGGCAATACAATACCCACCACAAATGCAAACTTGTACAGTCAGAGTCAATCTCAAGGAGATATCTTCAGCCCTAATCAATCGGATGCAATCATTAGTTTACAGGAGATTAATCAGTCTTTCTTCCTCGAAAGATTTCTACAGCGGTAGAGCAACCTTCAAAAGAATGTCATGGTTTTTAACTAAGTTGATCGGACAGGAGGTTGAAGTAAGATTGCATACATCACTTACGGTTACTGAAATGCAGACGGCGCAAGAGTATATATGCCGCCATAGCATTAGCAATTAATATTACTGAATCGTGTGCCTGTAATATATATATATAGTTTATGATTGCTGGATGTAAAGTTTGAACTTTATTTGAGCATCTGTATATTTTTAAGTTCTCAATTTGCAACATTGACAGTGTGTAATGTCATAGTCCATGACATTCAGTTTAGACCTAAAAATATTGCAAACTGGAAAGAAAATGCAAAAGAAGGAGTAGAAAGTAACGTGTGTGTGTATATATACATATATATTTTGCAAAAATATTTCATTTTGTTAGCGCTACCTAAACTCTATTCTGTTTCCTAGGTTGTATGTTTAATAGGAAACCAGGTGGTTTAGTCATTTTCTTTTTGTTCTGCTCTGTGTCCAGGGACTAGAACAAGGCAACAAGCATGAGAGATATAGTTCTTCCAGATTCAACCCTTTCTGATACTTCAAACAATTGTAGCATATTTCACCACATTTCTTCTACTCTTTTAGCATGCTTTTTCCGAAGGCTCTAACAATTTGTCAATTCTACCCTCCATGCTTTGTTCTCTTTCTTTCTTTCTTTCTTTCTTTTTTTTTGGGGGGGGGTGTGCAACTCAATATTTCATTGAAGAAAGTCCTAAATGCTCTAAAAATCAGTTACAGAACTATGTTCTTGTATCCTGACAACTTTGGAGATCTTCCCATCCTCATCACTGCAACTCAAGGACCAAAATGGATCGATAGCCTAGCCTATGGGAATTAGAACCACTCTTAAGCTTCTCTTTTGACCTCTCTCCTGTGGTAATTATACTTTGGTGTATTTATTGAATGCCATATTTTGCTATTCCCCCAAGTTTGTGTGAAAGTTGATGCATCAGTGTGAGCATTCATGTCGTTAGGTGTGTTTCACGCATGGTTGCATGTTTATCTTTTTCCTAAGATTCCGACTTTCAACCATGATTGGATGCTCTAAGTTGACTTACTCTTGGGACATGTTGTGCCTTAAGGTGTGTTTGGCCCCTTTGTTTTGGATGTATAATTTATCTTGCTTGTACTATTCGACAAATCTCTAATATTTGTGTACCTTAGGGTGTGTTTGGCCCCATTTTTATTGATAGGGAACAGGATGTGCCTTAGGGTGTGCTTGGCCCCATTTTTTTTGGATGTATCATTTATTGCTTATACTGCTCAACATATCTCTAGTTATTTATCTGCCCTGGTGCATTCACGATTCGTTGCATATTCTAAGTGTTTTTCTAAATTCAGCCTTCAGGTTCTGATGCTTATCAGAGAAAAAAAAAAATATACGAATTTTAAAGAATTGTTTTTAACCATAGAGCTATTGTATTACATAAATCATAAAGACGGAAAAATGAACCTTAAGCTTTAGCCTCAAATATTCAATAAGCAAAGAAGTAAGGTTTTACTCTCATAGACGGCAAATATTGCTTATACTACTCAACAAGTCTATAGTTATTTGTGTGCCCCGTGGTGCGTTCAAGATTCGTTGCATATTCTTTGTGTTCTTTAATATTCGGACTTCTGATGCTTATCAGGAAAAAAAAATTTAAACAAAATTTAAGAATTATTTACATTTTTAACTTTTGTATTACATAAATCATACAGACGGCAAAAGGAAGCTTAAGCTTCAGCCTCTACTATTCAAAAAGCAATGAAGTTGTTTTTCACTCTCATAGACAGCAAAATGAACCTTTAGCTCTAACCTCTACCATTCAATAAGCAATGAAGTTATGTTTTAAATTCCCGTACCAACTGTTGTAAATTTTGTAAATCTCTGAGAGAAGCATTGAGATTTTAGCAAGCTCCGGAAGCTCTACCGGAGTAACAAGAGTTCGTTTTACTTATTCGAGTTAAGTCACTAGAAACCTAAATAGAAAACTGAAAAAAGAAGAAAAGGGAATTATATGGTCTCCAAAAATAAGGGCTAATATCCATGGGGGCATGCAATGAACATACCAGATATACCATGACATCATCAACTTATTCTACCCAGTATCCTGCCGTGCAGCCGCGGGGGGGGGGGGGGGGGGTGGTGAAGAAGCTCAGTTTTAGAACTCTTGTTTTAGGGCTTTTGTTGTTTTCATAGAATGAAATCCTACAACATCATAATTTAAAACCCCACCTAATGGAACAGCTCTTCATAGTCCAGCTCTTTCTGAATAATGTTAGGATCAGCAAGCTCATCCTTGCAATAGAATTTAAGGAGGTAGTAGAATACAATTTGAAAAGCTTTCACCATCACTCAGATTTTTTTCTTACCAGGCAAGAAGGGCGCAGGAGCTGTTGGTATTGAGTTTACAAACTAATACCAAATAAATGGGTGATATGTTTTCAAACTCTATCACACCTCTCACCAACACTCTCAAAGATATTTAAATCAAGAAATTTATAGAAAGCAAGAACAAAATATTTAAGAAAAAAACACTCTGTTTTATTGAATGAAGAGTTACAACTCTTATTGCTTGGAATGAGATCCTACAAACGTAAAACCATACATTCCTTTTATATGAAATTTCAACCACAAAGTCACCCTATGAATTTGAAAACAAGCAGATTTTTCAACTAAAATGGCTAGACAAACAAAAACTGAAATTTTCTACTTCAGAAACAACAACTTTCAATTATAGTTGCACCAACCATTCATCTTATCTCTTGACAGCTTTTATTGATCAAGAAAGTAGCATTTGATTTGCTAACTTTCAACACGGCCCCTCAAATCAAAATGCCTTCATGCCTAGCATTTCACGTAGCAACTTGAAGGGCTCAACTGGGAGTGGCTTTGTAAAGATGTCAGCCATGTAATGACCGGGTTTATTTAAATAATTTCTTTTTCTTCGGTTATAATATAATTTTTTCTTGTGCATTACGTGGCATTGCATGTGTTTTCGTGCATTAAGGATTACATTATTTGAATTTTTTTGTTCATTCCTATGTTTTGTAAAATTTTCATTTTTGTCGTTGACCGGGTAGTTTCGATATTTTAATTAAATGTGGGGGTTACTTTTGAGTTTGATAAAGATGAGGGTAACTTTTGCAATATATTCATTATGTGTTAATGTGTGACCGAATTCCACATTTTTATTTTTATTTTTATCTTCAACTTTCCAAAAGCATATTCCTCCATCATTTAAAGGTGCAATCATACATCTATTATATTGATACTACTTTGTGACATTATTGATGAAAACTTTCAGCCATTATATTGAAGTGTTGAGTTTGGCTTTTGCAAAGAAAATTTTCAGCCAAAAACTATTTTTTTTTTCTTTCTCCTCCATTGTTCCTATCTTTTTCTCTCTACATATTGGGCATCTTAGAGTGGGGATTCAATTTTGTGCTCAACTAAGAAGTTGTTCTACGTGTTCCGATCTTCGGTTTAATACCAATTACGGTATGTGATCTATATTATTTAATTTGATTTGATTTTTCAAAAATTTCAGATTATTGTTCTCATGGTTCTAGCTAATTAAAGCCTTCGATCTATGATTTTTTAAAATATGTAAGGATTCGTTTTATTTTCTGAAAATTATACAGCATATGTATATGTATGAGATTATATGTTCCTATAAATTTCATAAATTATAGATCAATATAGATTTAATTAAAAATCCGGAATTTCATGATTTTCGGATATAGTTCCTGTTGCAGAATTGTTTTCTTGCCTTAGTTTGAGCAATTTATAGACCATGTTAAATTATTTATAAATTTTTGAAAATTTTACAGTATGCTTTTGTATATTTCTATTATCATCTCTCAAAAATTCAGATCATTTAGATAAATATTTAGTTTTCTAAAAATCACGGAAGTAGGCACTCCATGCTTCTTGAGGTGTCATACCCTTTACACTCTTTGTTGGACACCGATTTAGCAAATACACCGAGAATGCTACAGTTTCTGCCCAAAATTCATTCGGTAGACCTTTCTCTTTTAGCATGGATCTTGTCATATCAAGGATAGTGCGATTCTTCCTTTCTGTTATCCCATTTTGTTGTGGAGTATAGGCAGCAGTAAATTGATGCCTTATACCATGCTCTCTACAAAATGCTTGAAATGCATTTGAGGTGCACTCACCCCCTTGATCAGATCTGACAGCTACAAGCTTGCACTTATTCCCAACTTCTGTGAGTGCCTTAAAGTTCTTGATTGCAGTTAAGGCGGACTTCTCTTTGAGAAAATATACCCATACTTTTCTACTGAAATCATCAATAAAGGTGATAAAATATTTATTACCTCCAAAAGACATGGGTTCAATCGGTCCACAAATGTCTGTGTGCACCAACTACAGTGGTGTTTTTGCTCTCCATGCCTCACCAATGGGAAAGGAGATCCGTGCCTGCTTTCCAAGTACACATCCTTCACGTACATGATTTGGGGATTCAATTTGTGGTAGACCATGTACAATTCTACTAGTAGATAATAGCTTTAGGCCATTGAAGTAGAGATGGCCAAAGCGTAAATGCCACTTCCATGAGTCGTTTTCCATGGATACAATGAGGCATTCCCCGGTCTTCCTATTCAGGTTCAAAGGAAACATACGATTCGTTGTCATTTGAACACGTGCAGTGAACCTTCCTTTTGCATCTCTTAGATAGAGGAAATCCTTCTTCATGTGTACATCATATCCCTTCTGGATTAGTTGTCCGATGCTTAAAATATTGTTTTTCATGTTTGGTATGTAGTAAACATCGGAGATGTAGCTTTCTTTACCATCCTTCTGGATGATCTTGATCTTCCCTTTTCCTTCAACTGGGAGTTTGAAGAATCACCAAGGCTCACATTTCCATAACTTTCTTCTTTGAGTTCAGTAAAGAATTCTTTTCTTCCACACATATGATTGCTTGCACCAGAGTCAAGGTACCAAGCATCATGTACATCACTAGAATCATTATATGCTAGTAAGACAGTAAAGTCATTACCTTCATTGTCATTTGTTTTAGCAATATTGACAATTTCATCATTCTTGTATGAGCATTCCGAGGCATAATGTCCAAATTACTTACAGTTGTAACATTGGACATTTTGTTTTCCTTGGCCATAAGCTTTTCTCCTTTCTTGAGATGGACCACAGTTTTCGGCATAACCTCGTCCTCTGCCTCGACCTCGTCCATGATTGTTGGCACCGCCACGTCGTGAATTCCATTTCCCACGACCTCCATTTGGTTTGCCCATATTTACTTTTACCTCCAAAGCGTGCTCCAATGATGAGGAACTTGCATTCTTCTGAATGCGTTGTTCATGAACTCGGAGGGATCCTAGCAGCTCCTCCGCCGTTATTGTGTTCAAGTCCTTGAATTCTTCAATTGCCGTCACCACATGCTCGAACTTAGGTGTGAGGGATCGAAGAATCTTTTCCATGACACGAACATCATCAACTTTCTCACAATTCCTTTTCATTTCATTCACAATTACAAGTAATCGAGAATAATAGTCGGAGACATTTTCTCCTTCATTCATATGAGCAGATTCAAAATCTGCCCTTAATGACTGAAGATGTACTCGTTTCACTCGATCAACACCTTTGAAAATTGTGTTTAGAGTGTCCCAAACTTGCTTGCAGGTCGTCGCTTCGGCGATCGTCTCGAACGTTGAATCTTCCAATCCTTGATGGAGAAGATACAACGCCTTCTTGTCCTTCTTTCTTTGATCTTTGAGAGTACTCTTTTGCTCTGTTGTGTAGGTTGCTTCTTGCTCTGCAGTGGGCTTATCATACCCATTAGTAACAACTTCCCATAGATCTTGTGATCCAAACAAGGCTTTGAATTGGATGCACCATCTTTCATAGTTATCTTTTTTCAATACTAGAACTTGGATTTGTGCCAAGTTGGAAGCCATATCAACTGCACTGCTAGAAACAAAATATATGCTCTGATACCAATTTGTTGGTATTGAGTTTACAAACTAATACCAAATAAATGGGTGATATGTTTTCAAACTTTATCACAACTCTCATCAACACTCTCAAAGATATTTAAATCAAGAAATTTATACAAAGCAAGAACAAAATATTTAAGAAAAAAACACTTTGTTTTATTGAATGAAGAGTTACAACTCTTATTGCTTGGAATGGGATGCTACAAACGTAAAACCATACATCCCTTTTATAGGGAATTTTCAACCACAAAGTCACCCTATGAATTTGAAAACATACAAGGCTGCTGCAGATATTTCAACTAAAATGGCTGGACAAACAAAAACTGAAATTTTCTACTTTAGAAACAACAACTTTCAATTATAGTTGCACCAACCATTCATCTTATCTCTTGGCAGCTTTTATTGATCAAGAAAGTAGCATTTGATTTGCTAACTTTCAACAAGAGCTACCGTTTCTAGACTGAAAGCAAACTAGCTTTTTTTTTCCGATAAGTCAGTATATTAATCGAAGGGAGCCAAAGCGGCCAAAGGCCAGCAACAACAAGAAAAGCATGCAAGCAAACCCTAGGACCTGCAAACAGGACGAAGAGAACAAGCAGGAAGACCTAATCTAATAGATTACAAAAGACTCTCTCCTAATTTGTATTAATTGGTAGCAAAAATGCATTGACAGGGACTAAACGAGATTATAGTACAAAGGCATTCAGGAAGCAACTAGTCTCTTCTGGCAAAGCAGTTTAGAAGGCCAGCCACCAGATAAAGTCACAGAAATTTCTATACAAGTTGTGGGCGTTAGCAGAACCTAGAGAGGCAGAATCAGAAGCTTGACAGCTGAAGCCTGTCAAACTGATAAAGCGGGTGAAGCTGCAAAGGGAGTGAGACCGAGCGGAGCCTCAAGCTAAATCAAATCTCTCCTTACATCCCATATCGTTGAAAAAGAAAAATAGTTCATCCATCTTCCTTCTCATATAATAAGTTCAAGGTACAAATTCATGTGGAAAGAGTACTTATAAGGCAACTAAAAATTTACAGAGAGAAAATAGACATGCCTAGGTTGTTGTAAATTAGGGTTGTGTTTAAGACAGGAGGACAAATAGTGTGATAAATGCATATCAATTCAAATTACAGTTCTAGATTCGGGGTGGCAAAATTTGACACAAACGTCAACATGAATTGAACCCAGCACGAAATTAGAGGTGGTTTGGTTTGACTTTAAATGTGTTTGTTTCATCATCATGTCGACCTGATTAACCCAAAAAAAAAAACAAATAAAATAATTTTATCGTGTTCAGATTTGGGATTTAAATCATTTAACCTGAATTGACATTCTTAATTACTCGTGTTAGCCCAACCCGAATTGACATTTGACTACAACAGGTGTATTTAAAGTCGCATGGTACCATAGAACCTGTAATTAATTGTGTAATTTATTTAGATTATAGAAAGACTATATATTCTAAACTTAGTATTTAATCTTATTTGTTTATGCTTTATAATTTGGAAAAAATAGTAAATAGATTATGAAACAACTCGTGTTAGAAATGCATATGACCTCTTACCATTTAATAAAAAGATGATATGCTTACCAATGTTAGTTGACCCATCAATTGATTCAATTCATATTCGAGTTGACCAAGGAGTTGACAGATATAACAAAGTACTCTTATTGCAACACAACATGAATTTGACTCGTTGACACGTACAAACTCTTTTACGCCATATCGCTTTATAATGTATAGGTTCTTGAGTTAACAGGCTCATACTCGCACATTCATTCTCCTCATGATCCAAGAAGCTTAAATGAGACTTCTCTATACGAATTCGTACTTCACAAATTTCTGATGCAATAGATACATTTGAAACCAATAATGTATTTTATTAGAAGAAAAGTAGTACAATATATCTGTATGCCAGTAACACCTGCTGAGCCTGTTTTATATACGTCAATACTGGTACAAGTAGATAGCTAGAATGAGGTAGTTCAGATACAGCGCCTCAGGCAGGCAATCCTATAATCCAAAAGGCCATTATACAGTATGGTCCCATTTAATAAATAAATAATTAAATAAAATATTGCAGAGGGATTTCAGGGTACAGACCTAAACTTTGGTATTATTTGCACAAAGTGGCTGTTGTCAACTTGAACCTTCATTTTTATTTTTCACAGTAACAGCTTTTAACACCAGTATTATGACCAAGACAAGATAACAAATTTTCTGAGAGCAATACAGGGAAAAAATAATTGGATACTGATAGATACAAGCAGAAAGCACAAAACCAAATTGGAGAATTCTATACCAGACAGCAGGAAGGTCAATCCAGAAGTATGAGAAACGTTTTGGGACATTATGTCAGTATACTGCATCAAATGAAGCAAGAATACATCAAAATGATTTCGCGAAGAGTTTATAATTTGAAATAAAGTAAAAAATTGCAACAAAAAAGAACGCAAAACATATGTATGTATTAGCAGGTTTCATGTCAAAAGGAATAAGAGCCACGGTGATAGTATGAAACCATAATTAAAACAATATACATAGTGGGCAAGCTATACAAGGAGCGCCATCAGGTACATGGCATCCATTGAGTCCATAGATTGACGGCCAAGAGGTCCTCGAAGAAAATAGAAAGAACACAAAAATGAAGCAAGAAAAACAAGCCACAAGTTAACATGGCTCAAACTATGTGGTACATCCACAACCTTACCAACATCTTCTTATTGAATTCTATCTTGATTGTGTTTAACCACTACTTATGGGATGCAATGTAAAGTCTGTTAAACTTTATGTTTGAATATCTAACTAATGATATCATGGATGTAAAATCTTTTTCCTTTCTGTTGTTGTTATTTCCTCACAAGTTGAGATCATAGATATGCATCTCAAAACACAACTTTAGGCTAATAATGAGAAAGAGCGGAAGCTTACTTGTATAAATATGACGCAATTCCCAGAATAATACACATCAGAATTATGTCAACGCAAAAGTTGCGGCTGGATCTTATCTGTAAGAAAATAGGAAATCAGAAGTTACTCTATCCAACCTACATGATAGCAAAACCAAATAACATCAGATAGACAACCTATATTAAGCACTTACCTTATGAAGATTTTCCTTGAGTCTAACATTAGTACTCTTAATGTCCGATGTTACCCTATCCACCTGCAATAGCATTATGTTATGAAACATGTTTAATTTAGTGAAATGATCTGTGTTACATGGACTCAGGTACCGGTTAGTATGCATGCATTGGGTGTGTCAAATTAGACACATGGACACTTCTAACTATTCATTAAGTACATCTCCAATCAAAAGTATCGGACACATATCATATCCCCATGTCCAACCAATATGTCCGACACACAAGTTTTCATAACTTTTGAAGAATCCATGTAAGATAGGAAATGATAAAACGCAGTTAGGTGTATAGACTGAAAAGGAGGGATGGGTCAACAAGTTTCAAACCTTTGTGTCGATTTCATCCATCAATGGAACTTGCTTTTCCAATTCCTGGCCAAATTGCAATAAATGATTAACAACTATTTTCTCGTGATAGCACCACGTGAACATATAATGCACCAGAACCAACCTCATTCATCTCATGAGCTAAATTTTTCAGAGTGGCCAAACCTTCTGATATTATGTCTAAGCCTTCATCCTGGGCATACTCAAAATGAAAAATAGGAAAAACCAAATTAGTGGGTAATAGATATTAATAAGGAGATTGAAGTATAAATTTTCCCATCAGGTGCATTATTTGCCTGTTTTAATTTCCGCATTTCATATTCCTCCCTAAATTGGCTTGATTCTTCAGTTTGTTGAAGAAATTCACTGTCAAAGCGTCCATCTGTGGTAGGTGGAAAAAAAATAGGATTAAGTTCTCATTCACGGAAATATGAACCGAGTAAAAGAGATTTGGCATAAAAATCACCTGATTCGAATATGATATTCTTATGAGAAGATGAAGCTGCCCAGGGTGCAGTTCGTTTGGCTGCATCTGTGGTGCCATCTGGTATAGCATCAATTCTCTCAGGTAGTGCATGAACCAGATCACTACGGGTGGCTAGTTCTTCTTTAGAGAGCCCTTTCACCTGTAATTATATACCTTGCATTTATAACCAGAGCACAAACTTGCCATTTTCATGTTTTATTTAAGAATCCAGACTTTTCGAGGGAAAGAAAAAATTCAATTCAAGACATCAAAGCCCATGCCATGTCATTTGCCATGTGATCAAGACGTTATACCAATCTGAGTTACCCTTGTTCCCAAATTAAGAAATGTTGACTTTAGTCTGACTCATGCCACGAGTCCCAGAAACCCAAATAGATTCTCTTAATATAATCATCACTACAAGTTTGATAAGACACCTATAATGGACGACTTTGGTGCCCACATCCTTCATATGGGTGCTACTCTCACCATAAACTCCATGGTCTATTTGAAAACTGTGTTGTGCTGCTCTAAGAGTTTATTTCCTCTGGGCATTTCACTAGAAAATTTCGATGTAAATGTTATTGCTAAATAGCCTGAAATATTTGAACTGACTATGCATGATATATAGGCTCTTTGACTGTAAATTGAAATTGGGTGTGCAATACATGGTACTAAATCTTATCAAAAAAAACATGGTACTAAAGCCAAACTCAAATCTGAAGTTCCAGTCACCTAAAAAAAGAAGAATTACAAGAAGAGGGATAGTTGGCCTACAGTGTAAGAATCCCGAAGTGTAAATGATTACTGAAAGCAAATATTAGCTGCCAGAAGTCTTGCTTCTTTGTGTACTTTTTTGCTGTCTAGTTTGATTGTTTACTTCCTTTTCAGCTTAGGCTGTTTTTTGGATCAAAGGTAAGCCCTTGTTTGAAACCTTGTAGTAAATTGTTTTGTCAATGTATTTTTCCATTTACCCAACATAAAAGAAGATGAGTAGCGAGATACTATCTTCTGATTTATTCGCTAAGTAGACCTATATGGGCAACAATCCTCTTCTAATGACAAGCAATCTTGCATAACAATTCTATTGCCATACAGGTAGTGTTATATCCTCATTTGAGAGCGTATTCAAGTCACGATACAACACATAAGTATGGATTAGTGTGAGAAAATTCAATGAATGTAGTCTCGAGATCAAGTGTTGCTAGGATGAAGCTTCAACGTGAACCACACCCACAATCATGTAGGGTAGGGGTAGCATTTGTAGACAACATTTCCTTATCACTATCTGCTTGTTTCTTTTCAAAATCACAGGATATTTGGATAAGCTTGGGTGTGATCTCCTACCCATGGGCGTAGCCAGGCACGGAGGGACATAGAGCCCATTGGGAGCAACTGCCCCCAATGAAAAAAAAAATTTGGTTTTTTTTAATGGTAATTTAAGTATTTTGAAGAAAATATAGGGAAACAAATGAGATTTGTCCCCATTAAATTTTGAAAAATTTAGGTTTATTGCCTCTAATTGTCCCTAATGTCATGGATTGTCCCCAATGAAAAAAAAATCTGGCTCCATCCCTGGACGTAGCTCATGTACTTCTTGTTCTTCTTCACGTAACAAGCACATCCAAAAGTTCATGCTTATTATACAATTGTACATAAAACTTTCTTTTCTCCTTTTTAATGCCAAGTTTCTCCAAAGCAACAGTTACAATTTTTTTCTTTTGTTTTTTATCAGTCTTGTAATGATACAATAACCAACAGCTGGATTCACCAAGCTATTTAACCATGCATAACGTGATTATGCCTTAATTGCTCTTCAACAACGCAACCAAATGCAACAAATGTCAAATTATATTTCGATCCTGGTGCCTATATGCTTTCATGTGATTATGTACGTATATGTGTGTATATAGTTAAACAAAAACTCCGATTACTATCAATGCATTTCTAACTAAAATTGGGTTCTTAAAGAATCACAGAAACGCTTCAGTATTAAATCACAAAATGTTGCAGCTAAAAAATATATAAGAGGAATAGAGACCAGAAATCGAAATCTTATGAACTTCAATATATAAATATATATATATATATATATTTTAACCCCACCTTCTTGAGCGCCAATTTCTTCAATTTAGGAACTTCTTCCAACAACCGAGACTTGGTTCGACGAATCTCTGCATTCATCGCAACCACAGAAGCCCTATTCTTCTCCACGGCAGCCAATTCTGATTTCTGCACATCTCAAAAAATTCAAAACCACGAAGCATAATCACATATATGCACATAAACATACATATATACATATAATGTATGTATATACAAAAATGCTTACGCGAAGAGCAGTTTCGATTTGAGAATCGAAGGCCGCATAGACGCGAGCGAAGGCGTCGCTGGCGGAGGCATTGAGCTCCTGCTGCTTATCGACGTCATACTTTTCGTATTTCCTGCAGATAGCATCAACTCGGTGTAAAACGTCTATGACGCTCATTTTCTTGGATATTTTCTCGCGACGGAAAGTTGGGAAGAAAATTTACAGGAAAGGAGTTGGAGATTCTCTCTCTCCCTGCCATGGTTTCTCTCTCTCTAGCTACTCAAACGGGGCGTGGAGCGTTGAAGGCGGAGATGTCTGGTTTAATACTTTTTGGTCTCTGTCTAGACCCATACTTTTGGGTCTCATTCTGGCCCATTAAGGCCCATCTTGGCCCGAAATGGACTCAATATCACTCCTAATTAATAGGAGTTATTTTTTATGCTTGTGATTATAATCTAAACCCGCTAACTTGATATCGTGTTTGAATTGTGTTGATGGATCGTGTTAAATTTATTATTTTAATAATATGTGTATTATTTCAGATAAATTAATTCATACATGTTTTATTTAAATAGACAAAGTAATAATACCAATTACGATGATTTAAACGATGAAACATATTAATGATATTAGACCAATTATAGGAGTATTGATTAGGATTCTAAAAGTGTGAGGAGGATAAAATTATCACTATTAGTGGTATAAGTGCTATAAGTACAAGATATATAAGTGCTATAAATGCAAGTGATATAGTAACAATAATAGGTCAACATCCCTTTGAATCCACATTCTTTTTAGTGGTTTAAAATTGACCAGAAGATATTGTATATTATTAATTATTAACATTCAATTATTGACAAATTATGAAAATTCTACTGCCCTTCGGTTAAATAAAATAAAACAATATATTATTAATCTTTTCCATTCCTCTTCCAGCCCACTATACAAACACATGAACTCCCCATCCATTCCCCCTAACCCCCTATTCCTTCATCATTTTTGTCAATTTCTTCTACCAATAATCACAAAGACAAAATAGGAGGAACTAGAGTTAGCCAACTCATGTACTTTCTCTATCCCAAATTAGTTGTCTTTATTTGATTTTAAAACTTATTTTTTTGTTATTTTGTGTTTGTAAATGTGGTAACTCGCGAAAAGGTTGATCCGCAAGGACTTATTTATTTGGGATAATGGCCCAAGGATTAAATTATCTGGGATATGGCCCAACCCTTATTTATCTGGGATATGACCCAACCTTTATTTATCTGGGATATGGCCCAGGTTTGGTATATTTGGGGAAACCGGCCCAAGTAAAAGATCATTTGGGAGATTGGCCCAAATAATTGATTACTTGGGGAAATAGCCCAAATATAGGTTTTACGCGAGAGCTTGCATTATACAGAGGGAGGTATGAGAGGCTGATGTGTTTTATAGCTCGCATCAGAAACTCATAACCCTATATGCTGCTCGCGTAGGGAGTACTACTCGGAATCTAGGGGAAATGCTGGAGATGAGTAAATAGTGGGTCGCGACCTTATTTACACAATCCTAAGCAAAGAGTACCCTAGAGAGGCCAATAGTATTCAGGGACATGACCAAGACATGCATGATTGGTCATGACCCGGCAAAGCTATAACGGCATCCTTGGCTAAGGATAAATCAGATCCGCGATGAAATAGGCGCGGATCACGGGGCATGTCGCACAGCATGACCTATGCATGAGACTACGTGAATCCGTTTCGCGTAATCAAAAGCAAGATGACACTGTGCTAGGTATTTATGGTGCACTGTATAAATCCGCGCATAGGATAATGCGAATCCGTTTCGCGAAGTTAAGTGCGCGAGATGATATTGTGCAAAGGTATTTATGGTGTGCAGTATTAATTACGCATAAGAGTACGCGAATCCGTTTTGCGTAATCGCGGGCGTAGAATAATACTGTACAAGGTATTTATATCACGGATTAAGTACGCAGGAACCATGTCGCGAGACAGGTGCTGACGTGGCAATGGAATCCGCGAGGATGATTGAACCACGTCGCGAGACTAGTGCTGACGTGGCAATACAAGCCGCGAGGATTACTGAGCGGTCGCGTCTATAAATAGAGGTGCGAGGGTTCATTTGAAGGGGAGAGAGGGACAACTTTTCAGAGACTGGGAGAGAGAAATTCCTAAAGAGAGAAAATATTTCAATTACTTGTACTCATGGTCTTTTCCTTCATTTCTCTTTCATTTTTCTCTGTAAAAGAAAGTCAAAAGTAATAAGAGGATCAATACTGTGGTTTTGGCTGACGAACTTGTGTAGAAACTATCTTCACATCACTTAAAATCGGCGAACCCCTACATTAAAGGCGACTTCACTGGGGAGAAGATGTTTTCTGCACAAGTGGAGCCTCGTCAACCTCGGCGGAGAGGACGACCATCAACCCGGCATACTGAACAAATGGAAGAGGAAACAGTAGCACAGACACAAGGAGGGGAACCAGTCCAACCGGCACGAAGACAACGTCGTCGCGCGAATATTGATGCAGGCAGAAAGCCCTCCGATGGTAGAACCAGTACAGAATTCGGCAGAATTGCCAACAGTTCTACTGCAAACTCTTCTCAACATCCAGGAAACACAAAAAGCCATACTTCACTTCATGGAGGCCTCGCGTATTCCACCGTCGAATATTGAGTCACCAAGGATGAATAATCAGGCTTTTCCGGAGGACTCAACACAAGAGCCTCTTCGTGAAACAGTAAGAGCTGAGCCCTTGGAGAAAGAGTCATACATCACTAAGGAACAACTGCGAGCTATCCTGAATGAAAAATCTGAAACAGAGGAAGTGGAAATTGCCCCGCCATACCATCCTAGTATTATGGCCTTGCCATATCCGGAAAACTATGGGGCACCAATCTTTCATCAATTCGACGGCAAAAGGGGAAATGCAAAAGAGCACATAGCCAGGTTCGCGGATGCTCTGGGACCACATAGAAACAATGAATATTTAAAACTCAGAGAATTCTCCAAGTCTTTAACTGGAACAGCATATACCTGGTATACTGGTCTCGCTCCGGCTTCAGTGACCAGCTGGACGGATATGGTGCTCAGATTCTACACCAAATTCTTTCAAGCTGATGAGGAGGTCTCAATGATTTCGCTCACAAGGCAAAGACAACGCTTTGGGGAGGAGGCGACAGCTTATGTCCGGAGATTTCGCGAGACTGCTTTGCAATGTCATGAACCAATTTCCGAACTGCAATTGATCAAAATTTGTATAGAAGGGATGCTGCGGGAATACAGAGTGCATCTGGTCAATCATGAAGTCAAAACTTTTTCTGCACTTGTTGATAATGCCCGAAGATTGGGAGAAGTTTTGGCTCCCCCGACGCGACCAAATATCAGTACTAGGCGGATACCGATGGTAGCAGCTACGCAGAATGGAAAACCCAGGGAGGAGCGCGTTGGGAGATCTGAACCACCCCCTTTACCTTTCAGTGAAAAAGAGGCAATTGCTTTGCTAAATCAATGGGTCGCAGATCATGTCATAACTCTACCTCCAGTGCAAAGGGTGCCGTCAAGAGAGGAAAGGATGAAGAATAACTACTGTCCCTTTCACAGGAGTGTTCGGCATTCGTTGATGGGCTGTTGGGCGTTTCGAAGTTTGGTGCATCGAAAAATAGCATCAGGAGACTTGGAAGTAGCGAAGAATGTAGTTCATGAGCCTTTCCCTGCACATGCAGCTGTGGTGACCGCCAGAGACCATACTGAGGATATGGCCGATGTCATCAAGTGTAATTGCCCGCCAGTATGTGAAGCAAGGGAGAATGCTAAGATAGATGTCTTCTTCAATGAGCTCCCAATACAGGAACATGTGAAGGAATTCTTGAAAGAACAAACAGTTGCCGCACTCAATCATACTATTGAGATTCCGCAGCATGAGAAGACCTCCAATAAGATCACATTTTCTGAAGAGGACAGACAAGTACCTTTTCCCCATAATCGGCCTCTGTATGTACCAGCCATTATAAACGGTCGAGAGATGAAACGAGCTTTCTTGGATGGGGGAGCGTCAGTCAATTTGATCCCACTAGCCACTTTGCGAATGATCAATTTTCCCGAAGAAAAGATGGTGAATCATACTATTGCAGTTACTGATTTTAATGGAGATCAGCAGGTCACTATGGGATTCGCGACATTGGACCTCAAAATTGGGAAGATCAGGGGGCCCACCAAATTTCATATCATCAAAGGGGAACCCTCATAACAATTGTTGCTGGGAAGACCGTGGCTGCATGCATATGGCGTAGTGCCGTCATCCTATCATCAAGTGATGAAAGCCAATTGGGGAAAAGGAATAATGACTGTAAAAGCATCCAAAAGTCCTTTCTGCGCGTCAGAAGCCCATTTTGCAGATGCAGTCTACTTCTCAGAATACAGTGAGGAAAATGGGCCCGGCATTTTTTCTACACCGTTACCAAAATGGAATGAACTAGAAAATACTAGTGTAATTAAACGGAAGCTCAAAGAGGTAAGATGGTCACGGGTCAAAAAGCCTGATGGACGAGTGGTGTATAAATTATGACGGGATTGGGGGTCAGAAGCTTGCAATGTTGGCACTGACCCCGAGAAAGATAAAGCCATACAAAGAAAATTTGAAGCCGACCCTAAGGTACTGAAAGCGGATCCGCGAACAGAGCATGGGTTGTGCGAAGTGGACATAGGCGACGGTACAGATCCGCGACCTACCTTCATAAGCAATATGTTGCCTACAGATACTAAGAATGCTCTGATAGAATTGCTCAAAGAGTTTCGAGATGTATTTGCTTGGGACTATAATCAAATGCCGGGACTCGATGTTGGATTGGTAAGCCACCGTCTTCATGTGAATCCCGCTTCAGAACCAAAGAAACAAAAGCAACGAGTATTTCATCCCGATTTAGAGGTGCAAATTAAGGCAGAAGTAGAGAAACTGCTGAAAGCAGGATTCATCAAGCCAACTCAGCATCCTACGTGGCTCGCGAACATTGTGCCTGTAAAGAAGAAGACTGGACAGATACGCGTATGTGTAGATTATCGCGATCTCAATAAGGCTTGCCCAAAAGACGATTTCCCTCTTCCCAACATTGACACCATGGTGGATGCAACCTCAGGACACGAGATTTTCTCATTAATGGACGGATTCAGTGGGTACAATCAGATTAAAATGGCGCCGGAAGATGCTGAGAAAACTGATTTTCGCACCCCAATGAGGAATTTTCACTATACGGTCATGCCGTTTGGGCTTAAAAATGCTGGCGCCACGTATCAGCGCGCGATGACAGCCATATTCCATGATCTAATGCATAAAAATGTGGAGGACTATGTCGATGATTTGGTAGTGAAATCCAGAGCCATACAGGATCATGTGGGAGATTTGCGAAAGGTACTGCAACGATGTCGCGAATATAATTTAAAGATGAATCCTCTCAAATGTGCCTTTGGAGTACCAGAAGGAAAATTCTTGGGGTGTGTCGTACATCGGCATGGCATTGATATGGACCCGACAAAGGCTAAGGCTGTATTAGAAATGGCTCCACCTGCAACTCGCAAAATGTTGAAAACTTTTATGGGAAAGATATCTTACCTGAGGAGATTTATCCCAGCACTGGCAGAGGTAACTCACCCACTCATGTCGTTGTTGAAAGAAAAATCCGTATATAGCAGGGGAGAAGAACAGCAGGAGGCTTTTGAGAAAATCAAAAAGATTTTGGCATCACCAAAAACAATGGTAGCGCCCGAGACAGGAAAACCATTGATAATGTATCTCACTTCCACCAACAAATCCGTGGGAGCTCTATTGGCCCAAGAGCATGAAGGAGAAGAAAAACCTGTTTATTATATCAGTCGGATACTCAAAGGACCAGAGTCGCGGTACTCATCATTGGAAAAGCATTGTCTCGCTTTAGTATTCGCAGCCCAGAAGTTTAGACACTATTTGTTGGCACATCCATTAGAGCTAATCACGAAAAGTGACCCCATACGATATTTGCTCACGAAGCCCATACTCAGTGGAAGAACTGCTCGGTGGTTATTAGCGCTATCTGAATATGAGATCACATGTTCTAGACCAAAAGCAGTAAAAAGCCAAGCCTTGTCAGACTTACTAGCATTATTTCTGGGAGGGGCTGAGCCCATGGTGGAGGAAATAGGAATGGCAAGCATGGCACAGAGCGCGGAGTTCACTTTAGAGTTCGATGGTTCATCCACTGAAAAAGGAGGGGGAGCTGGTTTCGTACTGAGGAATAAAGAAACAAAAGAGGAATTAGTCATGGCCTACAAGCTTGACTTTCCTTGTACCAATAACATTGCTGAGTATGAAGGACTGGCGCTAGGGTTAATAATGGCTCAAAGGTTGGGGGCAAGAATACTTCACGTTAAAGGAGATTCCAAGTTGGTCATTAAGCAGATTAGAGGGGAGTATGCTGTCAAGGAACCTCATCTGGTGTCCTACAGAACCCTTATTCGACAGATGATAGAAGACTTTGAGACTGTGAGTTTTACACACGAGCCGCGAGAAAGCAACCGACGATCCGATGCACTGGCGACATTGGGTTCGCGAATAAATTTCCAAGGAATGAAGTCTTCTGTACAAGTAGTACGAAGAACTGACTCAGTGATCAGTAACGGAGAGGAATCAGAGGAGTATAAAGAACATGATTGGAGGGCACAGATAGTACATGCTCTACTGAAGAACAATAACAATGCCTTGAGACGGGAGTACCAACTCATAAAAGGCGTGTTATATTACAGGGCTGCCGGAGGAATTTTGGCTAGATGTGTAGCAATAGACGAGATAAAGGAACTGCTCCAGAAAGCTCACAGGAAAATATGCGGTCAAACGGACGTCAGTCTCTATCGAGTTTTGCAGCGAGAAGGCTTCTTTTGGCCAAGTATGAAGGATGAGGCAGTAAAGTTACAAAGTAGCTGTCAAAACTGTAATGCATATCCATCCGCGAGTGAAGGTAATATAGCAGACTTAATAGACTGGCGGGACAAATATGTGCACTATTTGAAGAATGGGATTTTGCCGGAAAAAGATCAACCGCGGTTCAGAAAATTGGCCTCGCGATTTGTCTTACAAGAGGAAAAATTGTTTCGCAAAAGCTTTGAGGGAAAATTGATGAAGTGTGTAAGCGAAGAAGAAACAGGGGAAATATTGAAACAGGTTCATTTGTTTGGTCACCAAGGCCCTAGAAAAATGTTCCAACAGTTTCTATCATCTGGGTATTACTGGCCAACAATGGAAAGGGACTGCAGTGATTTTGTCAGGAAATGTCATGTCTGTCAGGTACACGGGGATCTTATTCATGCTCCGGGAACTGAATTGCACAGCTTAGCAACCCCCTGGCCTTTCCATACTTGGGCGCTGGATATAATTGGACCAATCACGCCGCAGGCTCAGGGACATGCATGGGTTTTAGTAGCAACTGAGTTATTCACAAAATGGGTAGAAGCTATCCCATTACGAAGAACGACAGCAGACAATGTGGTGCGATTCATAAAAGAAAACATCATCTGTCGATTTGGGATACCAAAAGTGATACTATCTGATAACGGAACTCCTTTTGTCAATAGTAAGGTCGCGGATTTGTTGGGGAGATACTCAGTCATTCATCACAAGTCCATGCCTTACTATCCAAAAGGAAATGGACAGGCTGAAGCCTCTAATAAAGCATTGATTCGAATCTTGTCCAGAATGGTGCATGATAATCAGAAGAAATGGGCAGAAGAACTTCCAATAGCACTATGGGCACATCGAACCGCATACCGAAGCGCGACAAACATGACCCCTTATGCACTGGTATACGGAGCAGAGGCTGTACTACCTGCAGAATTGGAGTTGACTGCTAAAAGGCTGGTATGCAACAGCAGTTTGGAGGACAGGCTATTGGAGATAGAAGGATTGGATGAAATAAGGGCCGAAGCTTTTGCAAATTAGAAGGAGTACAATAAGAAACAGGCAAGGAGTTGCAATAAAAGGGTACGGTTCAGATGGTTCAAGGAGGGAGACAGAGTGTTGAAAGTGGTACCGGCAATCATGAGGGGACAAAGGCTAAGAAAATTTGAAGCTAAGTGGGAAGTGCCGTATGTGATTATAAGTGAAAGTAGCAGTGGGTATTACAGAATGGAGCATGAAGTCACACGTGAGAGGACTGGACCTCTGAATGTAAAATGGATTAAATTGTATCAAGCATAAAGTTTCAAACAAGGACAAGGAAAATCAAACAAAACATCCCATGTATATAAAAGTATGTCAATATTTCTATCAAAATACAAGGATATATAGCAAAATACAAGAATATATACAAGTGATGAACTAGAAAAGATCTCGAGTAATGGGATCTGATAACTTGAAACCTTCATGCTCCTCTAAATAGAAACGGGCCTGCTCAAGATGCTTAGCTGAATCCTGTAGTTTCTTCTCATCCTCCTCAAGCAGTGCTAACTGTCTGCGGGTCTCTGCAATTTCTGCCTGTTTTCTTTGAAGAGCCTCGCGTCCCCTCAGCTCGACAAGATAATGATCATAGAGTCTCTGGATGACAGTCAGACGGGTCTCCCACCAAGAAACATTCATCCCAACCTTTTTCCAGTCCTTTATGCGAGCATGGCATCTTGGCAGAGTATCTGGGACGAGATCCTGAATGGCAGTATCCGAAAGGGTCCTGAACACATCTGCAACAAGCTGGAGGTGGACTGTCTGCAAGAGTGGCTCATGAACTTCCATGTGAGTAAAAGTCTCCGGATGAGCTGCCTCTATCAGATTTAGCACTGGTATGTCGCGGGGATAGCAGAACCACTGATGCCAAGGTACTGGCACTAAGGAAGTAGTGTCATAATCAGGAACCCGGGGAAAAGCGCGAGAAGCAGAAGCTTGGTCGTGAGAGACCTGATCGCGGGGATCTGTGGCAATCACGCGAGCAAGATTGCGAGGCTCTGATACAATGTTGCGAGAAGGAGATCGAGGTGCCTCTATATGGGTCTCAGTAGGAGAACCTGGAGGGAACAATGTCTAACCCTCAGAAATCCCCCGAGCATCATGAAGTAGCTCATCAATCATATCTTGAGCTTCGGAGTTTATACCTAAAAAAAAAGGGGAAGGAGAAAAGACATGTTAAAATCACGATTTGACATTAAGAAGCCAAATAGAAGAACAAAGAAAAAAAATCGCGAAGGTACCTCCCTCGTCTCCCTCAACTTCTGGGAGAGGGGTGCCAAATATGGATCTCTCAATACTAGGATGATCTGCGAAGGTTGCAGCAACCTCAGATGCAAGATCACCACGAAGAGTCTGCAAATGCCTATCATCAAAATATGGGTCCTTTGCTCTATCATCAACGACCTTTGGGGAAACTGGGATGGAAGGCAGCTTGGGCGAGGCCTCGCGAGAAGCTGTGGTCACTTCAATCTCGCGATCTGAGGATACTTCGCGATCTACCTCTGGAGTGGAGGTCGCGGATATAACACTATCACGAGATGAATAGGGAGTATCATCATCTTTTTCCTCTTCAAGAGTAGGCTGGCCGAATAATGAGTTGATGGTGAGATGGTCCTCATCATCAGATGATGCTGCGACAGAATGGAGGCCACCTCTCGGAGAGGCTGGAGCACGCAGGGATAAGGTCTCGCGAGGACCTAAAACAAGGATAAAAGAGAAATATTAAAAATGATTAATCAGTAACTGGAAATAAGTGATTAAAGAAAAAGTTTGAAGCTTACTCTGGGAAAGCGCTGTCCTGGGTAAATCAGAGAGTATACTGGCGACTTCTGTCTCCTCTGCCTCATCTCCCGCCCTCATCTCCTCGACCACACGAGCAACAGTGTCAAGCAACGATGAGGTCGCATCAGCCTTCTTTTTGTTCTTTAACTTCTCCAAGGCAAGTCGCCGCCTTTCGGCCAGGGATGCCTCTTCTGAGGTAAGGTCGGAAGCACCAGGAGGTGGAATGACAGACGAAGATTTATGTTTTTGCACCAAAGGGGCCTCCTCTGAGCTAGAAAAATCAACCGCTGCAACAGTCTGCGAGACCTTGGTAAGTTTCATTTTTCTCTTCGCAAGGGGAACATCGTCCAGTATCGCTGCATCGGAAAGATTTTTAAGTCTAATCGATATGGGAACTTGGTCCAATGAATCAGTCGAGACGCTGGTAGTACGTATAGCTTGGGCAATGGAACGCTGTAAGAAGAACAAAAGAGTTAGTAACAACATAAGAAAATACATAACGTATTGAAAAAGGAGAGGAGACTTAGATATTTACCAGACGCCTCGCGATAGGTTCTTCGCGATTTGGTGGTACCGCGAGAAGGATCTCCTCGCGATGAGACCGCTTGCGAGTCGCTGTTTTGGGTTTTTGAGGTTGTGAAGGTTGAGCATGATGTTTGGGAGTAATCTTGGCTCTAGCCTTGCGAAGCTTTAAAGACGGATCTCCAATAAAGATCGAAGCGGGAATAGGAACAGAGGGAGCTTCAGCCATAAAACTTTGAAATAACACAAGTTGTTCCTTCCAGAATTCATGATAGGCTGCAGTTACTCCACCTCTGCGAGTGTCAGGATGAATAAAAATAACGGTAGAAAATATACGAACACTTCTCTCAATTGACTCCCGATAGGCAATGAAACGCCTGTCAAAGTTATCCTCGCGGTATAGAGGAAGTGGAGGGGGAATAGCCTGATCAAAGCCTAATTGTCTTGCTACACGGGAGGGGTTATAGGGTGTGACGGTATCAAAGGTATCGCTGAAAACAGGGATGTGGCACTTGTGGGTAATAGCTGCAAAAACGAGGTGATCATCTACTGCTATATCATATGATACTATCTCTTCCCTGGGATAAAAATCAGGAGAGTAGAAACCTTCCAAAGAGGTGGCGTATGGACGCCAGGAAAATTCAGAAAATATATCAATGAATAAAGAAAAGGTTTTTGAAGATGAGAGAGAAGTCCAGCGGGTTGCCCGCGACTTTAAAAGAACAGGTACGGTGGTTTCCAAAGAGTGGGGAGAAAGGGAAGAAGGAATGGGAGCATAATTTGGGAAGCGCTCGAAAAGAAAAAGGGTAAGAAATGTAGCTGAAATATGAGTACTGATACCATACCTACCTAATGAGCGTGCGAAATCATTCGCAAGGGTGTCCAGCTGCGAATACAGGGTGCCAAGGAAAAGTGGGGCCAAGGCAATTCGCACACCTCGCGAAAGCATGCCTGCTAGAAGGAACACCATACGACTGGGACCGTCCTCTGGCTTGCCTTGAAATATGTAACGATCTAGCCAATAGGCGAGAAACCCCGCGAGTTCCAAAGGCCCATTGAATTGAGGACCGGGGACTGATTCGCGATCATCTCCTGGAGCTGGTTTTCGCGGAGAATACTCGCGAAAGAAGTGGTGGCACCAGGCAGCATAGGACAACTTCGGGCGACAGGATATGGCTTGTTCAGGAAGAAGTACGCCCTTATCAAACCAGCTTCCTCGCTTGCAGGCATATTTGCCACAATCGCGAAGTTGATTAAGAATCTTCTTGTCTTCATCCTCAACTAGAGGCGCCTTGATAGGGCGCGAATCGAGTACAGGTAGCCGAAATAGGACCACCACATCTTCAATGGTAGGAGTGAACTCCCCCCAAGAAGCAACAAAGGTATGGGAAAATGTGCTCCAGCGCGAGATCAAAGTTGTCAGCGCATCCACATCACGACGGACATAGAAGTCCGAAAACAGCTCTATGGACTCAAGAAT
Organism: Cornus suecica; assembly: GCA_963922005.1. Taxonomy (NCBI): domain Eukaryota; kingdom Viridiplantae; phylum Streptophyta; class Magnoliopsida; order Cornales; family Cornaceae; genus Cornus; species Cornus suecica. Next base: position 80,579,376 of record OY998239.1, read on the forward strand.
GCCAGCCTTGGCCAAGGTGGCGCGATGACGGTCTTGAGTAAGAATGTGACTAGACCACATCTTCCAGTCACTGATGGGGGCAACATGTCCCTCATACTCAATGAAGGAAAAGGGTGTGTCACCCCTCTCCACAAGAAGGCGTGGAATAGAGAGTGGAGGAATAAAAGCAGTTTTTGCTTCATTATCAGGATCAAGGGTAAGAGGCGGACTCGAAATAGAAGGGGAAGTAAAATCTCTCGCGGAATCCCAGAATATGTTTTGAGAGTTTAAGAAAGGAGCTTTCTTCCACTCTGAAACATTAGGAACAGAGGGAGCGATCCCGGAAGGAGGTGCAAGAAGTTTTGGTGTAAAAGTTTTTGTCATGGTGGAGTAAACTTGTGAATAAGCTTTGAAAATAAAGGGGGGGTATGCGCGAAGAAGGAATAGGTTATGAGAAACGGGTGCAAAATGAAAGAAAACACAGTGCTCTGAGGAAAATATAAGTGTGGGAACAAAAATGACATGACAGAAATATATAAGTGATGGGCGCGAAAACCGAAGAGGCGCATTAAATGCGCGAGGAAGGCGAAAGGTCGCCTGGCCAAGCGCTTAAAAAAGAGTCGCGAATCTGAAAAAATGGACTAATTGGAAAAAGTAGCAAGGATATGGTTAAAAGCGAAATCTGTACATACATAAGTTTGACTGAAAAACATCAAAGCAAATAAGGAAGTATCGCGGATTAGAAATGATAGTCGCGAGATGAAGAAGGGTCGCGGATTGAAAATAGTAGTCGCGAAAGACGGAAAACATGCTTCACCCATAAAAATAGAGAGCGAAGAATCGGCAAGGGGAAAGACAGCCCTCAAACAACAAGATATGGCACTATCATTTGGAAGGTCACAGGTTATTGCGCTTTAATACTTGGCTAAGTATCAAAGCGCAATGGGGAAAAAATGTAAAGGTGGTAACTCGCGAAAAGGTTGATCCGCAAGGACTTATTTATTTTGGATAATGGCCCAAGGATTAAATTATTTGGGATATAGCCCAACCCTTATTTATCTGGGATATGGCCCAACCTTTATTTATCTGGGATATGGCCCAGGTTTGGTATATTTGGGGAAACCGGCCCAAGTAAAAGATCATTTGGGAGATTGGCCCAAATAATTGATTACTTGGGGAAATAGCCCAAATATAGGTTTTACGCGAGAGCTTGCATTATACAGAGGGAGGTATGAGAGGCTGATGTGTTTTATAGCTCGCATCAGAAACTCATAACCCTATATGCTGCTCGCGTAGGGAATACTACTCGGAATCTAGGGGAAATGCTGGAGATGAGTAAATAGTGGGTCGCGACCTTATTTACACAATCCTAAGCAAAGAGTACCCTAGAGAGGCCGATAGTATTAAGGGACATGACCAAGACATGCATGATTGGTCATGACCCGACAAAGCTATAACGGCATCCTTGGCTAAGGATAAATCAGATCCGCGATGAAATAGGCGCGGATCACGGGGCATGTCGCACAGCATGACCTATGCATGAGACTACGCGAATCCGTTTCGCGTAATCAAAAGCAAGATGACACTGTGCCAGGTATTTATGGTGCACTGTATAAATCCGCGCATAGGATAACGCGAATCCGTTTCGCGAAGTTAAGTGCGCGAGATGATATTGTGCAAAGGTATTTATGGTGTGCAGTATTAATTACGCATAAGAGTACGCGAATCCGTTTTGCGTAATCGCGGGCGTAGAATAATACTGTACAAGGTATTTATATCACGGATTAAGTACGCAGGAACCATGTCGCGAGACAGGTGCTGACGTGGCAATGGAATCCGCGAGGATGATTGAACCACGTCGCGAGACTAATGCTGACGTGGCAATACAAGCCGCGAGGATTACTGAGCGGTCGCGTCTATAAATAGAGGTGCGATGGTTCATTTGAAGGGGAGAGAGGGACAACTTCTCAGAGACTGGGAGAGAGAAATTCCTAGAGAGAGAAAATATTTCAATTACTTGTACTCATGGTCTTTTCCTTCATTTCTCTTTCATTTTTCTTTGTAAAAGAAAGTCAAAAGTAATAAGATGATCAATACTGTGGTTTTGGCTGACGAACTTGTGTAGAAACTATCTTCACATCACTTAAAATCGGCGAACCCCTACAGTGTTATCAATTTTATTTTTTTATAATATAGTATAGTGGTAGTTTTTAGTGAGATCATTACTTTTTTAAGTGGACAATGGAACAAATTGAAAAAGTGGACAACTAATATGGAAGGGAGGGAATAACAAATTTTGCTTTTCGTTTTGATTTCATATTATGAATAGATTGTGATTCTTTTATGGGATATAATTAGTAAACCTCCTTATAGTTTCATTTTTGATCAACTAACCCCCATCAAGTTCAGAAAACCCCCATATGGTTAGCAAAATATATCAACTTGTCCCCCTCCCTATAATTATGGACCAAAATACCCTTAGAGTTTAATTAAATTCAAAAAATATATATACAATCCAATTTTTTCGAATTTTATATGATTTTTTTACGAATTTTATATATTTATATCAAATTTTATATGTTTTTTTATGAATTATATATATATTTTACAAATTATATATATTTTTTAGGAATTTTATATGTTTTATTTTATTTTATATATTTTTTTACGAATTTTATATATTTTTTCGAATTTTATATATTTTTTACGAATTTTATATGTTTTTTTTACTAATTTTATATTTTTTTTTGAATTTTATATGTTTTTTGTAATTTTTATATATTTTTTACGAATTATGTATATATATTTTTTGAATTATATATATATTTTTTGAATTTAATTATACTTCAGGGGTATTTTGGTCCAAAATTATAGGGATGTGGCAAGTTTATATATTTTGCTAACCATATGGGAGTTTTTTAAATTAAAGGAGTTAGTTGATCAAAAATAAAATTATAGGAGGGTTAGTTGATCAAAAAAAAAATTATAGGGGGTTTATAGATAATATCCCTTCTTTTATTCCCATAGAAATCAGCTTAAGTTTGAATTACACTATTTCATTACACGCTACAATATTGCTTGTAGAGAATAATACGGGTTTAAAATTATAATATTTTATTCTTTTGTGTACCCAGAACAATACGGTATAAACCGATGAACTATAGGGATTTGATAGGTACTAATTTGGAGTTTTTTCTACTCCGTGATGATTTTGTTGATCCTCACAATACTATTTTGTATGCGTTCTTATCTTTTACAAGTTTTACCCATTAAATATTTTAATTGTGATAAATCTCTTCTTTAACTACGGTCTCATAAACTCGCATGAAGGAATCTTAAAGTCGAGTTAAATTTCACTCTCACATATTTATCGTATACACTTCATGGTTATAAATGAACTCTTATCCTGTGACATTTTTTTTATTCTCAGAAAGGTTGGAATATTGCACAATTTTCCTGAAGCTCTCCACCAAACAAACTACGTAAAACTCCCTAATCTTCTCCTACATCTTAGGTTTAAGTTTGAACTATTCTGCAATTCTTGAAATTTCCCTACACTTTGGAAAGAAGAGTCCTCGCGGGTCACTCCAAACTTTCGTAAAGAAACCCACGTTGTAGTTACAGAACTAAAACAAATAACTTTATTTTGAATTTCTAATTTTTTGAGTCAATTTCGCGTCCAACATTGATGATTTGAAGTTCTAAAAATAATTTTTTTAGTATTCCTTAGTGTAATGTAACTACAACGTATATATAGTATAATTTTTATCATCTAAAATCTAGGAGTATAAAAAAAAAATCGTTAGTTCATTTATAAAAATACCATACTTGTCTGAGACCATGTAATGAATTCCTCCTTAGATGTGATGTGTCACAATAAAAGACTTACATGTGTCTTAAATTTTTTAAAAACATTACCAAAGTTACATATTTAAAAAAAAATTATAAACCAAGCAAATTTGTGATCATGAAAAGATTTTGGAACTTATGGAAATGTTTATAAATTTTTTAATCTTCACGACTTCAGTGTTAAGTGATGAGTCTATCACTTAAAATTTTATCTTATATTCAAATTTTTTATCAAACGCACTTAAATAATTAAATACTGAATTTGTTCACACTTAAATGATAAATAAATGTTATCAAACAGACCATTAGTATTTACATGGCCGAGACAAGTATTTCTCTAATATTTATCATTCGAAATAAGGGGTATAAGAAGAGAAATTGTGTCATAACATTTGTAATAAAAATACTTCAAACCCTCTTGTGACACATTTTATTACACTGTTAAAAAGAAAGAAAAAAAAAAGACACAGACAAGTTATTTATAAGTAACCTTTTCAAAAAAAAGAAAAGAAAAAGTTATTAAAAGAATATGCTAACTCATCGAATTAGTTACATCATTAAAAGAAAATTTGAGCCTAATTCGTTGAATTAGTACTTTTTAGTTTTATTTTTTCCGTAATTTAGTCACTACATACAATAAATAATTTTCTATAATGAATAAAAAAATAGGAGAAATAACATTTTACTTGTCAAAAGTGATTAAAAGAAGCAAGTTTCCAGAGCACACTTTCTTATGAAAATTAAGAGGAGGCTTTATTCAGTAACCATACAATAGATGAACTCACTAGTGAACAAATCGTATACAGAAACTATAGCCCACTACACTTATTCGGCATTGTAATTTGTGGAGTAAAAACATCCAAGAGGCCTCCAACTTGGTAGATCATGTCTCAAATGCTTCTCCAACCATAGTGTTTGCGTACCATTTTCAGGTAATCTGAAACAACAAGTTCAATAAAATTTCTGCTGCAGGGGATCAGAGTCAGATTATGCCGAGCTGTCAGATTGTTCATTGATGACACTGGATTACTTGAAGCGGGAGGATCAGCGCAAGGATGGCAAGAAATCGTGATCTAGTTTAATTGGGGCAGTTTCCGCGCACGCGTCGGTTTTTTAGCCATAACTGAAGCTACAAGTGTCGGATTCGCGCCCGTGACCCCAATTCGGAAAGCTAATCTCGGCACGGACGTCGTGGTCACCCAGCTAAGCTCGGTGCACATCGATTCGAGCCCCAAATCCGCTGTTTTCCTTTTCAATTCTTTATTTTTAGTTAATTTTTGTTATTTATGGTAATTTTTTATTTGTCAATTAGGAGATGATTCTGAACCCGATTTGGGCCAGATTTTTGGCAATCTTTTTATTTTTTTCCATATTTTGTTTTGGTAGGACTTTTAGGGTTTTGCTATTTTTGGCAAAAATCCCATTAGGGGTCGATTTTTAGCTATTTAAATCCGGCTTGTGGGTTGTTTTTGATCAGTTTTGAATATTAAGAATTTTATTAAATTTCAGAGTGTTCTTTGAATTTTGGGTCGAATAATTTCTCCATTTTCTTTCTTGCAAATTACCCGTTGCGCTAGCCTGCAGAATAATCTCTATTATGTCCGGCGTCAATTTCATAATATTATTTCAGCCAATAATTTCTCAGAATCATCTGTGATTTACGTAAAAGCTTCGAATAAAAGGAGTTTATCATCGGATTTTGCAGCGAGGAAGGACCAGAAATTGGAAGCCATGTTCCAATGAAATACAAAAGAAAAAGTATCACAATGGCGACCTTCACCCAGCTTAGTCTTTTTTGGATATTCTAAACCAGCCCTTTTTCTCTCAAATCCAGATCAATAACTAAAGAGCAACAGCTTCTAAATGATGCATATATATAACATGCATGTATATTTATAATATGCATGTTTCACAGATAAACAGAGGAAGAAGTTAACACTACAATGCCGAAAGAGGGAGAACTCCTTTTAGCAGATGCCATATATTTAAGTGACAGTTCCAAGACATAACATTTCATACACAGTGATAGCGTTAGGTCTACAATTGAAGACTTGATGCATATAAAGCAAGCCTAGATGTTGCGCTCGTGTGCAACTTCACCATATAAATATTATAGTGCTATACTGTAAACTAGAAAACAAACACGGACTGCCACATTGCCTACCCAAAATAACTCCCAAGGCTCTCCATATATAAGTTACCAAAAGCATTATTGAAAGAAACTGTCCTCGAGTACCACTATGAAAACCATATCTTATCTTGGAAAAAGATAAGTAAACGAATGAAAAATGCTTAAAAAAGCAATTTTCTTATGTTTTTTTTAGTTATAGAGAATCTTTTCTCTTCCATTAGTTTAGTTTGGTGCTAAACTACAGAGCCACTATATTCTGATTTATAATTTTCTCACTAGAACCATTCTCATTTTGTTTTTCACGTGACTAATACACATTCTCCCATGTTACAGCTGAAACTTGAACACTACTCCTCTGGACACCAGTTAGTAAGAAAATGACAGTAAATCATGGTAGAATCATTTTCCCGAGTGGTAGAATAATTTTCTTGACCTAATGTTTGACCTATGAAAGGAACTTTTAAGATATAATTTGAACTATAAAACAAACTAAATGAAAAAATGGGTAACAAATTTTAACAAGCAAAAAGCTAAAGGTTATAATAGAGAAGATGCTTTCTTTAGGTAAGTTAAAAAAAAAAGGGATTAAAAAGATGTTGAAAAATTCATTTAATTGAATAAAGAGACAATGCATCACTTACTTTTATGACAATATATATAGGGACTGGTGGCAATTCCCTCCTTACTCCACAACCTAGTAAGAACTTGAGCCATATCTTCAAAATAAATAAAAAATAGAAATTGTCAAACTACTGCATTGGAAATTACACAAATCAAGCATACAAAGGAAATTTAATCCAAGAAAATATACTTGAATATGCATAACGAAGACAAAAAATACGCAATCCTTGGTGAATATTTCCTAATTTAATAATAAAGTAAAACAGTGAATACAAAGTTACAATATGAAATCTAATCCACCTAAATATGCATGTTAAAGCCAGCAAACCAGTAAAAACAAAGAATCAAGTAAATATTCTCAAGCCAACACAGCCTCGTGATGTATCCCTTGATGACACATTCTTTACTAAGAATAACTGTTGGACTGAAAAGAAAAGCCAGAAAAACTTCAACCTTCCGGATGGAATTGCCAAAGACATGAAATAACAACAAAGTTTTGAGTTGTATAATCCTATAAAACACAACTATGTAATTTACGTTTAATATACAAGTTTGCAAACTATAAAAGGTAAAAGAATTCAGGAGTAACTCCATTCATCACACAAGAGCACGTGAACTTTTGAATGACCACTTATTTAAGAAGCCACACCATGCTACATTCTATATAAAATGCCACTATCATATACAACAAACTAAAGTACTATACACACTTGGGCTAGTCGTCGATGGAGGCGGTGAGAAGAATGGATTGTTGGCATTGTTGGCCCTAACCAAAATTAAGTAGTTTCTTAGCAAAATTCAAACTAAATCCAATTCTATAATTTAGGGCCTCAATATATTTATAAAAAAATTGTACTACTATAGATCCACAAAAAAAAAAAAACTAATTTGTTTTTTATTCCAATTCCAACTAAATCCTAATTCAATTTCACAATTTAGAGCCCCAAAATTTATATTTCATTTATAAAAGGGTTAATTTTAGTAAACCCTCATATGGTTTCAAAAAATATTACTTTGAACCCCTCCTATACAAAAAACCACACTGTATCAGCTTGTCACATTCCTTATAATTTTGGACCAAAATACCTATGGAATTAAATAAAAAATGATTTAAAATTCAAAAAAACATATAAAATTCGAAAAATATATATAAAATTTGAAAAAACATATAAAATTCAAAAATATATATAAAATTCGAAAACATTATAAAAAATTCAAATATATATATAAAATTCGAAAAAATCATAAAATTCAAAAAAAACATATAAAATTAGAAGAAAATATAAAAAAATCATAAAAATATATATACAATTCGTAAAAATATATAAAACTCATAAAACAATATATAAAATTTGGAAAAAAAAGAGAGTAAGAAGATGTAAAAACAAGACAATATATTCAGGTTATAAGAGAATACAAGTAACAATATATAAATTTTGAATTTTATATATTTGTTTCGAATTTTATATATATTTTATGAATTTTATACATATTTTTACGAATTATATATATATTTTTATGAATTTTATATTTTGTTTTCTAATTATATATGTTTTTTTATGAATTTTATATGTTTGTTTCGAATTTTATATATATTTTTTAATTTTAAATATTTTTTAGAATTTTAGAGGGTGAAACTGTAATTTACCCATTAGGATGGAGGCAATGTGAAAATTTAATAGTTTAGGAGGGTTTATTGAGGGTCATTTCGTAATTTTACATCCTAACCAGAACTTGGATTCATCCAAGGGAGGTAATTGATATATTGGAAATAGTAGGGGTACCGCGTGTAATGCCACTAAACTTCAGGGGAGGTATGTGATATTTTTTTTATTTTATAACTTCAATGATTGAAGGATGAATTGGTAAATTAATTAAATAAAATAACACTAATTTTAAAATAAATTAAATAGTGAATATGGAATTTTAAATGGAGACGAAATGTGTAATAGAAGTCCATGGTGTAATTAGACAAGTTTACACGATTAATCTACCAGCCCATTTATCTTTCACGATAGCCAATATATTCCTCTACCCCCTAACTACCTTAGGAAAAAAAAGAAAAAAACATTAGTCCAAGACTACTGCATTGTTGACACATTCTGAGCTCTCTGCTGATAATTGAAGCCCGTTCTTAATTTGACATGTCACATAGTTGACCTGACAAACCGTTCAAGATATTATCAAGTTAAAAAATAAAAAATAAAAATCAACATATTATCAACTTATGATAATTTCTGCAAATGACTGAGCAAGTCATCTTATAACTTGGAAGTATCAAAAGTCACACACACATATATATATATACATGTATATATATAACCAACCCAACCCAGTAACCTACAAAGTCTAGAACTTAAGAGAAAATGTCATCAATGGATTAAAAAATCAGTGGTATTTTTTTTTTAATAGTATACAAAAAAAAAAGTAATAACAATAATTGATACTTCCTGAAAATGATATTTTTTGTTTTATAATTTTCTACTGTTTTGTTGTGAAAAATAATAAGAAAAACACAAAATAAAAAACAGCGTAAATAATTGTCTTATCTATTTTAGAGTAGTAACTGATAGAGGTAAAACCTACATTAATAAGACAAATTATGTTTAAGTTTCTGAGTTTATATTGTGAAGCTCCACAAGAAGCAGCTTTTAGCCAGCTTTCTCATTTAACCATGTAGTTCAAAAACTATGCAGAAATAAACCATATTATTAAATACGTGTCATCATACCATAAACCAGTCTCAGACTGGTGAAGGACCCGTGGAGCATCAGGATTTTTTTGTATTTACATTGTCATTTATAATTTTATCTAGTTTTTTATTATTTTATTTTTTTTCCAAATAATTGCAAAAATATGTAACCACGTCATTTTTTCTCCATCAAGTGTTCCAAAATAGATGTCCACTCTCAAACATTGTACAACTCAATTTTATTTATTTGAACTTCAATAAATAACATAAGAAAAAAAAACAATCATAAATGGATCATAAAACCCAAAATGTAAGTATTAAATCGAGAGAGGAAGTATGGAGGAAAGATTTTGTTGAACAGGGTTATCAAGTCAAACAAAGTTTATATGATCATATCTATTCACAATTCATATAAAACCCTTTGAAAACAACCCCTAAAAACTCAAGAAGCAAAATATAAATATAGCAAAATGTCACTACATAATTAAACCATGTCCTCTTATTCAAAACAAAATAACCATAATTTACACCGATTTTTTGTTAAAAAAAAAAAAAAAAAAAAAAAACTCTCTGATCAGATTTGTTGAGGAAACCAAATAAAAGCCTTGAAGTTGAGGTTAGCTAGTAGGTTTGGGTGGGAAGAAGAGAAGCACTAAGACCGCGTTTGGGTCCATCATTAGGGTGGTTAGGCTTGGAAGCAGAAACATAATGAGCCACTGTTACAGATAGAAGAACAACCCCCAAACAGAGCACTGCATAGCATTGACGACCCAACCTCCTCATCACTCCCTGTACCATCTCCATCACTTCTCTCTCTCAAAAAAAACACTTCAATTATTTCTCAGTACTCTACATAGTCCATGTATACATATACGTATATATATAATACATAGATAGAGATGTGTAGAGATAAACAGGGGGCGGTTTTGGGGAGGAGGGGGGAAATGATGGAGGATGGCAGCAGCAGCTGGAAACTAACCTGTGGGTTTTGTCATAATAATTGAACTGCAATTTTCGAGGTTTTGTCGTTTTGTTTCATTCACTTGCATAAAGTGTTAGTCGTTTTGTGTCTAGACTCTAGAGTAGAGCCTGTAATTCGGGTCAATAGGTCCATCACGGGTTAATAAGATAATATGATACAAAAATTAAATATTTTAAATATGACATAATTTAATATGAAAAAAAAAATTAAATTTGAATTTGACACGATTCAGTAATAGTTTATGAATATATTTCAATTTATGATCAATTATATAGTACAAAAAATCAGTAAATAAATATAACAATAAATATTATCGTGTCAGAAATTGTCACATCTAGCTTGTGGAAAGTGTTCTCTCTCGCTCTTGATTTATTGAATTTTTCTTTAAAAAAAAAATTTATTGAATTTTCGTCTATTTGAATAATATTTTGTATTTAATAAACCAGATAAAAAAAGTACATATAGGCCCATCAGCGATACTTACACTTATTTGTAAGGATGAATTATTTGAATCAAATTATACGAAACTCGTACAAAACGATATTTTTACACAGATTAGGTAAGTTATGATTTTAATAAATTATTTATACTTAATAAAAATTGAATATGTCACATAATACTTCTTGAAGCATTAATGAGACCTCATTAGATGCATGAGTGTGGGATTCAGTTATATACCTTAAAGTAGTATGTAAAATGCAACAATCTAAACAAAAAAAAAAAGTGAAGAAGATAACACATTAACCAATATATCAATGTTATTCAAATATTTTATTATTGCCTTTATTTAAATTGTCGAGAATTACATAATCCATCAGGATTGATGTAAATATATCTTCTCATCACCAATAAAAGTAGTTTACTCTATAGAAAGAGAAGATCTGTCGGCCTTCTCAGTTGTTCCCTTGGACTCTTGCATAATACATTAATACACCGCTCCAGATATAATTTATTATACTTATACCTTTGTCTTTTGGATAATTGCAGCTTCACTCCCTCAAATTTGTAAGTTATAATAAATACTCCTTGGGATGAACTTTCGGTATGGTCAAATTTGATCAATGCTAAGTGAAATATCTAAAATACCCCAATTTTATTGTTATGAACAAATACACCCTGTGATGAAATATCTACTAGATTAGTGCTTTCATTTTGCCACAATTTTTATACCCTAATTGGACAATTAAAGACAAATCAGAAAAAAAAAATTCATTTTTTACATCCTAATTGAAAATTATCCATGGGTATATATGTCATTTCATTTTTTTTATTATTTGAACTGGACTTTGATGATTTAGAGGGAGTGAAACTATAATTATTATAAAAATAAGTAATATAAGTATAATAAATTATATCGAGGAAATGTAAGTATAATTTACCTAGATTAATTTTGGAAGCCCATATTGTAACACCCCGCTCCAACACTTGGTATAAAATTGTCCGCGGGCGATGTGGGACATCACAATCACCCCCCTTAGGACCCAGGGTCCTCGCTAGCGACCCACGGGTGATGTGCATGCACCCACACTTAATTCCGGCGGGGCTCTGACTCTGATACCAATTGTAACACACCGCTCCAACACTTGGTATAATATTGTCCGCTCTGGGCCCAGCCCGCACGGTTTTGCTCTTGGGCTCCTCCCAAAAGGCCTCATACCAATTGGAGACAACACTGCACATATAAGCATATCCCCAGACCTCTACTCGGGCGATGTGGGACATCACAATCACCCCTCTTGGGACCCAGTGTCCTCGCTGGTGTTACCCATGGGCTTGTGCATGCACCCACACTTAATTTTGGCCGGGTTGTGACTCTGATACCAATTGTAACACCCCGCTCCAACACTTGGTATAATATTGTCCGCTTTATTGTAACATCTCGCTTCAACACTTGGTATAATATTGTCCGCTTTGGGCCCAACCCACACGGTTTTGTTCTTGAGTTCCTCCCAAAATGTCTCATACCAATTGGAGACAACACTGCACATATAAGCACATCCCCAGACCTCTGCCCGGGCGATCTCGCTGGCGACCCACGGGTGATGTGCATGCACCCACACTTAATTCCGGTCGGGCTCTTGCTCTGATACCAATTGTAACACCCCGCTCCAACACTTGATATAATATTGTCCGCTCTGGACTCAGCTCGCACGATTTTGCTCTTGGGCTCCTCCCAAAGACCTCATACCAATTGAAGATAACACTGCACATATAAGCACATCATCATACCTCTACCCAGACGATGTGGAATATCACGCATACTTTTAGAAAAAAAAAAAAAGAAATAATTGAAGTCCATGCTCTAATTTGACATGTTTACATAATAAATGTAGCAGCCCATATTTCTTTCACGACTGCCAATATATTCCTCCCCTGAAAAAACACCAAACATTAGTCCAAGAATACTGCACGGTCGAAATATGTTGGGATGTGTGTTGATTATTGAAACCCATTCTATAATTTGACAATTTTATACAATTGACCTAAGTTCATTGTGATCGCGGTGATTCTCATCAAAATTAATTTTGAAAGTGAATATCAGATAAATTTTGGTGTTGTGCAAGGGTAAAAATATATTTCAAAAGCGTTATGAATATGATGATATGGTGATCTGTATTTTTTTTTTTATACCTCCCTTTACTTTTGCTTATCTAGTATGATAATTTTTTATAGATGAATTATTAATTTTATTTTTAGTAAATTTATGGATGGTTTATAATTTAGTTGATTTTATAAATTTAAGGGAAAACTATAGAAATGAGGTCATTAAACTTATTTGGTGGATAGGGACTAAATTTTTTTCAAAAAATAAGAAAAAACCAAAATAAAAACTTAATTACTTGAAAGAGATAATTTTATTATAATAACCAAAAAATCCATATCAAAAGTGTAATATTTTGTTATTAAGTTTTATATTAGTTTATTATAGGGTTAATTTCAAGAAACTCCACTATACTATTCAGTTTAATAAATTAATACTCACTGTATTCACTTTGCCCCCTATACTATTCAATTTCATCATTATACACCCTCATCTCACATTTTGAGTCAAAATGTCTAAACTACCCTCAATAGTATAAGATGGTTTAGTGAAATCAATCATTTAAAAAAAATATTTTTCGAAAATCAATTTTATTTTATTCAAAAATTATAAATTCAAAAATATATATATATATATTTTTCACAAAAAAATTATTTTTCGGATAGAGTATATTATTTTCCAAAATATAAATTATTTCGGAAAAAATAATATATTTTTTCTGCAAAAAAAATATTTTTCGGAAAAAAATCATATTTTGAAACATAATAGTATATATTTTTCGCAAAAAAAATTATTTTTTGGAAAAGATCATATTTTGGAACATAATAAATACTTTTTCGCAAAAAAAAAAAATTTCAGAAAAAAATCATATTTTGGAACATAATATATATTTTTCGTAAAAAAATTATTTTTCAGAAAAAAATCATATTTTGGAACATAATATATATTTTTCGCAAAAAAAATATTTTCGGAAAAAATTCATATTTTGGAACATAATATTTATTTTTCGCAAAAAATTCATATTTTGGAACATAATATATATACTTTTTCGCAAAAAGTATATTTTTCGGAAAAAAATCATATTTTGGAACATAATATATACTTTTTTGCAAAAAAAATATTTTTCGGAAAAAAGTCATATTTTGGAACATAATATATATTTTTCACAAAAAAAATTATTTTTTGTAAAAAAATCATATTTTCCAAAATAGATATATATTTTGAAATTTATAATTTTTACGAAAAATATAATTTATTTTCGAAAAATAATTTTTTTAAGGGTTGATTTCACTAAACAACCTTGTACTATTTAGGGAGGGTAGTTTAGACATTTTGACTCAAAATGTGAGGAGAATGAGACATAATGATGAAATTGGATAGTATAGGGGACAAAGTGGACACAATAGAGGTTAATTGAATAGTGATCTAATGGTATTTCCATTCCTCCCCAAATTGGGAGAGGTATGGGGTTCGAGCCTTATAAGGCAAATTTGAAATATTAAGTCCGAAATATTAATTAAATATTTTTCTTCTTCTCTCTTATATGCATCAAAAGTTAATAAAAATTTGATATTTTTTTTATTTGAATGTTAAGGATCTCACACACCTCGACATGAGCCCTATATGGCTCGAACCCCAGACCTCTCCCAATTTGGGGAGGAATGGAAATACCATTAGATCACATGGTCATTGGTAGTTTTGTTTTTCTCTCCAAAATACCCATACTTCAACTGGAATATTTTTTCTTTAAATAAATTATGAAAAAAAATTGGTCTGAAATATTAAATAATAAACTAATATAAAAGTTCACAATAACAAAAAAACATATTAATATTTTTGGAATTAATATTTTTCGACTTAATTTTGAATATTTTCGAAATTGTAATATTTTCAAAAATTTTAATACTATCTATCAATAAAATAAAGTTTCATATATATATATAAATATATATTTGTATATAAATGATATATAATATTATTGAAGTTGTATTCGGCAAAAAAAATAAAATTTCGGAATTAATATTTAATTAATATTTTCGGACTTAATTCTTAATATTTTCGGAATTGTAATATTTTCAAATTTTTTAATACTATCTATCAATAAAGTAAAATTATATATACATATATATATATTTGTATATAAGTGATATATAATATTATTGAAGTTGTATTCGGCAAAAAATATATATTTCAGAATCAATATTTAATTAATATTATCGGAATTAATATTTAATTAATATTTTTGGATTTAATTTTGAATATTTTTGGAATTAATATATAATAAACTAATATAAAGCTTCACAACAAAATATTACACTTTGATATGGATTTTTTTGTCATTACAATAAAATGGCCCCTTCCAAGCAATTAAGTTTTGATTTTAATCTATTCTCACATTTTGAAAAATGTTTGGTCCCCATTCACCAAATAAATTTAGGAATGGTCCCCTTTTTTATAATTTTCCCTAAATATGCTTATTTGTATATATAGATTGATATATGCGTGTACACTTTTATTTATATATAGATTGATACATATATAATGCTATGTATATTGCAATTGAATCCAAAAGATGATAAAATCTTTTGTGTTATTTTTGTAATATCATCAATTTGGTGCGGTGAGCGGCACTTTACACACGAGATTTCTGACTTTTTTCTCCAAATTTCTATACTTCAATCACTTTATTTTTATTTTTTCTTATTTGTGTTCATAATATTTTGTATCAAATTCATTTATATATCTTTAAATTTTACGAAATATGGAGAAGTACCCATCACAATATCGAATAATATTCGTGGATTGTGACTTTTTTCTTATTTGTGTTTAAGAAAGTGTACATGCATATATATATGACGTTAAACTGCCCATTATATTTTTATTTTTTAAAATGAATAAGAGAAAAAAGAAGAATTCAAATCCGGGTTGAATCCCATAAATAATGGGTAATACCCATTTATGTTTTTTAATTAATATATGCCACGTGTTTTAATTATATTGGCTCAAATAAAGGGTGAAGACCAAGTTGGTCATCACTGGTGGGTACCCAAACATTGTTCTTTTGTAAATAGAAGATTGGACACTTCATTTAGTATCAATTTGTGATATTTTTCTTAAAAAATTAGAACAAGTCATTATGTACAACCTAAGGGCTTGTTTGACTTTTAGGTTGGTTTAGTCTTGTCTTGTTTTTGTTTTCTTTTAAAGACCAAATGGACTTTGATTTTTATAATTTAAGAACAAATATTTTTCCTAGGTGGGCCCCGCATTCCACTACACATCATCTTTTTTCTCTCTCTCTCTCTTTCTATATATATATATATATATATATATATATATATAATGAAAGGTGGACCCCGCTGCCACTTTTTTTACTCTCTCTTTCTATATAGGATAATTTGCACTAACACCCCCTGAGATTTGCATCTATATATATTTTCAAAAACATATAAATTCGAAATATATATATATTTCGAATATATATATATAAAATTTGAAAAATATATAAATTCGAATATATATATATATTTAAAAAAAATTCAAAATATATATATTTTCAAAAACAAAATTCAAAAAATTATATAATTTAGTAAAACATATAATCATTTCAAAAAATATGTATATTTTCGAATTTATATATTTTTCAAACTATATATATATATATTCGAATTATATATATATTTCAAATTTTATATATTTTTTGAAATTTATATATGTTTTTCGAAATTATATAATTTTTTGAATTTTGTTTTTGAAAATATATATTTTTTGAATTTTTTTTTGAAATATATATATATATTCGAATTTATATATTTTTCAAATTTTATATATATATATTTCAAATTTTATATATATATATTTTCGAATTATATATATATTTCAAATTTGATATATTTTTTTGAATTTTTTTTTTATATTTTTAAATTTATATATGTTTTTCGAAATTATATAATGTTTTGAATTTTGTTTTTGAAAATATATATATTTTTTGAAATATATATATTCGAATTTAAATAATTTTCAATTTATATATATATTTTAGAATTTTATATATTTTTTGAAATTTATATATATTTTTTCGAAATTTATATATTTTATTCTAATTTTATATATTTTTTTCAAAATTTAAATATTTGTTTTTGAATTTTATACATTTTTTTGAATTTTATATATTTTTTCGAATTTATATATATGTTTTTCAAAATTTTATATATTTGGGGTTGGGGCATAAAGGTGATTTCACATTATCCTTAATATTTTTGAATTTTATGAAGGGTATTTTGGTCATTTGGGGTGTCATGGCAAACAAAACCAAACCTCAGGGGGTGTTAGTGCAAATTACCCTTCTATATCTATATATATAATTCATGGTGGGCCTCGCTGACCACTATTCTTTACCCTCTCTTTCTATATATATATAATTTATAGTGGACCCCGCTGACCACTATTCTTTAGAAAACCACACAAGACCAATAAAAATCAATAAAAACCAATATAACAAGACAAAACCAGATCAAATCACTTTTCGGCCTAAGTGTCCGAAAGTCTTATATATATATATATAACCAACCCATCCTATTAATCTACGAACTCTAGAACTTGAGAAGAAAATGTCACCAATAGATCTTCAAAATCAGTTGCCTCTGCAGACTGCAGATGATTAGAGCTATACACGAATATATGATCAATGTAGGACCTTTGAAAATTAACTCTGTTACTTAATTGACAATAACAAAATCACCCTATGAAATTATTGCTCATTATAGCACCAGAATTTTGACTTTGCAAGGTCCGTAACAGTTTGATTTTACGTACCAAAAATATGTCATTATCAGTGAAATCTTGCAATGAAAAGGTCAATCTTTAAAGTGATTAATGTATGGGTTTTATTTGGCTATTGGAAGACAGAGCCACATGCAATAATACTAATTATATATCATACTAATATACTATTATGGTCATTGTCACATATTAATCAAGTTGTCACAATCTGTATATCTCCGTATTAATCAAGTTGTCACAATCTGTATATAAGGTATGCCTTTGTATTTTTTTGTTGTGAATTTTAAATTTTTTAAAAAATATAAATATATGTTTGTATTTGTACATGTGGGTGTTTTGAGTCTAAAATAGAACATGTTTGGTACAAATATTTTTACTGTAGATACATACATATGTGGTATTTTGGGATCGATAAAGGGAAGTGGTGTGGTGGTGGTGGTGGTCGGTGTATATATATATATATTTAGTAAATAGTTGAAAAATAAATTATTTTTTTATTTTTTATTAGGAAAAAAGAATTTTTTTTTGCTAATGTTATTTAAGTGTTAAAAACAAAACAAAGTCAGCCAAATATGTTTCTTTTGGAAAAAATACTACAATCCGAAACAAAAAATACCAAATACAAATGCATACTAAATAGGACCTAAACATCTCTATAATATTGTTTAAGCTGCAGTAATTGCAACTATCAAATTAATTACATGGAGTAAAAATACATTCATTTTGGATAAGGTACATAGGCATGTGCAAAATAAACCAATTGGAAGGTACATTTGTTTTCTGTAACTCAATCGGAAGCTAAAATATATGAATTAAAAAAACAAAAAATTGTTCTCTTTACATCCTAATGCCAAATCCAAGGCTTCACGCCCTTCGCGGGACTATACAGACCGAAATAGCACTTCAAGAGCGCTTAGTGTGTAAGCCTTCATGCGAGCTTAATTAGAAAAGACCAAGTCCGTGACAAGTGACACTAATTACTTTATTTACTCGTAATTCTGTCAAATGAAAAGGCCTTTGGCGCTCCTATATTAATATGGTGTTGCTCTTGCTCTGGTTGTGGAAGTGGAGCCACTCGTGACGAGCTTGCAATGGCATTGTGAATTTCACGGCCATGTTCTTCGTAATCACCGAGTTCAATTTGGTGTTGGTGAGATGATGAATCGCCTTGGTGTTGGTGAGACGACGAATCGCCTTGGTGGAAGTGATTCGGGGAAGGAGATCCTTCGGTCGTCTCCCATTGCTCCATGTCCAAATTTGACAGTGAAGTTTGAAGACTGCTGTCCATGTCGCTTCTGTAGCGGTGGAGGAGGTGAACCGGGGACATGCCATGGAGTGGCGTCCCCGGCCTACTTGACATGGGTGTCACGGTGCCGGATTTGTTGTTGTGTTTGACGTGCTTTTTGGCAGTGTGGTGCCAATTTTTTAGCGCTGCGGCCACTTTGTCGTTGAATATGGTTGGTTTCATAGTTGAACCCATCTGTTTGTATCATGCATATTTAAAGAATTTAAATATTAAAATTACGCTTTTTGTAACAATTATAAGAACCTACATTGTAAGTAAAAGATAACCATGTATATTTATATATTGAGAGAGGACAAATGGCTAGAAGAAATTTGAGCAAAATCATAACAGTTTAGAGGAGACTGCAGTATAAAGAAATTGAAATTATTTTAGTTGAATTCACTACTAATAGGGTTATATATGGCATTAGCAATATATACCTGTGTAACAAGGGCATATAGAGGGAGAGTGACGTAGCTGCACAAAATCTGAATGAGAACCCTGAGAAAATCAACACGAATATAGTTTAATTAATAATTCGATATGGTCTAACAATGGAAAGGCTGAAAATATATTAAAATGACAAGACTAACCCCATGGAGACTCTGATGATCACATCCTCCGTACGCTCATGGAAACATGACTTTATCCCGAATTCATACTGGAGAAAAAATAATAATAAATAGCTAGGAGTTAAGTGAATGATCATTTATATATATATATATATATATAATATGATTTCAAGTGAAAAACTTCAAACATAATCTTATACTAATTAATTTTCATAATATATAGTTTGTTGACTCACCCAAGTCCATGCGAAGAAAGCAAGTTGAAATGCATTCTGTAATAGATTAGCCAAAAAAAAAAAAGTTGAGTATAAGTCCAAACAATATACAATATTATATATATATGTGTGTATATACTATATGTGTATACTATATAGATGATTGTACAAGAGAATTAAGTACCTGAAAGAGCACAAAGTTGATTAGGTAGAGAATGAGGCGTGGACGATTGAACCAAAAGAGGTGATCACCAGGCTGAACAACTGGCACTCCCTTCAACACCTCACCTCTCTCTTGGATTCTTAGCCCCATCTTGGTTATGATCACCTGTAGCTTGGTCCCCACCAACAGAATGATCTGTAAAATCAATGCATGCCACGTCAGCCATTTTTTTTATCCAAGTCATGGGCCCACCAAAACCCAAATAATAAAATCAAAATATAGCATTTATTAATTAGGAGTTTTTGTGCTTACAATTAAGGGGATAAATGGTAGCCAAAGATATGAATACCAGCCTGTTCACAAAGATTAGAAAAACTTGGTCAGAAAAACAAATAAAATAAAATAGTTTGCTTACCCAATTCATCCAAAAAAAAAAGAAGCAAAAGAACAATATTTAATAGATTAGAAAAACTTGGTAAAAAAACTGTGACATAAATGAGTTTAAGGCTATTGATTAATCAAGGAACAAAATCCTAACACTGTACCTAATTGTACAATAATCAGTCTTAATCTGTATCTGCATATATACATATATATATATATATATGTTCATCAACTGTTATTTATAATCATGAAAAATATGTCTTGTGACAAATTAATATACCTATCGTATTTTCAATCCATTTTTTTTTTGATCTTGCACGTATAATTTTTACAATATTGTTAGGAAAAGTTGAACTATATATTTTTTTACTTCGGAAGCAGATAAGATATTATTGGTCACAAATCTTGATAAAATCTAGTTGTTTTAAAGCAATAAAAGTACAAAAATGTAAATTTATTGTCAGAAATGTTATTTGCTCACCATGTGTATTAAAGAGAAGGAACAGCACAGCTAAGAACCAGATTGGTGGGCTGAGAAAAATAGCAAATGAAGATATAGTTAGTTCAAAGGAACATGAATTTTATTAATTTTATTTTTCTAAAACCTATATATATATATATATAGCCTTGTTGAGAAGTCTTTAAAGAAAGTGAAAATATGGGAGTGAAGCACTAACCTAATCCCAACAACCACTTTGAAATCCTCTTCGAGTGACCGATTGATATACTTTTGGAAATTAAATCTGTTGTGGCTTTGAGGTGCCAAATGTGCCTGTAATGTACACATTGTAAATAGTGATAAAAAGTTAGATAACTTGCCAATTTGAGGTGTATAAATATTTTTTATAAAATAAAAAATAATAATAAAAGGGGTACCATGATAAATCCATGTCGCAATGTTAAGTAATCCACTTTTGGAACCGACCTAATAAACTGTCTGAAGAAACAAACCTGAAAAACAGACAAAATTAAATAAGTTTTAAAATTTTAATCCAACATATGCAAGGTTTTTTTAAAAAAAAAACTTTAAAAAATTACCTAATTATCATTTTTTAAATTCTAAACTTTTACTCCATCTGTTCCACAATAGTTGTTCAATTTGAATTTTTTAACATTTTATTGATTTGGATTGACTAGTGTGTAATTTCCAATTTTGTAGAATGATAGTTGGGGAAAGTGAAAGATTAAATTATATTAAAATTCGAACTGAACAAATATTTTAAAATAAATAAAATTAGAATAGTGAAGAACTAATATGAAATAGGATGTGAGATGGTCAAACAGTTCGCGTATTAAAAAGTCAAATGAAATGTGCGTTGAAAAAGTTGAATGACAAAAAAAAGAAGAAATGTATAGGACCGTTATTATGTAGCGACAACACGATATTCTAGTTGATACGCCATCTTTTTAATTATTAAATATATAGTATTTAAGAGAAAAAATATATATATATATAGTATTTAAGTTTGTATAATTATGAATGGTAATTCGGCGGGGGTATTACCTTTCTCATTTCCAAAGCCGGTTATTTTTTCTCAGCCTATTTATTATTATTATTTTTTGCCCGGCCACGCTCTGGTTATTATTTTTATTTTTTTAAAAAAATATTATGTGTGTGATTGTACAGAGAGAGATGATGATATATACATACATATATATGTATATATGTCTGCGATTGCAGAGAGAGATGATGATATAGATATATATGTGTGTGCGCGCGCGCACTTGCACAGAGAGAAAGCGAGTCTACCAGATGGCGGTGGGTAGGGGTGAGGCGACCAGATCAGTCGGCGAGTTGAAGAGGGTGTGGGAGTGATTTTTAGGGTTTACATATATTCATTCAAGGTTATATTTGTAAATTACTAACACTGCCAGTTAGAAAAGAAATAATAGAGAAAAGGAATGGTTTTGATGGCATTGGAATATGAAATGGGACAGAGAATGTGGGAATATAATATATTTTAATTGGTATGTATATAAATATGCATATAAAACCTGTGACTAGATTCATTGTATCTGTATCAAAATCCAAAGAAGGGATATCCGGGCGGGTTGTTCCATACCCGCTCCGATTAGTTTAATTGAGTCTCTAAATTTGAAATAAATGAGATGGGACAAGATGAGTTTTATTGTCATTCTTATATATAATTGAACACACAGACTTCTATTAAATTTGACTAGTTGAATTATTAATAAGAAAATTTTATTTGTGTTCACAACGTTGAGGTAATTATTTGATAAAACGACCGAGTAAAGTGCAAATATTAAAACGTAAATTTAAGTATGAACGTCGTCACTTTGTGTCAAAAGAAAATAAATAAAAGAACAATAATTTGGAAAGAAAAACAATAGTCGGGTAATAGATGACTTTTCTCAATTTAATTTTAAAATAAGCAAAATAATCAAAACGTTGTTGTTATAATATACAAAAATGGATTATCAAAGTATTGAACTATGGCCCACCCAATTTTTTTTTTATATTACGATTTAATATACTTATTTATTTTCGAACAGAAGCTCAGTTGGAACATCTCCACTTGCTAATGACAACATATGAGTTGAATTTTTGTTCATGTCACTAGAAGTGTGATTGAAAGAAGCTATCATCAACTTCAGGAAAAAAGAGTATATTACTATGTAAATCAGAGCCGGCCTTAAATTGCTAAAAAGAATTCAGGCCCTAAAGCAGAGAGTAAATACGCGTCCCCCATAAAAACAAAAAAAAAATATTTAAAAATATAAAATATTTTAATATAAAAAACAAAGAAAATAAATAGAGTCCTAGTACATTATAAAAAACACGATTTCATTTACATAAAAAAAAATAATATAAATGAGTTATGGTCCAAAACAAATGTGTTTTTTTCGTTTGTTTTTCTCTTCCTCCCAAGAACAGAAGTTTCTGAAATTTGGGGTTGCCTTCGATATGTGTTTTTGTTTTTGATTTTTTTTTTTGAAGCTGGAAACCCTACAATTAAATTAGTTTTGAGCTTGATTTTATTAAGTTTGTATTATTGAATTAGGTTCTGAATTTAAAATTGTGTTCATGGATTGAGTATTTATTTTTTATTGTGTCATAACTGATTATTTAATTTTGAACCTAATATTACAATATATATATATATATATATATATATTTTGAAGCCCCTCCGAACCTGAGGCCCAGGGCGACCGCCTTGGGTCAGGGACGGCCCTAAGGTAAATCAAAGTGATTAGTGCAAAATAGCTGCTGTGTAAGATTTAATTATTGTACAATTGGCCCCTCCAAAATAAATTAGAAGGCTAATACTTTGAGCCCCAATAATTTTATTTTATTTTTTAAAAAAATTCTTTATAGCAAAAATAAATAAATAAATGCAATACACTGTTAAAATTATACCACAAATCAAGAAATAATAAAGTTTTATATTAATTTATTTTCATTCTAGTCGTGTTGATAAATTAAATTTCAATTTTAACATAACTTTAATTTACAAAGAAAAATTCATACTTTTTATTTATCTTTTATTTTGGAAACACGTTGGGTCCTATATATATTCATCCCATCATTCGTTATTATTTATTGAAATTAGTTCCGAGTTGTTTAGTATTTTTTAATTAAAGAATATCAACTATCATAATTGCAATATGTTAAAGTTATTAAAATTGTCCATTTGATAGCTCTTGATGAAGTTAAGACTGGTAGAGGATTTAACTAAATCGATACCTATAATTTTCGGAAAGAAATATTTTTTTTTGAATAGAACTTATCAAAACACAACTTCGTTTAAGATGGAAGACGGGTTTCAATTGCAGGTATTGAGTATCAATATTGAAAAAGTTATGGCTCCAAATTTTAATTCAAATTTCATAATACATAATTCTTATTTTTCAAAAAATCTTCGAGTTCAAATTTGATAGTAAATTTTAGTTTTTATATTTTCCTTTTGTTTTAAAATGCAAATAAGCCAAAGTTTAGCTATTTATATATTTGTGATAGATATATCAATTCTTGAATAATGGTGTTATATAAAAAACATAATTTAGTTTGGGCCCCCTCGGTTCAAATCCGGCTCCGCCCTATGTATATATGTTAATATGATGTTTAAATAAATATTATTAAAATAGATATGCTTACAATCCATAGAAGTACAGGTGTTTTGCTCCAAAAGTTCAGGTGCCTTCTCCCAAATGATGTCTCCCTTGCAAATCTGAATCTCTCTGGATCTGCATAAATATGACACACATTATCATAATTCACCTTCTTTCTATCGGCCAGAGGTTCGACCTTTGATAGTCGCGGCTCTAGCTTCGGCATTGTTTGGATGCTCACTTGCCATGAAGTTAGATGAAGAAGAAACTCACTCTACTAACATGCATATTATGAAATGGATGCAATTATTATGTGCCATATGCCAGTAAAATATGTATATATATATATATTACTATATTTGTGTATATATGCGTGGGATAAGAAATTAATTTGAAGTTCTAACCGTGTGAAAACTGGTACTCAACCGTCCTTGTTTCCTTTTCCCAGTGTTTCCAACTTCTCATCTGAACCAAATAAACAATCAGGACCCACATATATATGTATATATATATATATATATACAACATACTAATCGAATGTGTAATTAGTTAATTTGGAAATTATATGATACCTTGAGTCCGCCCAAAGCCATTGTTAAAATACAATAGAGGACATGAAATACAGCCAACACAAAGATGAAGATATGGAGTTGATGAATACCATCCGAAGACACAAATGGGACCTTACCCTGCCAAAAAAATAAAAAAAATCGTTCTGTCAATTTACGCGTCCCCTATATTTCGTAATGTGACAAATAAATATACACACACAAAAATGTATTATTTACTGTCAGATCTCATGGGCTTAGTTAAGAAGAAAGTTTATATTCCTAATTTTTCTAGCAAGAAAATTTAGCTGCTGATATAAATATATATTGCATGTATATATATATATGTATGATGACTCTTCTAGCTAGGCATTATTCATTGCATTTGCATGGGATCATTTTCTTTGACCTTTGCCACTATAGTCTTACGAAAATGGCTAGCTAAACTATTCAAGGTAACATAAAAATTCACCAAGTAATAATGAAGCTAAAACTGGTCATACCTTGAGTGCGCATTTGTCAGTTCCTGCGGCCGCCAAAACACGCCGGAAACTTCCACTTGAATCTGGCATCCCCAGAAGTCTCCGGCGATGTTCTTCTTCTTCGCTTGAACTAGTCGGAGTATCATATCCACTCTTTGTGGTCTCTTGAGCCTTACTGCATGGATGCCAAGTGTCTCCCACACCTTTTGGTATACATATATTCGAAATCACCCCTTGCCCTACCGTTAATAGTAACGATATAAATCCCAATAGCATAAGCTCTTCAATCACCAAAAAAAAAAATGTTAGCTTAGATGATCATATTATAAGACATAAATATATATTCATATATATATATATAGATTGAAAAGAATAACTATTGGCTGTACCTGATTTTATCTTTTCAAGTGATTCATAAAGTGCTCTCTTGTTTTTCTTCTTGAACCACTGTAAATGTTGCATGAATTTCAATTAAGCTCAAAATTCAAGTATTAAATGAAGTAGTACAGTGACTTGCTAACAATACATACATACATATATGTATATATATGGTCTATGTTTGCTAAAATGAATGGTCCATACCTTTCCTATGAGATGGATGATGTATTCAATGACTATAGAGATGAAAACCAAAACAAAACAAACTACGGCAACCGCCCATGTCGGAGTTTGCTCCAAAGATCTTCCTCCACCAGCAGCAGCCATGCTTAATTGCTGCTTTCCTCTGCCCAGAAACTTTTAGATTTTGCCGGAAAATTATATTGCCAATCACTACCGCCACCGGAAAAGATATAGAAAATAAGTCCTAGAATCCACTCGAGAAATTAAGAACATGTATATGTATGGAGAGAGAGAGAGAGAGAGAGAGAGAGAGAATAATATTCAGAAATAAGGGTGTTGAGTGTTATATATATATATATATATATATGTATATAAGGTGTGGTAGTTATATAGTTTGAGGAACGAGGAAAGAAGGTTACAAGGGAGACGCGCGAGGACTTTTTGACTCTGTAAACGCGTAAGAGCTCGAGATGTATTAAAGAGACTTGACTTTTTATTGGTGAATGAAATAAAAAAAAAAAATTCCCTTAATGAGTGAAAGAGTCTTTTCTTTGATTGATTTGATCAAACTATTAATTACACAGATTTGTTTTAATTATTTGTATGTTTTGAATTACATGCATATCGTTGGACATATATAGAATAAAGTAGACGATACGGAAATTATAGTTTGACTGGTTTAATCAGTACCATAAGTCAACCATTTAGATGGTACTGATTGTGGCCCACATACCTCCTCCGGTAGCCAGTTTCTTGTAGAAAAGGACATTATTATATACTCCCTCAGTCTAGAATAATATAGTTGTCCAATTTAATTTTTTTAATATTTTATTAATTTGGGTAAATTAGAGTGTAATTTTTAATTGTATTCTTAATGATATAATATTATGGTGGGATCCGGTATTTGTTTAAAGTTAGTGCAAAAAAGATAGTTAGAGAAAGTAAAAGACTAAATTGCATTGAAATTCGAAGAACAAATATTTTGGGATAAGTAAAATTATAATAGTGGACAATTAATATGGAACAAAGATAATATTATATCTAACCCTTTGATGAGGGACTAAATTGACTGATTTTATGCGATTATCATATTGCAAAAAGAGAGAGACGTACGCGAGCGTTTGCATTAAATCGTAGGTAGTGAACTCTTCCATTCAAATTTTGCACTATACTACGAAGAAAATATTAATACATATGATGATTATTCTCACCTCAACAAATACACTAGTATAGATGTTACAAGGAGTGCTGCATTTTAACTGTTACACTGTAAAAATTTTAAAAAAAATGATGCAGCTTAATCGGTACTTTTATTCTTTCATCTTTAATTCAATGTGAATAGTAAATAATTTAATTCTTGAAACAAATGACCAGCAGCCATTTATTAAGTTCAGTTAAAGACGAAAAATGATTTATTAATTTTTTTTTTTGTTGATGTTTTTTTAACATTTTTCATATATTGAATGTAACAACATAATGCGCACCCTAGAATAAAATTTCACAAAAAAAATCTAATTCTTTCCTGTAAGAAGTTAAGAACATTTGTTTGTAATGATAAAAAATTATGTTGAGTGTTGTAAGCTCGAATAGTGTTAGGAAAGTTAATATGACTAAGCAAAGTACGTGATCAAGTATTCGACAAGCTATTTCAGTCAAAAATCAAGTATAAAGTTATTCGAGAAACTTCTTCAATTACAAATCAAATATAAAGTAGTTAATATACAAAGGAAGTGAAATAAAACGGTAAAAAGCGACACTGAAAAGAAAAAAGAAATTTTGATTTTTAAATTTCCCGAGAACTCGGGACCCGAGTCGAGTTTTCGGTATAGTAGGTCGCCATTAACACCAATGACGCAAATATGAAAATCATTTCAGAGATTTTAGGTGGCCACTAGCCGCCACATAGAGGGCAGATAATGGAGGGGGGAATTCTCCTCAGTGTTCATATCCCATCCAGAGTGCTCAATGTTGAGTCTGTTAGTGGTAGCCTTCATAGTCCCACTAGGAAGCCATAAATCATACCAAAAAGACATGTCTTTCCCATTCACCACATTGTGTTTAATGAACATTTTAGCAAGTCCTCTAAACTTAGGAATTCTCCTCGAGTTCCAAAACCACATTTCTTCCTAATACAAGAAATACTATGAGTAATTAATTAATCTTTTTACATGTAATTATGGGAATTATGGCACAAAATGGTTATCATACTATATATTTCCACTAATATAAAAGGCCTTACCCCTAAGGATGATTTCTCTAGAACCTAAACCTCAAAGAGATTGTTCTTTGAGAGTGTTATACGAACCGATCTCAGAACTTGTGTAATGTTAAGTCATAGACTTGCGAAAGGGCGAAAATTCGAACTCACACTCGATACACTGGATACGGTTCATTCAGATACCGAAGATTCATCTTACCAACCAACTCCACTACGCCCGCGGGACAATTTCCACTTATATATACTTACGAAAAAGTATCAAGGCGCATCATGCATTACAAGTACCCACGAAATGTTCTCCATTTAGCACTGTAGTTTGTTGCCTCTTAGCAGACCTACTAGAAACATGTCCAAAACTGAACCTTGTCATTATTGAATCTGGACAATTGTATATGTACATACAATATATGTACAGTCCTAAGTTACTTAAATACGAATGGATCTTTTTCTTTTCAAATCAAATGCAAGAATAAATAATTTGACCAAAACTATCGAATTTGAACATTGACCCAGAAGGCAGTACTCTTTGATTTACTTTTATTTTCTTCCTTCAATTCTATCAATTTCTGTTTGTTAATAAGAACTCCTCCAAATTGATTAAATCCAAGTTACTGATATACATATTTGCTATATGACCTCTTCTTATCTGTTAATTTGACATGCACAATGTTACTTAAAAAACTTGTTCATGTGATTAATATTTATACAGGGGTATCATTGCGATTATACAGGTATTGACTAAGGCTTGATTGATTTTTCAAATGCTACTTTTGGTTTTCTGGAGGAAAAAGTTGTTTTGAATGATGTTTGATAAAATTTTTAGAAAAGCTTCTGGGCAGTGGAATAGCGTTTTAAAAAAGCTAGAGATACCAGTTTCTCAAAACAGTTTTTGCTTCTTTTTTCCTTCTACAAAAAATCAAAAGCAAAAGTTATATCAAACATGAACTAAGTCGTTGGCAGTGCACAGTCATACAATATCACTATAATTGATTCGGTGACTATATATGGATACTTCTTTTTTGAGAGTTGGGGGACATGATCATCACTACGAGAAAAATGAATTTTTACGACTTTATATTTACAAGAAGTTGGCATTTTACCTTGTAAAATGTACTTTTTACGAAGTTGATATAAAACTTCTCGTAACAAGTTCATAAATTAAAGTTTTTAAGAGAAACTAATAAGATAGTCGTAAAAATAAGTATTTACGAGGAGCTAAAAATCTCGTTAATATTTTTTTTATTATTAACGAGGTAGATTTTGGCTATAACAAGAGGTAAATTATCTCGTAAATAATTGGCTAATAATTTTATTTAGTTTTATGGATGATTAAGTACTTATAATCATATGTGCCTTTCGACTCTAATGGTTAAATGCCCCATGGTGGTTTGTGGTAGCCTGTGTTCGACTCGCCGTGATTCCTAATCTAACATATATATTAATGTTTTTAAATGTATTAACGAGCAGTCACGCCTCCTATAAATAAACTATTGACGAGAAAAATATATATCGCAAAATTTTTTATACGAGATAAATTTAATTTTTTACGAACTACATTGTTACCCGTAAAAAATTATGTTTATTTACGAGGCATTTATAGATGAGAGGTATATGTTACCCGTAAAAAAAAAATTATGTCATATTTGACCTCTCATAAATAGTCTCTTTTCTTGTAGTGATGTGAATACGTTTTCCATCGAAGTTCAAAGATGCAATATATTCATTAAATACTAGGAAAAATTTGCTTAATTTAAGAAGGATTTATGTTTTCATAATTTACAAAGATCCGAAAACCTATGCAGTCTACTAGTCTGTATTATTAAAATAAGGAACTGGATCAAATTAGATCAATGGTTTTGAATTTTGTAAAAAAAAACAATTCAATTGACCAATAATAATTTTTTTAAAAAGGAAGTAGATTATGGGGTCTTCTACATGGCCCAAATGACAGAACAAGATGACATTTATTAAGGGCATGTTTGGGAAGCCGGTTTTGGTCTTGGTTTTGGATTTTAAGACCAAATCATGTTTGGTTGGCTGGTTTTGGAGTTGGTTTTGGGCTTTTTAAAACCAACCACTAAAACCTAGTTTTGGCCCACCAATTTTGACTTTTTTTTTTCTCTCTATATATATATATATGGCCAAAAATATGAATTATTTTGAAATTTTTTTTATATTTTTCGGAAAAAAAAAATTCGAAAAAAAATATTTTTCGGAAAAAATTAATTTTCGGCGGAAAATAATTATTTTTTGGAAAAAAATCATATTTTTGGAAAAAAAATAATTTTCGAAAAAAAAATAATTTTCGGAAAATAATTATTTTTTCGGGAAAAAAATCATATTTTCGGAAAAAAATCACATTTTCGGAGAAATTTATTTTTCAGAAAATATTTATTTTTTCGGAAAAAAAAATAATTTTCGGAAAAAAATTAATTTTCATAAAAAAAATATTTTGGAAAATAATAATTTTTTGGAAAAAAATTATTTTTCGGAAAAAATTAATTATTTATTTTTCCGAAAATTAATTATTTTCCAAAAAATTATTTTTTCCCGAAAATTAATTTTTTTCCAATTTTTTATATATATATTTTTCATATTTATATATTTTTAATACATATTAGTATATATATATATAATTATACCAAAACCAAAACCAACTCCTTACCAAACATTATATATTGGTTTTAGATTTACTAAAACCATCCAAGACCAAAATCAAGTTCCCAAACCGCCCTAAGACTGGTTGAAGCTAATGGGTGAGTTATAAAGAGTAGGGTTACAAATGATTAAAGTCAAGCCAACTATTTTTAATCTGCGAATTTAATTAGTTTGAGGCGAATTTAGGAGATACAAATAGTAGGACCACAAGAGAACTTATAAGCGAGTAGCATGTCGATTAGTTTTAATTTGGACGGATCCATTACATAATATGTTTATTAATGGGGTGAATAGCACAAAATCTCTTGTAGCATGAATATAGTGCATATAACCCCCTCATTGTTTTTGAACACACTATATCATATACATTTGGTGCAAATAGCCTCTTCTAATACATTTTTCGGTGTCTGACATGTTGAATTACCATCTTGCTGATATTTATTTACTTTACAAATAAGCTGAAATGTAAAATGATGATTTATGTCATATTTTCCACAGTGTCATTTTTCAAGTTTAGTGATTAATAAAAATTAATAATATTTTGGTAAGTGATTAAGAGCATTTTTTGACATTTGGGGATAAAGTATAACATGTGAAAGTCACGTGCGGCCAAAAAAGTGAACAGAATCTTATTTGAGGGGTCAAAGTGCATATTTTTTCAAGGGTCGCGAGCCTTTAACACCCCTATAGTATAAATATAGTGCGTATAACCCCCTATGGTTCGAATTGACCCCAAACCTTTCAAATATGTGTGAATTGACCCCAATTCGTGTAAAATGACATATATGCCCTTAGTATATAAATTTCAAAAAAATAAAAAATATATATATTTTTTGAAAAATCTTTAAATTTCTAAAAAACATATAAAATTCGAAAAAAATATATAAAATTCGAAACAAATATATAAAATTCGAAAAATATATATAAAATTCAAAAACATATATAAAATTCGAAAACATATATAAATTTTTTTAAAAAATATAAAATTATAAATATATATATATAAAATACGAAAAAAATATAAAATTTGAAACAATATATATTAAATTTCAAAAAAATATAAATTTCAAAAAAATATAAATTTTGAAAAGAAAAATATAAAATTCAAAAAATTATATAAAATTGGAAAAAACATATATAAATTCAAAAAATATTTATAAATTTTGAAAACATATATAAATTTTGAAAAAAATATATAAACTTCGGGAAAAATATTAAATTTCAAAAATATATATTAAATTTCAAAAATAAAATATAGAATTCGAAAACATATATAAAATTCGGAAAGAAATATATAAAATTCGGGAAAAATATTAAATTCGAAATAAATATATTAAATTTTGAAAATAAAATATAGAATTCGAAAACATGTATAAATTTGGGAAAAAAAATATAAAATTCCGGGAAAAAATATACTTCTATTTTCTACTTTCTTTGACTTTAAATTTTGTTTTGGTGTATTGTACTTTGGTTACTTGTATTTTTTATACTTCTATTTGCACAACTATTTGAATTTTATATATTTTTTTTCGAATTTTATATATTTGTTTCGAATTTTATATGTTTTTTCAAATTTTATATATATATATTTCAAATTTTAATATTTATTTTTCAAAATTTATATCTATTTTTTGAAATTTAATTATTTTTTTAAGAATTATATATATATATTTCGAATTTTATATATATAGAAAAAAGAAAATAGATGTATATTTTCCCCGAATTTTATAATTTTGTTTCTGAAATTTATATATGTTTTCGAATTCTATATTTTATTTTCAAAATTTAATATATTTTTTTCGAATTTAATATTTTCCCCGAAATTTATATATTATTTTCCGAATTTTATATATGTTTTCGAATTCTATATTTTATTTTCGAAATTTAATATATTTTTCCCAAATTTTATTTATATATTTCAAAATTTATATATGTTTTCGAAATTTATAAATATAAATTTCGAATTTGAATTTTAAGAGAAAGGGTAAAATGGGTATTTAAGAGAGTATAAAAGTCAAATAAGGGGGTATTCGCACGTTTTCGAAACTTGCAGGGGGTGCTCGCATGTTTTCCAATAATGCTGATGTCAATACACACATTTTAAAAGTATCGGATGTTATTCGCACCATATTTATACTAAAGGGGTGTTTTATATATTTAACCATTTTTTTAATACTAGTGATGCTTATATACACATTTTGAACTTTAAGGGCATGTTTGGTTGAAGGGTTTCTGTTTCTGTTTGTGTGTTTTAGTTTAAAACACATGTTTGGTTGGATTTTTATGTTTGTGTTTCCAAACCACATTAAACAAACACTTGCCTCTTTTAGTACAAAATGAAAAAACCAAAATTTGATGTTTTTTCACTCCACCATTTATAAAAATGAATTTGGTCTTACTATTTATTTATTATTTATTATAATATTTATTTATGTACTATTACTTTTCTTTCTTTATTATTTCTTCATTTTATAATATATTTTATTATTTTATTATTTATATTATTAAATTATTATTTATATTATTGTTTATTAATTTATAAATATATTCTATTTATTTATTTATTATTATTTCATTATTTAATTCATTTTATTTATAAATTATTTAATAATTTTTAATTATTTAAAAAAATATTTTTATTAATTTAATATTAATTTATTATTATTATACTCATTTTTTATTATTATTATGAAGTATTTATTTGTTATTATATTTACTTATTATTTATTATTATATTTATTTATTATTTATTATTATTATATTTATTTATTATTATTATTTATTTCATTTTGTTTATTATTTATTATTTTTATTATATTTTTAAAAATGTTTTATGTAATTTATTATTTATTTTATTAATTTATTATTTAGTCCATTTATTATTATTATATATATTTATTTATTATTGTATTTTTTTATTTTTTATTATTATTTATTTCATTTGTTTATTAT
The DNA here is from genome assembly GCA_963922005.1 of Cornus suecica. Lineage (NCBI taxonomy): Eukaryota > Viridiplantae > Streptophyta > Magnoliopsida > Cornales > Cornaceae > Cornus > Cornus suecica. The sequence continues at coordinate 80,613,063 of OY998239.1, forward strand.
TTATTATTTTTATTATATTTTTAAATATGTTTTATGTAATTTATTATTTATTTTATTAATTTATTATTATTATTTATTATTTAGTCCATTTTTTTATTATATATATTTATTTATTATTGTATTTATTTATTTATTATTATTATTTATTTCATTTTGTTTATTATTTATTATTTTTATTATATTTTTAAATATGTTTTATGTAATTTATTATTTATTTTATTATTATTATTTATTGTTTAGTCCATTTTTTTATTATTATATTTATTTATTATTATTGTATTCATTTATTATTATTATTATATTTATTATTAATTATTGATTTTTAATTTTTTAATTTCAACCCAAAAAACATCCCTACCAAAACATACTTATGTTTTTGGATGAATAAACAAAAAAACCAAAAACCTGTTTTTTGTTTATTTCAACACAAACACAAACACAAACACAGCTCTACCAAACAGGCCCTAAGGGTTGTTATTTGCACATTTTTCATATTATAGAGGTTCCGCCAATGACCCGCTTATTTATATGACACAAAAAGTATTCTTAAATTACACAAAAAGTAACTAATATACTGGTTCGAATACAAATTTTCAGTAGCACCAATCACCATCATTGATCATATCATGTAAATAGATTGTACGAGAAGTTAATATATATATATATATATATATATATATATAGAGAGAGAGAGAGAGAGAGGGTAAAGTGCATTAAACCCTCCTGAATTATTTTTTATTTCACAACTAATTATTTGAATTATATTTTTTACACAAAACTCCCTAAATTATTTCAATTTTTACAATTCACTACATTCCGTTATAACATCATTAGTTAAATTAGAATAATTTCACTCAGATCTCCTGAGGTTTTGGTCAATTGCACTCGCCCCCTGAGATTTCATTTTTCTTGCAATGACACCCCCTAAAGGTGTGAAGACCCCATGAAATGACTTTTGTGCCATTGCTTTAGTGTAAAAGACATGTTGACTAAATTAATGGACCAAACAACCTTGTGTCTTAAGCTCAATTTGAAAAAAAATTCAAGTACTTTGGATACAATGATTTTTAAAATATTATCACATTTTTTTAAATTATTTTTTTAAAATTGTCATTTTTGTAATATAGACCCCAAAAGTTATCATTTTTTAATTTTTTCTTAAAACTAATACTGTGACCTTTTACATTAAATAATAATAATAATACACTTTATTTATGATTATTTTTATTTTATTTTTGTATTTTAGAAGGTGATACATGTATAAAATATTTGTGAGCTCATATAATTTAATTTATTTTGTAAATAAATAATATACAACAACTACAATTTAAACAAGTAGTAATACATTTTAATTATAATTTTTATTGTATTGCAAGAGGTGATAAATGTATAAAAAAGTTACAAATGGTTTATAATTTATTATTCTTTGTGTAAAATTAATTTAAGCTCTTACAATATAAAATAATAACAAACTTTACTTATTGTAATTTTTTATATTTTTATAAAAATATTACAAATGGTTTATTATTTATTAATTTTTTTGTAAAGTTAATTTAAGCCCTTACACTTTAAATAATGTCAAATTTTACTTATTATAATTTTTTATATTGTAAAAGGTGATAATGAATTGAAATATTAAATAGTCCTTGTGTTTTTATTAGTATTATATAGATAGATATATAAATATACAGATTTATGTATTTTAAGTTATATTATTTTTCCTTGCCAAAATATATTTGTCTTATATCTTTACTCTATATCTTATGAAATATCCATTAGAATTACATTTCAATTAATGTATATTAATTAATTATTTTTTTAAAAAAAAAATTTGAAAATATTTATAACCCCTTGTCGTATATCTTTACTCTATATTTTTTAAAATATTCATTAGAGTTACACTTTAAGTAATGTATATTAATTAATTATTATTATTTTTTAAAAGTATTGAAATATTTTCAACCCCTTTTCTTTTACTCTATATCGTTTTGACATACTCCTTAGAGTTGTACTTCAACTAATACATATTAATTCATTAATTTTTATTTTGAAGAAAATGTTTGGAAATATTTTCAACCCCTTACATTTTAGAATAATTGTTATAGATATATATACATTATAGGGTTTTCATCTCGGGGCATGAAGGTAATTTCACCACCTAGATATTTGTCTCATGAAATAAGGGAGACAACACAAGGGTATTCCGATCATTTCTCCTCTTTAGGGGATGTCATTGCAAGGAAAATGAAATATCAGGGGGCGAGTGCAATTGACCGAAACCTCAGGGGATCTGAATGTAAATTTTCCTAATTTAACTTATAACGAAATGGAGTGAATTGTAAAAATTGGGATAGTTTAGGAAGTTTTGTGTAAAAAGTGTAGTTCAGGGGAGTTAGTTGAGAGAGATAAAATAGTCCAGGGGGTTTAATGCACTTTACCCATATATATATACATTGATGTGTGGTGTATGTATGTGTATGTTAATATTTAGGGGTTAAGTACTGAAAACATTCCTTTAGTATAGATATTGTTCGTATAACAACTATTAGTTATAAAATGTGTGTATTAACAACAATTTTTTTGGGACAAGTGCTTAAAACACCCCTGTAATATGGATATAGTGCGTATAATACCCATTAATTTTAAAACGTGTATTTTGACACTTGCATTTTTTAAATAAGTGTTTAAAACACCTTGTAATATAGATATTGTGTTTATAACACCTATTAGTTTAAAAATGTGTATATATATTTTTTGAAGTAAGCTTTATATATAATATCAAAGAAAATGATTATGCCATACAAATACAAATGTGTGCATTGACACCTAAATTATTATGAATCACTCAAATTGTATATATTTTTTTAGTTTCATAAGTTTCTAAATTAAAATTATTTATTTATCATATGTTTTTATAAGGGGAAATCCTTGATTTTCAACATTAAAAATTAAAAAATACGATGTGAACAATTATTTTGGTATTAATTAAACAAACCTTTTTTTGTTTTTGTTTTTTTGATAAATAAAGCCACCAAGTTTCTCAAATAAGTTGGTAAAAAATTATTACTATCATATTTTTTGTTTCAACAATTTAAGAATATATATACAAAAAAAATGAGGTCAATGCAATCTATGGTGGAGATCGTGAAAAAACACGACCAAAACTAACTTCAATAAATATTTTATTTTTACTTATTTTTCTAAAATGAAAAAAATAAGTGTGTGAATTGCCCCCAGAATTGTTCGAGCTTTTAACCCCCTTTGGTTCTTCTTCCCCTCGAACTTTTGAATATAGTGCAAATTGCCCCCAAACCATAGGGGTGTTATACACACTATATGCATATCATAGGGAATTAAAAGCTCGCGACCCTAATATTTATGTAGTCAATGCATTATATCGAAACTTTGCATGCACTTAAAGGACATGCAAAGAAATGTTTTTATGTTCTTGTAAACGAATTTTTGCAATTTACATGTAATTCCTTATAACTCGAGGCATTGTGATATTTGTTTATCTTTACAAGCAATGACGGATTTAGGGAGAATTTTGAGTGGGGGTATATTCTTATTGTTATAATTTTAGGGGAGGTATATTCATAATTTTCATGATTTCAGTAGGGGCATAACTATAAATTCTAAAAAATATATAGGTAAAAATGTAAATAAAGTTTTTTTCAGTGGGGGCATATGCCCCCTCTCGTCCCTTAATGGCTCCGTGCCTGTTTACATATGGATATTTCAAATCATATATGGGTGTCCATAACTTCACATTTAAATAAAAATTTCAATCACTGCAACTAATATATATCCCCAAAAGGGACCAAAAGAGATTAAGGGTTCGTTTGGTTGTGCGGATTTGGAATTGAATTGGAATTGGAATATCATGGTATTTCAATTCCAATTCTACCAATACAATTTCAAATATATTGTTTGGATGTGTCTTGAAATTCAAGTATAATTGGAATTCAATCACAAACCCAACCCAATTTGAATATAAAATCATAACTTTAAAATTAAATTAGACAATGTAGACAAATATATATATATATATATATATATGAGTGAATGACGCAAAACACCCCTATGATTTCAGAAATGTACAGAAAACCCATTTATTGGTTTTTAAACACCCTTACACTATGCAAAAAGTGCAAGTAGCCACATCCAAGCCCTTTTTCGGTGACTAGGATGGGGGTTTTCTGCACATTTCTGAAATTATAAAGGTGTTTTGCACCAGTCAAGTGACTGAATTCTGGCAAAAAAAGTGAAAGGAACAGTGTTATAGCGGGTCAAAGTGCACACTTTCGGAATAGTAGTAAGGGTTATTTGCACAAAATGAACTAAATGGGTATTTTTTGCATATTTCTGAAACTATAAGGGTGTTTTGCGTCATTCACCCACACACACACACATATATATATATATAGGTATAAGTATACAAGTATATGTATGAAATATATACGTGTATGTATATGTATGTACATGTGTGTATATACATATATGTATGTGGATGTGTATATATGTGTGAATTTATATGTATGTGTTTATGTGCATATGTGTGTTTCACTATATATTTACGTGTATGTGTATTCATATTTAGGCAAATGGCGCAAAACTCCCCTATACTTTCCAAAATGTGCGCAAAACCCCCTCTTGGTTTTAAAACACCCCTATACTTGCAAAATGTGCACTTTGACCCCTTGAAGCCATTTTCCGGTGATGGAGTTCTGCATTTACTTTTATACCCTTAAAATATTATTTTATAATTTAATAAAAATACATGTTAATTGTGAAAAGACATAGAATCCCCTGGTTTGAAATGCTTCAAATTTGAGGGTCGTGAACCATGACTGGAGATTTTCAAAATTGGAAACTTGTTTTTGCATCACAATCGATATAAAACTTCACCGTCTTCTATCATTATCATATATCCAATATGTATATAATTCTGGAGAGTTTTTCTTTTTCTTCTCTCTAAACAGTTTCCAAACTCGTATCTAGAATCCATAAACCCTAACAAATAGAACAAATCGTTGGATGTTTAGAGTCATCAATTTAAGAAGGATTTATATGCATGCATATATATATATATATATACATATATTGAAATATGTATAGATCGACAGTTGCGATGGTGTGGAATGTGTTCAGATTTTGCACGATCCTGCGAAGGCTGGGCTCAATCATGATCATGTTGGTGTTGGGCATCGTCGGAGTCACCTATTACGCATTCGTTATCACCAATTATCTTCCAAATTTGTACCTTGGTGCTCTCGATTCCCTCATTGCGCTCTCTCTTTTGATATTGTTTATTTTCCTCGTAAGTTTATTCAATTTTAGAGTCATTTTTTTTTGTTCTAATCGTATTTGGGTTTGTTATACTTTTAAAATTTTGTATTTTTTGACAGAATTGTATTTATTTGATTTAGATTATTTTGTGAGCCATAGCTAGATGGAGAGGGTTGAGGAGGAAGAGAGAGGAAGATAGGGGTTTTAATAGTAACTGAGAGATAGAGATGGAAACCATATCAAAGGGAGGGAAACTTTGAATTTGAGGTGCCCAAGTTCTTGAACCAGATTTGGAGAGAGGAAGAAGAGAGAGAAAGTCAAACCTATATGTAATATAACTATACATATATCCATATAAGGGCAAGGGTAGTTAGGTAATTGAGTAAGGGCATTTTTGGATTTTAGGAAAATATATGTCATGTGGAACTCACGTGAATCTTTTTTAGCTAAAAAATTAGCTTGAACAGTGTCACATGGGGTGAATATGCACACTTTTGCCAAACCATAGGGGCTTATCTGCATAAATTGAACCATAAGGGGGTTTTCTGCACATTTTGGAAACCATAGAAGGGTTTTGTGTCATTCACCCAGTAATATTTGTATATATATGCGTCTATGAGTATATGTATATGTATATATATATGTTTTTATATATAGGTGTGTATATAAATGCGTATATATATAGGTGTGTATATATGTTTGTGGTTGTGAAAAATTGGTTGTTAGAAAGAAAATATTTACCGAGTCAAAGTTTCGAGAAAATATGTAATTTAAAATCATAACTTCTCCTGTGGAATTGATGTATTTGGAATTACATTTCAATTCCAATTCCAATTTCAAAGTATTTTGTTACATCCAAATAGTATATTTTGAATTGGAGCCCCCAATTCTAATTCCAAATTTCCAATTCCATGTTCCCAATCGGACCATATGAGATGACCTATGATTATGAAGGGTGAAATAAAATAATTTGGTACCACCCTAATAAGTATTTATTTTCGAAGACATTAAAAAACACTAATCTAGTTACACAATAACATATGATGACGATGTTAGCTTGAGAGGCTTAGGAATTTCTCTCTCATTTTTCTTCTTTTCCTTAAAAAGCTATCCTTATTTTAAGAAGTTGTACGTGGTTGTAATTGTTCGATAGATGTATTGACAAGTCCAAAGCTTGTGAAATTTGGTGCGTCTTCTCGATGTGGTTTCATACAATTTAAACATGCAACTCAAATAGTTTACAAAAGAATTGAGGTTAATTTCTCTATTTATTTCCATCTTCCTTTGTTGCAAAGTTTTAGTTATGTGCCCAAATTGTATAAGATCACATCAGTAACGGGAACAAACTTAATCTTCATTGGAGATAACCCTCTTAAGAGAATTCAAACAATATATGATATACTTGAAGCACTTCACACTTTTACGATTTCAGCCATGACCAAAACAAACGAATTCAGAACCAGAACGGATTGGCCTATTTGAAAAAGAATTAAAACTTAATGTCTCCGAAATATTAGGTACTCTCGAGATTCGTTGGGCTCATAATCATGCATGGAGCTCAACTCTTAACCGATTCATGAGGGGATGGGTTGTTTTGCTAGAATCTCGTTGATTAGTTTAGGTGAAATCTCTGGACATCTCGCTTAACGGAAAAAATAAATAAATTGATGGATCATAGAAAAATTCGTGGAAAGGTGCCCTACTTTAAGCATGTCCAAAGGTTATATAAAAAAATTACCAATGGAGGAAAAGTCATGAAGCTTTAAATTGTAGAAATAATGAAATGATCTAAAATTTTATGGTCGCGACCAATCAGAACTTGATACACAAATAAATATTAGTATGAATAAAATTGACACACTTGCTTGAGTGTCTGGTTGTGAATTATCGGGCTCATATAGTTTCGGACCAGTTCAAAATTTTATCCTCCAAATAGACTAGGAAAACAATGGCTTTCTTAGATTCCATATTCACTCTGAAAACAACACTGGAGATACTGGTCCACATAGTGGAGGTTTGTAAGGCCCTGTTTGGTAGGTGGTTATGGTTCCACCTAGTTTGGTCCAGTTTTGGTTTTCAGGGACCAAACCATATTTGTTTGGTCTGATCTCTAAATTTGGTACTAGACTAAATGAGACCAAATTGAACCAAATGTGGTGTTTTTTGAATCACTTTTTTTTGTGGTTCCACATGGTCTTGGTAACCAAAATAAGATTTTTGAGACCAACAATTAAGACCACCAAAAACCAAAATTGAATAATAATAATAATAATAATATACAAAAAAATTAAATAATACATAATAATAATAATAGTAATAAATGAATTAAATAATATATAATAATAAATGAATTAATAAATAATAAAATAAATTTATAAATAATTAAAAATTAATAAATTAATAAATTAAATAAAAAATATTTAAAAATAAAATAAAAATAATGAATAATAAACAAAATGAATTAAATAATACATAATAATAATAAATGAATATAATAATGAATAAATAATAAATTAATAATATAAATAATAAATTAAATAAAACATATTTAAAAATAATGAATATTACACAAAATGAATTAAATAATACATAATAATAATAAAAATGAATATAATAATAATAAATAAATGAATAAAATATATTTATAAATAATTAACAATGAATAAATAATAATAATAAATTAATAATATAAATAAGAAATTAAATAAAACATATTTAAAAATAAAATAAAAATAATTAATAATAAACAAAATGAATTAAATAATACATAATAATAATAAAAATTAATAAATATATGAATAAATACTAAATTAATATAATATATTTTATATATAATTTAAAATGAATAAATAATAATAATAAATTAATAATATAATAATATAAATAAATAATGAAATAATAATAAATGAAATGAATTAAATAATGAAATAATAGTAAATTAAATAAATTAAATAATAATAAATAATAAATAATAAATGAATAGAATATATTTATAAAGTAATATATAAATGAATAAATAATAAATTAATAAAATATATTTATAAATGAAAAAATAAATAATAAATAAAATAAAGTAAATTAAATAATACATAAAAATAATAAATAATAAATAATTTTATTTTTGTAAAGCGAAAAGATCAGACTAGATCGCTTTACCAAATATGATCTAGTTCAATGTTTGAGAGACCATGACCATCAGACCAGACTGCTTACGAAACATACTTTTAAGTCCAAGATCTAGACAAGCCAGACCGGACCACACCACACCACACCAGACAAGACAAGACCACCTACCAAATATGGCCTAAGTGCTCAAGCTCTAGGCTCCTAGAGGCAATTATCATAGATTGAAATAATTGGTCATTGTCTGGTTCATAAGAAGATACTACAATGGAACATATAGAACCCATGGTTCGTGGTCGCTGTATCGGTGTAACGGATTTGGACAGTGTCAGTCTTAAAAATAAATATAGTATGAGTATTGGTGCTAAATAACGGTATCGACACCTTCCAAAAGTGTTATTAACCGGACGATTTTTTTTAATTCCTTAGGAAGCCCTATTAAAGCTTCTTTGATGGAGATTTTTTTTTTGATAACAGGGGTGAGTGATCCCGTCACATGATCGAGTAAAACTCAGATTATGTCAGCGATCGTGGTTCCACCACATTGTGACTCGATACGTTTTTGAGATACCAAATCTCAAGTATTTCCAACTTCAACTCGTTCGGATTCCGATGGGGATTTTTTACACCACTAATTTTTTATATTCCTTTGATGAGTTTACAACTTCAGTCTCAGAAATGGGAGCTTAACCATGGTAATGCATAAAACAATTAATCCATATACATGAAACCACAAAGAAATTTCAAGTATGAAACGGCATGCCATTGTCCATATGGTGTGAATTTATTTAGTGCAATGGAACATATAGAGGCAATTATCATAGATTGAAATAATTGGTCATTGCCTGTTTCATAGAAAGTTACTACAATGGAACATATAGGATCACATTGTAGGGTAAATTAATTTGTTGGGTGGTCTTGGGTCTCTCTCACATCAAAAGTTAGCTCAATTAATCCATATACATGAAACCACAAAGAGATTTCAAGTATGAAACGGCATGCCATTGTCCATATGGTGTGAATTTATTTAGTGCAATGGAACATATAGAGACAATTATCATAGATTGAAATAATTGGTCATTGTCTGTTTCATAGAAAGTTACTACAATGGAATATATAGGATCACATTGTAGAGTAAATCAATTTGTTAGGTGATTTTGGATTTCTCTCACCTCAAAAGTTAGCTCAAATGATGAGGTTTTTCATCACACTTATATACTGACCACCAGTCCTTTCCACAACCGATGTGGGACAACCTGTTCGGATTTTTTACATGACTAGTTCATTATATTCCTTTCATGAGTTAATATTTTAGTCTCAGAAATGTGAGCATTACCATGGTAATGCATAAAACAAGGGAATCAAAATATGTAAAAGTTAAAAGCACAAAGAGAATTTCAAGTATGAAATGGCATAGTCCATATCGTAGTGCAAGTGTGAATTTGTTTCCTGCAGTTCCTGTCTGAAAGCAAAATTTCAATGGGCTATTGACCCTGGCATTGAAAAATAGAAATAATTGGCATTGGGTAGAGGGACTGAATTGTGTTGATATCTATGGCTAACATCTATATTAATCAACATATTATATGGAAATATTTACTTGCAAAGTAAAATCAATGAACTTTCTGCATCAACATTTATTATGAAAACAATGTGGAACCCTATATTGTGGGAGAAATTATTCATTATAACGGTGATACCACGTCATTAGGCTAACATGGTATTACAATCCAATAAAATCAAAGCTTTTATCACATATGTAATAAAAATTCCATATAAGCATTATAACATATATGGAAAACAAATATATGAAAAAAAATCCAAGTCTTCCTCTTCCTCTCTTATCGCCATTGTAGCCGATTCAAGATCCAAACCTAATAATTGATCCAAACATAAATTCTCTTTGCAACCAAAATTAGTTGACTTCTTCCTCTCTTCTCTCTATTATAACCGATTCAACATCCAAACCTAATAATGATATAAACCCAATTGTTTTTTCCGCAACCATCTCATTCTTATCAGATTTGGGTAGAATCTATGATGGGTTTAACTGATTCCATATTATTACATTTTATATGATTTATTGATTAGAATCTAGTATTTTCTTGCAAAAGGATAAACCGAAGATTTTGTTTTAGATGTTGAACTTTCAAAAAAAATTATCTTCCCATCCTGAAAGCTGGTGATTTTGTTATTGAAAAACATACAACTCTCTTTCTTTTATGTAAATGAATACTTCATCACTGTTGTAGATTTAATGTTAAGTGTTCATGATTTGATAGAGGTTTAGGTTTAAATGGAGAGAAGAGAAGAAGACTGTTGAGTTTTTTTCCCATATATTTTGTTTCCATATATGTTATAATGGTTGATTTTTTTTTTCCACATATTTTGTTTCCATATATGTTATAATGCTTATATGGAATTTTTATTATACATGTAAAAAAATGCTTTGATTTTATTGGATTGTGATACCATGTCAGCTTAATAACATGGTATCATGGTTGTAATGAATAATTTCTCGTTTTGTGGGGATGGCCAAGTGCCATTAGGTCGTCTTGTAATATAGGACTATCAACAATTAATAGTAAATCAATAATTTGGACATGATGAACTTACACATTTAATAAACTCGGTTATAAAAATGCATAACAATTAATGCTTGATTGAATTTTCTAACTACCATGGAAATATTAATGATTGATTGATTTTTCTAAAAATTCTTTTCAGAAACTCCATTATGAAAATGCAAATTTTCAAAAAACTAATTTTTATTCTTCTTTGATGAATTTTTGAAAAATACGTAACACTGTAGCATAATAGACGGTTTATATAATTATACGAGACTTGTTCTATTATATCATAAATACATTTAGTATATCATCGTTAGAAAGTCTTGTCCCACATCAGATTCAGATGGAAAAATCATCATTGGATGTTAGGCTCACCTAACTAGCTTATATTTTTTAGTCGAATTAGGAAGCATCCGACACTGTATAATTGATATTATAGACAAACTCAATCTTTGATTCAGTGTCATGCCAAACACCCGCTTAGATGTCCGCCAAACGTTTAGATTCAAGTCAAATAAACAAAGTGATTCAACCGCAATAGAGTGTTACAATAGCCATCCTTCACCGATACGGTTAAATTATAACGATGATTAATTACGAATTACAAACGAGTGACAATAACCCATATATACATTTGTAGACACATATATTCATATTTGAGGTAACTTTGAGAAAGGAACTCCCAACTGTTACTTGGATGTGGGGGAACTTGGGAGTTTCATTCAGTCACGATATGAGATATACTACCACAAAATATATTAGGGACCCCGAAAATTACGTTTGGAACTTAAATTCAATTCATTGACATTAGTTAGAACTATCTATAGCATTCACAGTCAATGCTTTGGTCCAATTATTAGAGAGAGACAACTAGTTTTGGACTTTTCATGGTGTGAAAATTTGACTTTTGTAGATACAATATTTGCACAACACAATGCTATATATTTATTCTCTGGCCATTTGGCCCATTAGGGCAATATTTTCAATTTCGAAGAATTATCCTTACTTACACGTCAGTTATTTTGTTCATATACTACGTCATTATCTTGAGCTGCAAGTCCCTTCTAGAATCTTCAAGTTTCTTCTAGAATGTTTTTCGGGTCGGGCCATAGGATGGGCCTGGTGGTCGGGTCTCGGGGCGGACCACAAAGCAGACATGTCGGTCGGGTTATAATGTGGGCTCAGTGATTGGGTCATCATCTCAGGCCTTTCTAGGATCGATCTGATCGGGATAAAGCTTTTTATATGGGTCGAAAAAACTTATGGTCAATAAGGTCAACATACAATGCTTTGGTTTGTAAAATAAAATATTGTTGTTTATTGTTTAATACAATTTTGATATGTCTTAATCGATGATAGTTTATTTTATATTCATTTTATTTTTATATAAAAAAATTATTCACGATCAAATTTTATTGAAACACATTAATGAATATGACATATTTGATCCTTATCAAAGAGAACCCAAGTATAGGTTTATATTAACATTGTATTAATATCCTGGTTAGACTTATAAATAAAACGACTTGGGAGTAAATTAAAGTTGATTTTATTTTATTTTGATAATCAATTCCTCCGTTCTACTAATTCCATGAATATTTTGTTCACACATTCATATCCGACCCGTTGATAATTAAATATTTGATTCGGATCCGCTCCGATCAAATAAGGGTTTTTGGACATTGGCGCCACCAAATCTAGGCCCAAAAAATTAAAATAAAATAAGTAACCATCAGGCCCATACTGTTTGGCCCAATGGGTCCCGCAGAGAGCGCCTGAGAACCTGTTCCCGCGTTTTTGTCAATTCAAACTTCAAAAGATTCTCCTACTGCTTTTCTTTACTTTACAGAGAGAACTATACATGTGTATATATTTATTTTTATATAATATATATATATATATATATATATAAACAGAAAGAGAGAGAGGGAAAGAATTTGCTTCAAATCTCTAAAAGCAGTAGTTAAACTGAGTTCTTCAATGGAAACTCAAGCCACCCCATTTCCAGGTATCGATTTTTCATACGGTTTGAATCTCAATTTCATGTTTGTATCCGTATATACACACACAACTTTTACTGATTGTTTCCTTCAAATGTCTTTAAAAAAGGTAAATCTCGAACCGTGAAATCAAAAATCAACCGAAAAATCACAGAAGCACCCAAAACCAACGCAAAAGAACCACCCATTCACAGGTAAAATCAAACAAAATTTACCCTTTGAACTCCTTAAATTATCATCACCGTTCAAAGAATCACAAAAATGATAATTTCATGACCTCTCTGTTTCAGGCAAAGGCGAACCTTCGGCACCATTCGAAACCCTAATGTACCACCAGCAAAGCCCACAACCGCAAACCCTAACCCTAAACCAAAACCCCCAATTAGGATTTCCCAGAAAAACCCCAAATCACCCCAAACCCTAACTGACAGCGAAACCAAGTCTGTGGAAAAGAAGTCCTCTGAGAAAAGCAGAGCAAAACCCGAGAAAAAAAGTGTTTGTTTTCAACAGAATGTTGGGGAAAACCCGGGAAAGGTTTCTCCGGTGGGTGGTGGTGGTGGTGGGCCTAAGACTCCGGTGGCCTTACCGTGTTTGATTAAGGCCAGAGGTTCGGGCACTCCCTACCACAGTGCAGAGAAATGTAGCAAGTGCAGGTTTGATAGGCTTGAGACGTCGTCGTATTGGCTTGCTCAGATCAAATCGGCGGAGTGTGTGGGCAAGCATTTTGTCTCGGCTGCATTCTTTCGACTTGCCATTGAATCTAAAGCCGAGGTTTCAATTTTTTTAAATTTTGCATAGATTATACAATTGTGGTTTCAATTATGATGAAAATTTTGATCTTTTTTGCATCTATGTTGATGATATATATTTTTTGGAAGCTAGAGCAAAAACATGTTAAAGTATTGTTTGTTTTGATTCTAAAAACTTTTATACTTTCATGTAATGTGTGTCTATTTTGAGGGGATGTGTTATTTAGCAACTATTAGTTGTTTTTTGGAAATCATTTTGTTTGTCCCTCCATAGAACCAAACCTTGGCATGAATTTTTCTGATTAGACCTTAGAAAATCCTTTGCAATTTGTTTGAAGTGGTCAATTAACATGAACTAAATTATTTCAATATGATCATTTTTTTTCTTTTTTTCCTTTTGTTTTAGTGATTTCATGTCAAGTATTAGCTAGAGCTGACAATTTTGTGTTTCGGGTCGTGTTTGTGTCAAACCCGAAATGACACAAATACGAAATGACTCGACCCGAACACGACACGATTAATATTCGTGTCAAAAATATTAAACATGAACACGAACTGCTATTTAAACAGTTAACACGACACGACACGTATAACCTGTTTTTTTAAAAAAAAATTAATTAAAAAATTAACTAAAATATTGAGAGAATCACCCAAAAAAATTGTTAAATAAATAAATTAATAAAGACGAAATGAGAAAGTATAACAATTGGTTTTGGCATATAGTATAACTAGGGTTTAGCTGAAATGACTAATTCAACCCTCATTATTATTATAATTTAAATTTTTAAATAGGTTGAATTAACTAAATGGGTTGACACGACCAGACACGGGTTTGATACAAATACGACCCGAAATTTTTTGTGTCGTGTTCGGGTCGACCATTTTTAAGCCTTGACCTTTATGCTCAACCCTAACCCTTTTAAATGGGGTCGTGTTCGTGTTGTGTTCAATTTTGCCAGCTTTAGTATTAACTAATATGTTTAGTTTTGGATTTTAACTGTTGTTAGCCCATTCGAAGCCTTCGTGTTGAGCTCAAACGATACATGGCACGCCATGAATGCTTATCTACAGAGCTTGAGTGGACAGAGGTGTCTCGAAGCTACGGATTAAGAAGGGATGAGAGCAATGCAGAAGAGGCTGATTGTGGTGGTGGAAAAGCAGGCAAGAGTGATGCCACAGCTAGTGTTGTTGATCAAGAACTGGAGGATTTGAATGAACAGCCCTCGGAACAAATCGAAGCTGAAAAGGATTGAATTAGCTTCATCAAAATGTAATTTTTCAAAGATGTAATTTTTATCAAGTCCAAAACCATAGGAATTTGGAGTTAATTGGTTGATTTACCCTGTTTTTGTTTGGGTCATTTGTTTTAGTTTGTCTTTGTAATGAATTGTGATGTGAAGTGTTTTCAATGAATTATCAATCAAATATGGAGTGATCTAAGGATTATATAAATTTATCAGAGAAAGAAGGAAATTTAGTTGCGGGTTATCTCTTGGATTAAAACTATAGTTTGGCTGTTGATTAAATTCGGTTACAAATTTTTATGTAATTTTTTTTTTTTGTCATATAAATATGAATTTTATTGTGGGAAACAAAATAATATTAATATTAATAATTTGGTAAAAACTATAAAAAACCACACACTGTCAAAGTCGGTTAGGAAAAATATGATGCCAATTCCAGCTTGATAGGAAAAAATCGTCTCCACTTACGTGGAGGAGAATCCAAGTGACAAACCCTAAAGACTACTATAAACGATAATGTATTTAGAACCTTACATTACCCAAATAAAAATATCTCTTATTCTAATTACAAGTTTAATTTTGGTCATTTACTAATCATACTAGGTTAAGGATACTGAAACATGATAATTTCTTTTTACATATGTAAATAATTACAAACTAATCCCTATGTCCCAATTTAATTGCAGATACATCTTTTCTTTTTTATCCGAAGTAAAACTACTCTATATGATCATTTTACCAATTTAACATTTATGCATTGAAATAATAAAAAATCCAAACTACAAACATCCCATCATCTTAAACCCAATATGGATAATCCGCCAATATAATATAAAACACCAAAAGTCATTCTTTTAAAAAAATAGTTAAATTCCCGAGATGAAGTAACATCAATTTCAAATACTCAAAATCTCATATGGTAGTAATGTTAGTGAAGTTTCCTTGTATAATAAAGAAACATAGTCCTACCAGAATTACAACTACGTACACAATAACTCTATAAATATAACCCTAAAACCCCCTATTCACCTCATTCCTTGCATCCCAAATCCCACTTAGTTTTCTGCAAAGTTGATTCATTCTTCCAAACTTGAAGAACACCACCATGGCTACTTGTTCAAAAAGCTCTGACAATCCCAAGATGTTAACGTTGACAAGCTATGACAAGGAAACATTCGAGGTGGCAGTCCGGTCCATGGTGATCAAGAACATGGTCGAAGACGACTGCTCCAACAGTACTATTTTGGTGTCAAACGTGACTGGAGAGGTTCTAGCTCAAGTCATAGTGTACTTGAAGAAGCACGTGTTGGTATGGAATCAAAGAACGTCATTGCACATGTCACAGATTTGGCAACCGCCCATCTGGAAGTTTGGCTCGGCCTAATTTTGAAATTGAAGGCAAGATTGGCGCCGACGGAAGAGAAATTTGGGCAACTCATTTATCATCTTCTTCACCTCTGCGCCTATAAATATGTGCATCGTATGTATAACCATATCACCACCACAACAAGAGAGAAAAACAGAGAAAGAATGTAGAGAGTGATTTGTAAATATTTTCTCCAGATTAGTGAAAGTTGTGTGCTCCGTGGACGTAGGTCATTTTTGGGCTGAACCACGTATAATTTCTTGTGTCCCTTTATGTGTGATTGTGTTGTGTGAGTAGCAAATTAGACAATCGATCCTAACAAATGGTATCAGAACATAGGTTAAGAGTTGTTTTACTCACCGTGAAAGGCGACACCACCATTCGCACCACCACCGTGAAGCTTCCAACCAGATCAGTCTGCCACCACCTCTTCCACCGCTTCCGCGTGACTGCCTTGGTTCATAATTTTAGCCGGCGAGAAGACGACTGCTCTCTTGCTCTTGACCAACCGTGGCTCTGTTTGAAGGAAAACAAACAGGTCATATATATATATATATACACACACCATCTCCTTAGCACCTTATCTATATAGATATTTATACATGTTATAAGATATATATATATATATATATATATATATATAGCAGATTGAGCAAGAATCTGTGACCAAAATTAATTGTCTAGCACATGAAGTAATTGAAGGTGGAAGAAGAGGAGTAAGCTGAGAGAGAGGGAGGAGAAGATTAAAGTAAAAAGAGAGTTGTTGAAAAGAATAAACAAAATTAAAGGTGAGGTAAGTAAGGGGAGCATACTTTTGAGGAGTATGGAGAGAAAATAATTAAAAAAATTTGTAGTGAATTTCGGTGGTGATAAGGTGGGAGAGAGAAAATATGTATATATATATCAGGCATTATTCACACAGGCACTGTTCATAGATATGGATATTGTTCCCGTATAACACTGTTCTCAGATACGGTACTGTTCATATACGGTACTATTCACATAATTATTTTTCGAAGTGGGAACAATGACATCGACATCAACTTCAGAAGACAAGTTAACCATGATCGATAAATTTGACGGTACAAATTTTGCTTTCTGGAAAATGCAAATCGAGGATTTGTTATTTAAGAAAATTTTATTTCTACCGTTGGAGGGAGTGAAGTCAGAGACGATGAAAGAAGAGGATTGAAAAATTCTCGATCGGAAGACTCTCGACACGATCAAACTGACCTTGTCCAAATCAGTAGCCTTCAACATCAGAAATGAAAAGACGACGAGGTCTCTCATGGATGCCCTTTCAAACATGTACGAACAGCCATCTACAGCAAACCAGGTACATCTTATCAAAAGATTGGTCAATCTGAAGATGTCCGAGAATGGAAAGGTCAGTGAACATCTTAATGTTCTTAATGACATTGTTGGGCAGTTGGAATCAGTTGATATGCCAATCTCTGACACAATGAAAACAACTTTAGTTGTAAGCCAATTATGAGAGAGTTGGAGTGGCACAGTGGTTGCGATCAGTAACTCTTCAGGGAAAAAAAATTGCAGTATGATTTCGTTGTGAGTATGGTACTCACAGAAGAGATCAGAAGACAGATGTCAGACTCTTATACCAGTAGCTCGGCATTGAATGTTGAAATCAGAGGCAGAAGTTCCAACCGGAAGAAAGGTGGAGGCTATGGGCGTGGTCGTTCCAAGTCCAGAAACGGAATATCACAATCTCGAAATCCCAGGAATTTCAAAGAAGTTGAATGTTGGAATTGCTGCAAAACTGATCACTATAAACACCAGTGCAGATCTCAGAAAAGGGAACCGGAGAACAAGACTGAGGCAAACATTGTCTCAGAAGAAGAATAAAATGATACGCTGATATGCTCTTTGGAAAGTAAGGCAGAATCTTGGGTGCTAGATTCTGGAGCATCATTTCACGCCACCTGAAGTCGAGAGCTCTTTGAGAGCTATGTACCAAGTAACCTGGGAAAGGTCTATCTTGGAGATGATCAACCCTGCAGCGTTGTTGGCAAGGGTGATGTACAGATCAAGCTCAATGAATTTGTATGGAAGTTAAAGGATATGAGGAAGAATCTGATCTCAGTAGGTCAGCTGGCGAGTGAAGGTTATGTGACAACCTTCAACAATGAAGATTGGAAGATTTCTAGGGGAGCTATGACAATGGCACATGGAAAGAAAAATGATACTCTCTACACAACTATCAATGCTAGCATGTCAATAGCAATTGCAGAATGCAAAAAGGACCAGAACCTGTGGTACCAAAGGCTAGGTCACATGAGTGAAAAGGGGCTCAAGATTATGCACTCAAAGGGAAAACTACCAGACTTAAAATCGGTTGATATTGATTTCTGCGAGAGTTGCATCCTCGACAAGCAGAGAGGGTGAGTTTCCAAAGGAGTGGCAAAACCCTCAGAAAGGAGAAGCTTGAGCTAGTTCACACTGACGTCATTGACGTCTAGGGGCCGGCAAATGTTTCATCTCTTAGCGGAAAGTCTTATTTCATGACTTTCATCAACGACCATTTTCGGAAGGTATGGGTTTATTTCTTGAAGTATAAATTTGAGTGTACGAGGTGTTCAAGAAATGGAAAACCATGGTGGAGAATGAGACAGACTTGAAGATAAAAAAGCTACGATCCGACAACGGTGGCGAGTATGAAGACACCGGATTTAAAAAGTTTTGTTATGAGAATGGTATCAGATTGGAAAGAACTGTTCCAGGTACACCACAACAGAATGGTGTAGCAGAACGTATGAACCGGACATTGACTGAGAGAGCCAGAAGTATGCGGATACATGCAGGATTATCGAAGCAGTTTTGGGTAGAAACAGTCAATACGACTGCATACCTGATTAATCGAGGTCCATCAGTACTATTGGAGTTCAGAATACCAGAAGAAGTATGGAGTGGCAAAGAGGTAAAACTTTAACATCTGAAATTTTTTGGTTGTGTTGCATATGTACAAATCAGTGACCATGATAGGAGCAAGCTTGATCCGAAATTACAAAAATGCACTTTTAATGGATATGGCAAGGATAAACTTGGTTATCGGACCTGGGATGACCAAAACAAGAAATTGATCCGAAGCAGGGATGTAGTATTCAATGAAAAAGTAATATACAAGGACATGCACACAACAACCTCAAGTGATTCAGCACAGAGAGATCATGTGTATGCCGAGTTGGATGATGTTCCAGACAACAGTGAGGCACAACAGACAACTGAGAGTTTCCAGCCAAAGGAACCTATTGCAGAGAGTAATGCACAGCGGAATGATCAACCGCAGTCTCCAACTTCGATTCCTAAACCTAGGAGGTCCTCCCGACCTCATGTGTCGAATAGGAAATACATGAATTACTTGTTGCTCACTGATGGAAGAGAACCTGGATGCTATGAAGAGGCATGTCAAGCAACATATGCCAGCAAGTGGGAGCTTGCGATGAAAGATGAGATTCAATCTCTTATCTCCTACAAAACATGGGAGCTAGCCAAGTTGCTTGTTGGAAAGAAAGCTCTTCAAAACAAATGGGTGTATAGGGTCAAAGAGGAACATGATGGTTCCAAGAGACACAAGGCAAGGTTCGTAGTTAAAGGCTTCCAACAGAAGGAAGGAATCGACTACACCCATATCTTTTCCCCGGTTGTAAAACTTGAATACCATTCATTCAGTTCTCAGCATTGTTGTAGCGGAAGATTTGCACCTAAAGCAATTAGATGTCAAAACTACTTTCTTTCATGGTGACCTAGAAGAGGAGATTTACATACAGCAACCGGAGGGTTTCTCAGTCAAAGGCAAAGAGAAACTTGTGTGCAAGTTGAAAAGGAGTTTGTATGGCTTAAAACAAGCACCGAGGCAGTGGTATAAGAAATTTGATGGGTTTATGCAGAGACATGGCTACAACAAAAGCAACGCTGACCATTGTTGCTACTTCAAGAGGTTTGACACAAGCTATATCATCCTCCTACTTTATGTCAATGACATGTTAGTAGCTGGGTCTGATTTTGAAAAAATCAGTAAGTTGAATAAGCAACTATCGAATGAGTTCGAGATGAAAGACTTGGGAGTAGCAAAACAGATTATTGGGATGATAATCAACAGAGACAAACAAAAGGGTATCTTGCAGTTTTCTCAAGCTGACTATGTTGAATGGATTCTGAAGCGGTTCAACATGAGTAATGCTAAGCCAGTTAGCACAACATTGGCTAGTCACTTTCGACTATCCAAAGACCAGTCTTCCAAGACAGACGAAGAGAAAAACTTCATGGCTAAGGTACCTTACGCTTCAGTAAAAATGTATGCCATGGTATGCACAATACCAGACATTGCATATACAGTAGGAGTTGTTAGTAGGTTATGTCTAATCCAGGAAAGACGCACTGGGAAGCAGTAAAGTGGATATTGAGATATCTACGAGGTACCACAAACAAATGCCTTTGTTTCAGAAAAGGAGAAGTGAAACTACATGGGTATGTAGATTCGGATTTTGTTGGAGAGATAGATCACAGAAGAAGTACTACTGGGTACATTTTTACAATAGGTACTACAACAGTTAGTTGGGTTTCGCAAATACAAAAGATTGTAGCGTTATCTACAACAGAGGCAGAGTATGTAACTATGATAGAGGCCAACAAAGAAATGATTTGGTTATAAGGTCTGTTAGCAGAATTGGGATTCAAGCAAGAAAATAATGTTTTGCACAGTGATAGCTAGAGTGCAATACATTTGACAAAGAATTCAGCATTTCATTTGAGGACCAAACATATTGGACTTCGTTATCACTTTATCATATCATTATTGGAAGATGGCGTGCTGACACTTGAGAAGATCTAGGGTAGCAAGAATCCAGCGGACATGCTGACTAAGATAGTAACTACAGAGAAACTGAAGCTATGTTCAGCTTCAGTTAGTCTTCGAGACTAAAGACGGAAATGAGCACACAGTTATTCACTAATCATGAATGGAGCGTTCTTTGACTCCAAGTGGGAGATTGTTGGTATGGAATCAAAGGACGTCACTGCACATGTCACAGATTTGGCAGCCACCCATCTGGAAGTTTGGCCCGGCCTAACTTTGAAATTGAAGGCAAGATTGACATCGACGAAAGAGAAATTTGGGCAACTCATTTGTCATATTATTCACCTCTGCTCCTATAAATATGTGCATCATATGTATAACCATATCACCACCACATCAAGAGAGAAAAACAGAGAAAGAGTGTAGAGAGTGATTTGTAAATCTTTTTTCCAGATTAGTGAAAGTTGTGTGCTCCGTGAACGTAGGTCATTTTTGGGTCCAACCACGTATAATTTTTTGTGTCCCTTTGTGTGTGATTGTGTTGTGTGAGTAGCAAATTAGACAATCGATCCTAACAGCACGCAGAGTCCGATGTTTCTGAGGAGGATTTGAAGAAGTTTGACGCGGAGTTTGTTGACAAAGATATGCCTCGGCTCTTCGATATTGTCGGCAAATTTCATGGAGATCAAAGATTTGCTAGACATTGCATGTGAAAAAGTGGCGACGAATATCAAAGATAAGAGCCATGAGGATTTTCGAAAAATATTCAACATCACCAATGATTTTACGGAGGAGGAGGAGAAAAAAGTTAGAGAGGAGAATGAGTGGGCTTTTGAATAATATGTTTTCTGTGTTTCTTAGGGTTTATATTAGGTATTAAGAGGGGTTTTTTTTTTTTTTTGCATTATGGTTAATTTTAATTTTAAGTTTTAAGAGATTTGTTTAATGGTTATTCGTATAGCAGTAATATCAATGCTAGTATATGATTGATTCTCTTCATAATTGATGCAATCCGCTTAAGAATTGGTTTCTATATCTTTCTTTATCATGTTTAGTTTTTGATTTTATTGTTGTTAGACCATTCGAAGGCACATATGATTTTATGGACATGTGGTATTTTATTTTAGGGTTTTTGTGAAAACATGGTCATCGTATGTATAAATCTAAAACATGTGAAAACATGTAATACTAAAATAATATACAACGTATGTATAAATCTATTATGTTATAGATTCATTATGTTTTAATATTGTTAGTCTAATGAAGTTTTACAATTTTGGGTTCATGTTTTATGATTTGTGCAGCATAAATATTATGATTTTAATTTACATGGCATTAGTAGTGTTGATCAAGAGCTGAAGGACTCGGAACAAATTGAGGCTGAGAAGGATTCAATAAACTTCATCGAATGCATCCAATAATATTTAGGTCCTCCTCCATGAGGACGAAATCCGTTCTTCCCGCTGGTCCTTGTGGGGAGGACGGATTTCCCCCTCATGGAGCAGGACCTAAATATTATTGGAGTAATTTGTGGTTGATTTACCCTGTTTTTGTTTGGGTGATTTGTTTTAGTTTGTCTCTGTACTAAATTGTAATATATATGAAGAGTTTTCACTGAGTTTTTATCAGTCAAAATATGGGGTGATCTAAGGTTTTGGTATGTAAAGTATATAAATTTATCGGAGAAAGAAGAAAAACTCAATAGTGGCTTGCAAATTTTTATGTATGTTATTATATAAATATGAAGTTTATTACTGGAAACAAAAATAATAGTCATAATTTATGGCAAAATTATGTTTATTATTGATGATTCTGTTCTTGTAACTTTGCGTCTGTTTTTATTTAAATATGAATTTTATTGTGGGATACTAAATAATAGTCATAGCTAGGCCAAAACAATCCAATTGCAAATTTGTGTATGTTTATATATATATATAAATGAAGTTTACTGTGGGAAACAAAATATTAGTCTAGGAAAATACAATCAAAAAGCAAATATTTGTGTATGTTTATATATATGAAGTTTACTGGGAAACAAAATATTAGTCTAGGCAAATACAATCAAAAAGCAAATGGGGCATTCCGAGAATTGAACTCGGGACCTCTCGCACCCTAAGCGAGAATCATGCCACTAGACCAAATGCCCACTGTTGCACGTGTCGGTTAGGAAAATAATATCTTTCAATTCCAGCTTGATACGGCTTTAAAAGAGTGATAAAAAAAAGATATCTCATTCTAATTACAATTTTAATTTCGTTTATTCAACTTTTATGCACGGCCACTTCCTAATCATACTAGGTTAGGGATAGTTTAATCTATTCTTCCGGTTCATATCCAATTCCAATTAGGAACTTTATTTTTTATTTTTTACAAAAACTAAACTAAATACAAAATCTAGATGGTATTGGTAACTTATTTATGTATCGAAATTCCAATATTCAAGATTTCATGTGTAGTGTTAGTGAAGTTTCCTTATGTAATAAAGAAACCTTGTCATACTAGAACACCACCACCACCACCACCACTTCCTCGAGCTCTAACAACCACAGCATCAACATGCTAACATTGGAAGAGATCCGAAAACGAAGATTTTCTCGTGCCAGAGTCCGTCACAGTCCAGTCCTCGCTGATCAAGAACATGGTCCAAGACCACCACCAAGACCATTCCGCTGCCAAGTGTGGCGGGAAAGACTCTAGCTCGAGTCATAGACTACTTGAACATGCACGCCGCGGACTCCAATGTTTCCGAGGACGATTTGAACAAGTTTGACGTGGAGTTTGTAGACAAAGAAGAACATGATATTGATCAGCTCCTGGATCTCATCAAGGCTTCCCTGTTCATGGGAATCAATGATTTGCTAGACATCGCATGTCAAAAAATGGCGAAGATTATGGAAAACATTACCAAAGATTTTACTGAGGAAGTGGAGAAAAAAACTTAGAGAGGAGTCTGCGTGGGCTTTTGAGTAATATGTTTCAAAATTTTAGGTTAGTTTTAAGAGATTTTCTTTTTCTGTGTCCTTAACTCCGAGTTTTAAGAGATTTGCTCAAGGGTTATATATGATTGATTCTCTCTCTTAATTTGATGCAATATTGCTACAATGTGATTCTCTGCTTCTGAATGTGTTTCTATATATATCTTTCTTTGTTATGTTTTATGGCTTTTTTTTATATAGTCGTTTTGTTTCTGGAAGTAAATCTTTTTTTTTACTTCCAGAACGCACCCTAATTAGTTTGATTTGTATGAACTTTTACTTTAGTCCTCTTTCAAAAAAATAACTTTGGCTATGTTTGGTTCTAACCTTGGGCTGGAGATCTCTATTTGACTGAAGATTGTTATGTTTGGTGACTCCTTTCTTAAGGAATCCTTAGGCCCTGTCTGGTTCCACCTGATTTGGTATGGTCTTTGTTTTCAGGGACCGGACCATGTTTGTTTGGATTTGGTCTCAAAATTTGGAATCAGACGAAATTGAACCAAATGGAGTGTTTTTAAAACCAGATTTTTTGATGATTCAACCTGGTCCGGTCTGGTCTTATTAATAAAATATATTTATAAATAATTAAAAATAAATAATAATAATAATAAATTAAATAAAACATATTTAAAAAATAAAATATAAAATATAAATAATAAACAAAATGAATTAAATAATACCTAATAATAATAATAATAAAATGAATATAATAATAAATAAATAAATGAATAAATAATTAAATATATTTATAAATAATTAAAAATGAATAATTAATAATATAAATAATAAATTAAATAAAACATATTTAAAAATAATAAACAAATAGAATTAAATAATATATAATAATAATAAAAAATGAATACAATAATAAAAAAAATGGACTAAATAATAAATTAATAAAATAAATAATAAATAATAAATTACATAAAACATATTTAAAAATATAATAAAAATAATAAATAATAATAAATATAATAATAAATAATAAGTAAATATAATAATAAATAAATACTTCATAATAATAATAAAAAATGAGTATAATAATAATAAATAAATATTAAATTAATAAATTATATCTTTAAATAATTAAAAATGAATAAATAATTTATAAATAAAATTAATTAAATAATGAAATAATAATATATTTATAAATTAATATATAAATGAATAAATAATAATATAAATAATAAAATAATAAAATATATTATAAAGTGAAGAAATAATAAATAAAGAAATAAATAATAAATAAATAACAAGACCAGACCGCTTACCGAACAGATTTTTAAGTTCAGAATCCAATTCAGATTAGACCAAACCAGACCAGACCGCCTACTAAACATGACATTAATTAGATAGGAGATCAAATCCCTTATCCTCCACTTCAGTCTCTCCTATAAATATAGAAATCCCTTATCCTCCACTTCAGTCTCTCCTATAAATATATGTGTAACATATTATATTTTGTGTACCAGAGCCAGAATAGGCCAGTACCTCTACACAAAAGATAGAGAAAGAAGAAGAGATACATAGTGATATTCTGGTGCTCTCATCAAACCACGTATATATCTTTGTGTTAACAAGTAATCTTGGGCTGGTGTAAAAACCTTAACAGTAATTGTATTGAAATTGCATTACAATTGAAATTCTATGACCCTAACAGTAATTGTATTGGAATTGCATAACAATTGTAATTCTATGTTATTATAGAGCACTTGAACGTTGTGTTTTTTTTTTTTTATTCGAAATTGTATTTTTTTTATTTACCTCTAAACATATCTACACAAAACTGTAACCGTTCTACAAACCTTAGGGTGCGTTTGGAAAGCCTGTTTTTTGTATTTGTTTTATGTTTTCAAATATAAAAACTGTTTTTGTATTTGTCTTTGTTTTTTCAGGAAAAAACTAAAAACAAAAACACGTTTGGATGAAAGTGTTTTCACCACTTTTATTTGGTGAAAATTGTATTTTATGGATTTGGTGTTTTCACTGTTTTTATCACCTAAACAGTGAAAAAACTCAAAAAACAACTAAAAGTTGTATTTGGTGTTTTCACCACTTTTACACACTATTCACAGAAAACAGTTTTCTTGGGGAAAAAACAGTAAACAGTAAACGCGTTTGCCAAACGTATTTTTTTTTTTAGTCTTGTGAACAGTAAAAAGACAAAAACAAAAAACAGGGTATCCAAACGGACCCTTAATGTTGTGTTTTTTCCCGTTTTGTTAGGAGATTTATATGGCCAAGAGAATGATCATTCCCGCTTTAAAATACATATCAAACGAAAGATTGGCTCGAAGCCTAAAACTTCAACAAATGCTTAGATGTATAATCTGTAATTTTTTTATTTGAACTTTCCAAAAGATCTATCCTCTCCATAACCATCCATAACCACAGCTAGATTCTATCAACAAGATAATACAAAAGTTTCAGAATCCTTTACCTGTTCTTAGGTTGAAGGAAAACCTATCATTTCAAGAATAGACCAAAATTATTTCTATCTCAAAGTCCACCATGGCTGATCCCAGGGCAAATCATAATAAGACGCGATCACTGCTGTAGAAAAGATCAAGACGACTTTGCGGCATGAAGCATTTGATCATTGGGTCCAGCAACACAAAGACTCTGCAAATTGTCTTTCACAGTCCCTTAAAGAGCTCACGACCGATGATCATTCTTCTGATCTCACTCGTCCCAGCCCCGATCTCATATAGTTTAGCATCCCTAAGAAGGCGACCAGTTGTATATTCGTTGACATACCCGTTACCACCAAGACATTGGATAGCCTGAAATATCAAATCCAAAACCATAAGATGACACCCTTTGACCATCTCGTAAGCCACCATTTCATATTTCAGTTTGTTAGTGTCAGTCTAGTGTGTTTGACTCGTAGAACTCCAGATTTATTGATGAAACATGCGTGCTGAGTCGAGCTAAATGAAGGAATAGGTTCATTTAACTGCTAGTATGATAATTTCAAGCATAGACCAGTAACAAGAACATTAAACATGTATTGTTTATCGGCCTTAGAATCAAGGCTATCAAAGTAAATGGCCCCCCAAGTTAAGGCAACAAACTTGCCTATCTGAATACAGTTAATTGGTTTGGTTCAGATTTTGTTAGTTGAATTTGTCTCAAATGTATTTTTTTTCCTCGATGTTCGATATATTTCAACTTTATAATGTGCCCAGGCCAAGTAGGCATCAGGATATACATAAAAAATAAAAAATGATATCAGTAACCAAAAATTAAAAGGTTAAGAAAAGATATTACACATAAGTGGTCGGCCTTGATTTTTACCTGTAAAGCAACCTGGGTGGCTCTTTCAGCTGCACAAAGTATAACTCCAGCACAATCCTGAAACAAGGCACTAGTGCATAAGTTATAGCATATTCAATTTCATGCATTCTAGCTTTTGTATGCAATTGACCGCAGAGTTTTCAGACAACCCAAATGTCCGAGGGAAAAAATCGCCTACTCATGCAAACATGCTGCTATGTAGTTCATGAATGCTAACAATGACCTTCACGCTATCAAAGCTATGTAACGTTTGCTTCATTTGTCATGAGTTTTAATGGTCGGCATCACAATATCCACAGGTGATCAATTTAACAGAACAAAACAATTAAAAATTATAGGTTATATAAAAACATATTGCGAGTAAAGAGGCCTCCTTTGAAAGTAAAAAACTGTGTTGGTGATAATAAAAACCCAATCATCAATTCAAACAGAAATATAGTATCAGTGGAAAGGTGATAGATGTTGATAAAAAATGTTACGCTTGGGCCTAAAGCCTAGACTGCCACCACTTGATGGGTAAGTTCAACATTGTTTCAGACTTTGAATTCATTGTTCAAAACAATAAACATATTGGAAAAGAAGAACAGCAAGCGCACGAAGGAAATCTCGCAGAACATGCTATTATACAGTACCTTAGGATCAATTTTTCCGCTGTCACATTCCCTGGCTACAGAATATACATATGATCTGGAAAAAAGTAAGCACAATCAATTACTGCCACATTATAAAGCAAGAAAAAATGGAGCACTCTGGAATTAGATTCTCTTGCCTTGAAGACTGTAGTGAAGTATACATGTCAGCAATTTTTCCCTGCATTTTACAGCATAAGGAATACATTATACACGATGTAACAACTTAAATACAAAAAAGGTCAAAAAGAAAGACTTGAAAATATTTAATTAAGAACCTGTATAAATTGAAATTCCCCAATTGGACGACCAAACTGTTCTCGCTGTCGAACATAAGGAAGAACAACGTCAAGACAGGCCTGCATAAGTCCAAGGGGTCCAGCCGCCAGTACAAGCCTCTCCAAATCTAGCCCTGACATCATAACATAAACTCCTGGAACAAAATGACACCATAGTATTACAATCTTAAGAAAAACTTGGTGAAAGCAATCAACCGTAATGGCACAAACATAAAGCTTGATATGAGATCTATATGAAAGGTATCTCAAGGGCGCTGAGAAAAGACTGACATCCACCTAGGATGTACTATCATGATTTTGAACTTTCCTACAAAATTGTAGTCAATTCAAGCAGTTCAATAGGAAAAAATCATTTTTCGCAAAACAGCCTAAACAATTTACTTCCTTGCAGTCATCAATTCAAGCCCATGAGCTGCCCATGTCATATCAGATCTTCATGAGGATTATGCTATTCAGTATTCACCAAAGATTATTGCAACAGAACTGTAAATTCAATACTTAGAACTGGACCCATTCATTCCGTTTGAATTTAAATACCATAACAATCAAACCCACAGGAAAAGTTTAATTTGCATTTATTTTAGTAATTGAAAAGGGAGTTGGTGCCTAAAGAGAAACAGTTGTAGTTCGGTAGTTCCACATATTTTTCCATAGCCATTGAAATCTGGAGACAATCAAATCGTTTACGAATGAACGTGTTCTCACTTGTCACCAAGTGTAATTTGACTGATCTGCTTTCTCATGTCCAAGAAGAAAAAATTGCAATTCAAATGACACACTGATACCTTTTCCTTCCTGCCGAAGAACATTTTCTTCAGGAACAAAACAATTTTCAAAGACAAGCTCGCATCTGCAATTGTGTTGATAACCCAATTGTAAGACCATCTTTAGAAAGAGATGTATACACTGTACAACGCAGATCACTAGTTAAAGCATTGCAAACATACGTATCACTTCCTCGCATTCCGAGTTTGTCTAATTTCTGGGCTGTACTGAATCTGCATCATCGCCAAAGAAAAACAAAAGGTTGAGAATGTTCCCTTGAATCTTAATTTTATTGTTTGTTTAATTGTTTATCCTCACAAACGTTTCTGTAGCTTAATATTGTTAAATTATCAGGGCTCTTTGGACATCACACAAAAATATAACCAGTCATCTTATTCATATCATCAAGGAAAAAAAGTGTGAATTGTATATCTTCCCTCACAGGCTGGTACCAAGAAAAATAAAAATTTAAAAATAAAAAGAAGAAGAAGAAAACACACTGATTTCAGTGCCATCTGAACCTAGAATATCAAATTGCATTTACATTTTATCAAAATTAGTATAAGAAAATAGAACTTACAAAACGTGCATCAAAATTAATATGGAAAAGGTCCCTTGCAGCCTTTATCCATTTCATTTGCCATTTGAATAAAAAATATATGACCAGGGCCATCTGTTACCACCCTGACTTTGCCATGGGTGTGGGAGTCAGTCATATGACTCATATGACAAACAAGGAAGGAAAACAAATCCTGATCAGACAACGGTAATTACCTCAGAGTCTGACGGAAGACTATCCAGTATGACGGTAGAACCACCATCCTAATTTGAGCATTGACCCCTATAGACATGCTCAAATAAGGATGTCAGTCATGCTTGGAGTTCCTTTCCAGTTTGAGCACCCACACAAGTGCCAGTTAAGTGGCTAGGGAATATAAATGCTACTCAAACTTATGTATATTCTCACCCACCTCCATCACATGACCAGTAACCTACTCTCTGGCCTGGCTATGCCCAAGGCAGATTATTGCAACACCTCTTGCCAGTTTTTATTCTTTTTATTGGAAATTCCACTTAATAGGACTCCTAACTACTTCAACACGACTAAAATTAGAAATTTATTCATTTTCTGCAAACTTTACTCTATATTGACTTCACTTCAGTATGGAGTGAATAATCATTTCTTGGCATTTTTATTATCTTTTTATCAATAAAAAGATGTAGTACCCAGGCATTCCCTTCTCAATGATAAATGCTGTGATTCCTTTTGAGCCAGCTGCAGTATCCGTTTTTGCATAAACAACCTGATCCAGCTATAAAGATGAGTGCCAACAAAAAAAAGGAGAATCATGTAGAAGGAGAGAACCGAAAACTAAGTGTATTAAAGTGGAAGTAATTAATCATATTACAATCTCTAGCAATTATTTAGAGACATTATTTATAAAGTCTCATAAGTAGGGGAGCACTAAAGCATTAATTAGCTTCTTTGCGTATATAAATAATACCAAAAGAAATAGGGCAGCTAATACTCAACACCTTATGGCCTCAAGGAATCCATTCCATGCTCTCAAACATGTGTAATGTTTTATACATAGAATATGGCCAAGAAGCAGAAGTTATACTACTTCATTCATATACATTTCAAATAGCTAGGCTATGCAAGCCGCACCTTGGTCCTGGTTAGAATTATTCTTGTTCATGGCTTTCGAGGCTTTGAAAAGAAAACTTTGATCGAATCCAATGGTCCCACTAGCTAATTCATTACAATTAGTTTAGTTCAAGGATTACTTCTGAGGTCCAAATAAAAGATGAAATCTTATGGCCCCATGCTGGTTACGGGAGGTAGTGGGAAGGAAAGATTGGAGCCAAACCTAACATTTGGCATTGTTTTTGCACAAAGTGGCTGCACTCAGATTCTCATGTCTAAATATTAGATTTCTTCATTCAGGGAAAAAAAAATGTGCTTTATGCATGTATTGATTATTGCTCCTACTAATTAAGAGAGAAGTACGAAAGCCATGTAAACAGTAGACCTAGGTACAGATTTGGAACAAATAAAAGGTGCCCGGCATTATATGGACCATGTGACCATTAACTGGGTGATTCAGACCATATACGCCTGGGCTTAACTGAGGATTTTAGACAACTCAGAATATGTAACATTCTTAGGGGGTCCCAACCATTATATTTTGCATCTCACTTACTCATTGAAGAACAGGATTTCTCATCCATCATCAGGCTTCTATTTCCTGCAATCAATTTATTGTCTGAAATTTCAGCAAGACAGTTTTGTCAAGTGGAGACCTGGGAAACTAAAATAATTATCCCTAATTTAAATAGAGGTAGACGTCACTTGTGTTTTTCCATTTGAAATGTAAGCTCTCCTGATGCTAGGCTTGGTACTAATACAAGTTAACAAAAAAGCACATAATGCTCTACCTCATTTACATTTTAAAATGACAAGACTATATGCACCAGTAATTAATCACTAACATCTCTAAGAAATGTTTAAATCCACCGTTATCCAACTAATAGAGTGGAACATGCAAAGAACTTGTACTCCTGTCAGGGAATTCTAGTAATTGTATAGAAGTCTGAGAGTTATTTTTATGACTTTGCCTATGCATCATAGAACATGTTATGTATATGCTCCAAAAGTATGAACCTATTCCCTACAATATGAAATGGTGCTTTATGCAGATGCATACGCACAAAACAATTCGTGAGCACAAAAGATTGCTGCCTGATGTAAAACTACTATGATGCTGACTGACATAGACATGTGGGCGAACACCCGTTTACTAGCAATGATATCATAGTTGATGTAGGTTAACAAAGTTTAAGGTGGGTCAGATATATGCAAGGTTGGGGTTTCTTTAGGCATAGAGGAAGAAGAAAAGTAGGATAGAATAGGTAATGCAATTAGGTTCCAATAAGCATCACTATAAGATTAAATTTGAATCAAAGAATCACCGACTATTTGTTGTATTGACCTCTATTGAACATGGAATAATACTTGGGATGAAATGACCAGCTGGATTATTCCTACTTCTACCAGGAGGTTCAGGACATTGATTGAGAAATTAGAAGTTTAGGACTTCAACGCATACAACCGATCTATATAAACTATACGCTGTATAAAAAGCTCCAATAAGACAACTAGATCCAGACTGTGTCCCATGGTTCTACTGATACTAGAAAATTTACATCTTATCATAATACATATGACTCCTAAAAACAATAAATCTTGAAACAGGGCCTGCTTGACTGCTTGAGGATTTAGGCCCCATAAGGAAACTCCATTACCTAAGGCCATATAAGCAATGTAAACTCCATAAAACAAATTAAGAAGAAAAAAAATCCTTATGTTTTCTTTATTTTATAATACTCTCTTCATTTTCTTATCTCGGTCCTTCTCAATAGACTGAATGTAACATACTTTTTATCTTTTCTGATAAATAAGATGTACATGAAAAGCACTCAAAAGGGAAATTGAACATACTTATAAATTTATTAACTTTCTTAAGTAAGTTTCAAATGCATTATTCCCCTCAACAGCGCTTGAATCCTATACTTGGGAGAAGAAATTACCATTTGAGTTAGAAGCTTGGTGGTAAAACACTTTATTACTATTCTCAAGTTTCCTACTCTTAAATATTCCAGCTTTTATGTTTCCATCTTTCAAAATAACAGGAATGATTAGAAAAAAGAAAATTAAAAAATAAAGAATTAACTATTATTACATAAATTGATATATTACACCAAAAAGACATCGATTTTAGGGTTTATGACGTCGGCCTCACGGTATAGTGATCCGACCTTGTCTTGATAAAATTAACCAACAGAAAACAGAAAATAGGACTCAAGACAATTAAAAATTGACACTAAGCACTCACAAGTAGACCAACTATGAAATACTACCAATTTCCTAACATTCCCTCCCTTGCAATATTCTCATTCTGGAACTTCTTATGGATTGTGCAATTGCTGTGGAATTTATAAATTTACTATTATTCCTTTATAACATGTATTGACGACAACACCTCTGTTTACAAATACTGGATATTGAAGTAATGACATAATTTTACTATCATAGGGGGTTGAACAAAAAAGTAACTTCTGAAAAACAATATGACAAGCACATACAAATTTTAAAAAGAAACATAACCATAGAGGTGCATAATGCAAGGGAAGCAATCCTCAAACGATACCAGTGTCTGAGCAACTGGACCATTGGTGCACCACATCTTGTTCCCATTTATTATATAACCTCCATCAACACGATCAGCTTTGCATTTCATGCTAACAACATCAGATCCCGCTGAATGACACACAAATGACAATTGAAATGATTATTCAGATTATATTTAAAAAGAAAAGCCTAAAAAGTCTAATGGTTCACATGAATTACCATTGGGCTCACTCATAGCAAGAGCTCCTACATGCTCTCCACTGATTAGCTTCATAACAAGCCAGAGACAATTAGTTGGTGAAAAAAATGATTTGAAAGGGAAAGTAAAAGAATATGCCATGTCACAAGGGGGGAGTGATTCCAGACCATAACCCTAAGTTTAGGGTCCAACGAACTTTACATTTTCGTTTTTTGGAGGGCACAAGGCTTTATGAAGTTATATGAAAAGACAAATAAATGACTATATC
The DNA here is from genome assembly GCA_963922005.1 of Cornus suecica. NCBI lineage: Eukaryota > Viridiplantae > Streptophyta > Magnoliopsida > Cornales > Cornaceae > Cornus > Cornus suecica. The sequence continues at coordinate 80,646,841 of OY998239.1, forward strand.
TTTCTGATATAACTGTACCAATGAAAGACAGAAAAAGAGACAGATATTTGTGTCATGACTTGCAACCAAAACGGTATAAGAGCACACTAAAAAGTGTCACAGTGCTATTTATGAGTTGAAAAATCACATTTCTAATTGATTCGCCTATTTGCTAAATCCTCAAAGGACAAACTTCCAAAGTGAAGTGTTGATAGGCCTAAAAGGTCCATGACCGACAAATCTAGAACTTTACAAGTATGGATCATAAATCTCACACTTCAGTTGCTGAAACAGCTCAAAAGAATAAGCAGACATGAATCCTGGGAAAAGAACCTCTAAAATGAGTCTATTATTACTTATAAGATTACAGAACATGTCAGGATACAACTTCATATTTATCATAATACAAAATTAACTCCATTATATATTCAGCGACTGCAAGGAATATTCTGAACCAAAAGAGAAAAGTAGTTCAAAAACATGAAACAGGACCATCTTGATACATTTAGTGATTGCTGAGAAACATCAATAATACATGGCAGTGAAGTCTAGTTACCACAAAGACACTTCAAAACAAAGAAAAGGGAAGGAGCAAAACCTTTGGCAGGTATTTCTGCTTCTGAGCAGGGTTCCCATTCCTCACCTAAAATAGCATCAAATTGTGTTAAAACTTGTTAGACAATAGTATACATATAAAAAAAAAAAAAAATCGGATTCGAGTTAAATCAATTACCAACTGATTAATACATAGGTTAGAGTGTGCGCCATAGGAAAGACCAACCGACCCTGAAGCACGACTAATTTCTTCCATAGCTATGCAGTGATATGAATAACCAAGGCCAAGTCCTCCATATTCCTCTAAAAATAAAGATACATGTATATATTAAATAAAGAGTAAAGCATTAGATATATAGAACAGATGCTAAGCATAGTCCACATTCCTTTAACTTAGTAAAGGGTGTGCTTGAAACTTTGAAAGATAATAAGAAACTAAAAGAATGGAAACTCGGCCCATTTAAATAAATAAAGGCACATCAATTCGACTAAGAGATCACAAAAGCTCTTAAGGTCCATTCTTTCCACTGAGACGGAAAACCAAGAGAACTCAAAGTGACCATTGCCTTTAACTGTGCATGAATTTCTCAGCAACCAAACTAAGCAACATGAAAAGTAAAGCTCAGGACAAGCTTTCCACCTGGAGCAGTAACTCCGTGGAGATTAAATTCCCCCATTAGTCTCCATAAGTTAACATCCTGGCAAGCAAGAAAATATGAAATATGGTCAAATTTGGGTACTTTGAGACCCTAGCATACATAAATCAGGAGATATCGTCTTATACAACCTCGGGAAAATAATTTGTTTTGTCTATTTTCGCTGCATGAGGAGCAATATTTTCTTGGGCAAATTGTGAAATACTTTCTTTGAACTGCAATCAATCCAGCAGAAACTGTTAGAAGACTGCCAATAACAGAAATTACCAACTTCTGAAGACTTGGTCAACAGACCTATTCAAAATCCATCCAGAAACAAAGTCCTCTAGAATCCATATACAAAAAAAAAAAAAAAAAAATTAACAACATACTAGTCTATAAATTGAGATACCTATAGATGGAAATGTTGATTAAAAGATAGATTAAATTCAGTTCAGATCGCCATAGACTGAACGCATCAAAAAAATTCAAGATGCTATAAGAACAAAGGGAATACTGAAGGGAGCTAGAATCAGACAAGGAAGAAAAACATAAAGATCAATTTTCTTCAAGAAATAGGGACATTTGATTACCCATTTTACTTGGTATAGATGCACACAAAAATTGTACCTACTTTGCATTTTGATACCACTTTTTTTTTCATTTCTTTGGTAGTTTTTTTTTTTCATTTTTTTCTTTTTATTTTATTTTGATGCCTTGACTTGATTCTAATAGAATACTCGAAATTGTTAACTGGGTTTGATTGAATTGATTTTATTTTGCTTCTCTTTCAAAATTTGAAAATTCCCACATATATGTACAGGCCATATCAACGCAGTTCTACATAAACACTTAGATACAAGATAAAGTAAATTTACCCAAAAAAAAAACTCGCAACAATAAACAAACAGCTGATGACAAAATGATACAAGATAAATAAATTCAATAAGCATAGAAGAGTGTGTTAATTCAGAGTACCCAATCCTATTAACTAGTCATTATAAGTCCTAAACCTACAATTGTGTCAACTTATTGTATGTATATATGCATACACATACACACACACAGACCTGTATTTGTGTATCGTCGAAAAGTAGAGAAGTTGAAAAGGCAGCACGCTGTGTGTCCCTTCTGGATAATGCGGCAGCTAAAGACCTCGCTGCGAATAACCTCTGCATCGTCTCTGGTTTCTAGAGAGAGAAAGAGAGTGTAAAGAGAGAACAATCTTCAAGTGGAGCTGTTACCAAATCATAATAGATACAAATTTATATATATATATGAATTCTATCTACTGTTAGTTCAAATCATGTGGTCCATTTCAGATTAGATTGAACTTTAATAAAAAAAAATAGGGTAATTTGCACTAACACCCCCTGAGTTTTCAGTCAAACCCATTTTTTGGTTGATTTTCAAAATTTCAGCACTAACACCCCCTGAGCTGTGGTTCCTTTTGCAATGACACCCCTGGACCAATAAAATGATCAAAATACCCTCGATCAAATTCAAAAATATTATATGAAATGTGAAATAACCTTTATGCCCCAACCCCAAATATATACAATTTTGAAAAACATATATATAAATTCAAAACAATATATAAAATTCGAAAACAAATATTTAAATTTGGAAAAAAATATATAAAATTAGAAAAATAAATATATAAATTTCGAAAAACATATATAAATTTCAAAAAATATATATAAAATTCAAAAAAATATATAAAATTTGAAATATATATATAATTCGAAAATATATATAAATTTTGAATAATATTTTAATTCGAATATATATATTTCAAAAAAATATATAAAATTCAAAAAATATATATTTTCAAAAACAAAATTCAAAAAATTATATAATTTCAAAAAACATATATAAATTTCAAAAACTATATATAAAATTCAAAAAAATATAAACAAAATTGAAATATATATATAATTCGAAAATATATATATATATATAATTAGAATATCTATATAAAATTTGAAATATGTATAAATTCGAAAATATATATATTTCAAATAATATATATATAATTCAAAATATATATATTTTCAAAAACAAAATTCAAAAAATTATATAAAATTCGAAATATATATAAATTTTGAATTGTTTTTATAAAATTCGGATAAATTATATAAATTTCAAAAAGATCATATAAATTTCAGAAAAAATATAAATATTTTGGAAAAATATATATAAAAGAAGACCACTAATTGATGTTGGTGGTAAGTAGTTTGATTAACTTCATTACAAAATATATGTCATTTTATCAATATATATATATTTTTCTAAAATTATATAATTTTTTGAATTTTGTTTTTGAAAATATATATTTTTTGAAATTTATATATATTTTTTGAAATATATATATTTTTTCGAATTTATATATATTTCAAAATTTATATACATATATTCGAATAATATATATATATTTTTGAATTATATAAATTTCAAATTTTATATATTTTTTTGAATTTTATATATATTTTCTGAAATTTATATATGTTTTTCGAAATTATATAATATTTTGAATTTTTTTTGAATATATATATATATTTTGAATTATATATATATTCGAATTATATATATATATATTTGAATTATATATATATTTCAATTTTTTTATATTTTTTTGAATTTTATATATATTTTTTGAAATTTATATATGTTTTTCGAAATTATATAATTTTTTAATTTTGTTTTTGAAAATATATATTTTTTGAATTTTATATATTTTTTTGAAATTTATATATGTTTTTCGAAATTATAAAAATTTTTGAATTTTGTTTTTGAAAATATATATTTTTTGAATTTTATATATTTTTTTGAAATATATATATATATATTCGAATTAAAATATTTTTCAAAATTTATATATATTTTCGAATTATATATATTTCAAATTTTATATATATTTTTTGAATTTTATATATGTTTTTCGAAATTATATAATTTTTTGAATTTTTATTTTGAATATATATATATATATATTTTAAATTATATATAATTTTTATATTTTTTTGAATTTTATATATAGTTTTTGAAATTTATATATCTTTTTCGAAATTATATAATTTTTTGAATTTTGTTTTTGAAAATATATATTTTTTGAATTTTATATATTTTTTTGAATTTTATATATAATTTTTGAAATTTATATATTTTTTTCGAAATTTATATATTTATATTTCTAATTTTATATATTTTTTTCCAAATTTAAATATTTGTTTTCGAATTTTATATATTTTTTTGAATTTATATATATGTTTTTCGAAATTGTATATATTTGGGGTTGGGGCATAAAGGTCATTTCACATTTCATATAATATTTTCGAATTTGATCAAGGGTCATTTTATTGGCCCAGGAGGTGTCATTGCAAAAGGAACCACAACTCAGGGGGTGTTAATACTGAAATTTCGAAAGTCAACCGGAAAGTGGGTTTGACTGAAACCTCAGGAGGTGTTAGTGCAAATTACCCTAAAAAATAAGATATTGAGAAAAAGTGATGTTTCTTATACTTTATATAGTAAATACATAATTTTCTTTGGGTAATTTGCACCGAGACCCCCTGAATTTTAGGTTAATTGCACATAAAAATTGGTCAACATAATTTCGGTCCAACAACCCCTTAAAGTTTCAATTTTCTTGCACTGACACCCCTGAAGGGGTGAAAAGTCCAGAAAGCTCTTGACTTATCTCACTTATTACATGAAACAAATATTTAGGTGTTGAAATTACTTCAATGCCCCAAGATGAAAACCTTATTATATATATACTAGTAAAATGTACGTGCGATGCACATGATAAAAATTTAAGGTGTAATTTCGATTGATATTCTTAATTAAAAATAGTTTAATAATTTATATTTTTGGTAAGAAAAAAAAATATTTTACTTTTTAATGCTAAATAACGAGTTAAATTAATAAGAATAGACGAAAAGAATATAAAGTAGTAAATTACTTTTCATTGTTAATATATAAATCTTATCAAATTAGATGATATACTATTAATATAGGATTTATAGAGAATTAGTGAAATTAAATTTCTTATAAAAAACAAAATAAAAAAGTATACTAAAACACTCTAATTCAAAAATCTTATTCAATAAATTTCATATTTAAGCAATATATAAAAATTTATTAAGAAATTAAAATCTAAATATTAAAACACTCTACACTGGAATATAAAAATCAAAAACAAAAATATACTAAAAAATATACAAAAATAAAATTTAATTATAACATACATACCAAAAAAGAGAGGATAATACCAACGCACCTTTGGTGCAATGGTATAACATCATCCTCCAATTGAGGAGGTGAGGGGTTAGAGCCTCCTAGGAGGCATTGTGGATGTGGGGTGTGTGTTTCTTACCATTAAAAAAAAGGATAAACTCAAAATACATGTATTAAATAAACTATTTAATAGACAAAAATAAATGTAAAATTTATTCAAATAATAATTTATTAAAATCATATAAAACAACCATTGAAAGTTAAATAAACACACTCCGAGTCGCAATAATTTTTTTCCAGATCCGTCGTATTCAATTTAATATATGTTATATTGGAATTGATTAGAAGTCTAAATGATTAGGAAACTATAAGAATTTTATACACCTCACTGTGGCTTTATTTTATCTTTAATTCAAGCTACATTGATAAAGTAATATAGAATAGTTTAATTGACTCAAGAGTTTAGTTGAATAAAATATTACTAACCACTTAGGTTAACTACAATTATGAAGTAGAATTTAAGTATAATTATTTTTGAAATTAAAATAAATTTTAAAAATGAAGAATAATTATATAAAACTTGTAGCACTTTAATATTAGTATAGATTTTAAGTTTTCTACTCTAATTAAGTCTTTAGTTTAGTTTAGATAATTAATTAAAATCATTTGGGTAAGAAGATGGCAGTTTGGTACTTTAATTTAACCAACGACATTTTACAATAAATAAAGGGTAGATGAGTAATTTCAAGTCCCAAAAACCCTCCAGGGGGTGTCACTGCAAGAAAATTGAAAGTTCAGGGGGCTATTGAATCGAAATTGCGTTGACCAATTTCTACGTGCAATTGACCTAAAGTTCAGGGGGTCTCATTGCAACTTACCCTAATTTCTTTATATTAATTTAAATAAATCATATGACATAATGCATTTTATGAACATGTAAATGCTCAAATTTGCACAACACAAGAGAATGATCCTTTATTAATTTTTTGATTTTCCTTATATACATTTTCTTAATGGGCTTGAGGCCCATTGGGGCAATAATGCCTTGATTACATCATCACTTCCATTTTCTAAATAAATACAAAAATACAATGGGTCTAATCACTGGGCTTACGGAAATCTTATTGGGCCAGTAGCCTAATGGCCTTAAGCTTGAAAGGCTCTAGTGGGCTTAGACAATTTCCACACTTACACAGGCCCGCTTCTTTTTGATGGGTTGTCGGGCGATCAGGCCCATTAGAGAGAAGGCATGGTGGAAAATGGAATACATCGCCCTTGTCGGGGTGACGTGGCTCATTCAATTAATGTGATGGTTGTATAATCATTGTAATATTCGAAACATGTGGTCCGAATGACCTCGATTGGCAAGAAGGGAGGCTGAGGAGGCGCACGTGAAGCGAGGTGACGTTTCGTTTCCCGAGCGCACGGCTTTTCAGGCGCCTCTGAGACTCCTATAAATAACCGTTGTACGTGTTGAAGATTCACTCCGTGTCAAAACTTGCAAGTTTCAGAAAACTCTCTACACCTAAGATCTTTATTTATCATTGCCAGAGTCTATTTCCTTTCTCAGGAAAGCGTCTGAAACCTTCTCGGGATTCATCTTAGAGTAAGTTCTCTCTTTTCATTTTCGTGTCTTTCTTTTCAAAATGTATGATAGTGATGATACCCGGTCGGGTAGCGACTGCCTGCCCTCTTCTGTGGATCCGAACGCCTCCCTTAGTTCGCCCTCAGTAGAGGTGGTTAGGACAATCGTGTCTAGTCCACTGGAAGTCAACCAAAACGTCATAGCAGCTGGGGATCCAGCTGTAGGGGGTTCAGGAGACCAATTTTATGCTGACCCCCTCCCTCCTACACATAGGGTAGAGACAATACTGAAAAGGTTAAGGGTCAAATGTGGGATACCCGATTGGGTAATTATTAAAAACTACCCTAAAAAATACGATTTCAGGAAGGGTGAGGGGGTTTTGGACCACCAGATTTTGTTGTCGGCCTTTCACCTTCAGGTCATTAGATTCCCGATTCAGCCTTTTTTTCTTTATACCTTGGCTACCCTGGGTTTGGCTCCACTTCAGGTGGGGCCCAACTTCTTCAGGGTCTTGGCTATGCTCTTGATACTTAATCGGGATCTGGGGTTAGATCTTGGCCTGGCGGAACTTCTGTTCTGTTACAAAATACAGGCCCAGAAAGATTGCAGGGGCCGGTATAATCTTTTTCCTCTGAGCGGGAGGAAGATTTGTGATGGCACCGAAAAGTCCAACAAATGGTGGAAAGAGAGAATGCTCTTGGTAAACGGAAATTGGAGACTTCCTAGCTTATCGGGATTCAAAGTCCCTAGCGAATTCGACCGACCCCTATTCCCTTCCTTCAAACCATTCCTCAGGGGGTTATGCTACTGCGATCAGTGCAATGATAAGTTGGGCCTCCATGTGATTGAGTTTCTGGGAGCACTTGATAAATTTAAAACTTCAACTTATATCAGAACCCGTTTTGAACTTCTTAAATAAAAAATTCGGGGACAGCCCTTAAGGATGTGTAATAGTTTCCTGACGGGTTCTAATTTGAAGGCCTTGTCAACAGAAATGCTGAGAATCCCGCAGGTCGTGCTAAAAAAGAAGGCCAAACGGGCAGTTGGCCCTCAAGTGATAACTCCAACATCGGGTGAGGATCAAAGCGGACAGGGGTCGCAAAGTGTTCCAACTCCGCTGCTCGGTCCTGTTCTTCTACCACCCGTGGAGAATAGCCCGGTGATCCCACCTCCACAGATGGGGAATATTCAAATCAATCAGACCCCTCCTTCAAGACCAGAGGAGGTTGTTTGCCCTTCTGGGGTCGTTCCCACTCCTGAATTCTGGCTAGTTGAAGGGGAATCCAGTTTGACGAGGACGCTACATCCCCGAACAGAGGAGGATCTACCCGACCGGTCTGTCATGCCCCGTACGACCACAGTGTCGTCTCCCATCATAGTAGATGACAGTGAGGTGCAACTGAAAAGGAGCGACCCGTTCCATGGGGCGCCAAAGATCACACTCCCGGGTGGCGACTTTCTGGTTGCGGGGCACACAACTATTGACAATGACGTTGCCCTTCAGGCAATGGGTTCCCAGATCTGGACACCCGTTGACCGAAAGAGACTGAGAACGATTGATCGGGAGGAATTGGCCCTGAGATGTCCAGAGATAGCTATGAAGGTACTGCTTCAACCTATTGGTTCCTCAATCGTACTTAACATTTTATTTATTTCTTGATCATGCTAACACTTGTCCTTTTGGCAGATGTTGTACTTGACCCAGGCCTACAACGCAAAGATGGAGGAGGACACCAAGTTGCTCCGGAAATCTAATGAGCTTCTGAGGCTGAAGGAGGATTCCCGGATGAAGGTTGCCAACCTGTTGTCCATATCCAATGAAAAGCTGGATGTTCAGACCTAGAGGGCTATCTCTGCAGAGCAGCAGCTTCGGGCTGCTCAAGATAAGATTAAAGAGATGGAGGCGGTCCGGCGGGCCATATTCGCTAAAATGGAGGCCTTAAAGGCTGAGAATGAGAGCCTGAAAACTAACAATGAGAGCCTGACGGCCTCCAAATCGAAGCTCCTGGAGGAGAAGGCAAAGGTCGAGAATCTCCTTGCAATGGAGAGGTCGGTGGTGGAGATGTGCCACCGGGGTGGGAACGAAATGTACAAGCGTTTTTGCGACACTTCCTAGTATCGAATCGAGTTCGGTTGGAGGTCATGCTTCAATGACATGCAGAAACCCGTTAAGAAGAAGGATTTCACCTCGGTGGAAGAATTGGACGAGAATTTGGGCATCGCCCCTCCTTACAACGATCCGGTTGGAGGTCCTGATGATGTTCGGTTCTGCGAGTTCCTGACCAATCCTCTCCTAGGAATGAGTGTCACTCCCTACTCTGGCCCTCAAGCTCCTGATGGAGCCATCGTTCCAGTGAACTCCAATGAAGGGGATACCGGTGTTGTTCCTTAAGATTTTATGTTTTGAAAAATATATTGTAAGCCTTGGCCACTGGGGCCCATTTTTTAATAAAGAATCATGGTTTTTGTCCAGTTGACTTTTTCAATGTTTATAATATTATGGTTTTTGTTCATTTGGTTTATTTTTTTGCAAATTTTGTGATCTCATCAAGATCTGTGTTGTGTCTTTCGGACACCTCAGGCCCTGCGATAGACAATGCAACATTTAGTTTATTTTTTGTAAATTTGTGATCTCTTCAGGATCAGTGTTGTGTCTTTCGGGCACTTCAGGCCATGCGATAGACAATGCAACACTTAGTTTATTTTTATTTTTTTGCAAATTTGTGATCTCTTCAGGATCAGTGTTGTGTCTTTTGGGCACTTCAGGCCATGCGATAGACAATGCAATACTTAGTTTATTTTTTGCAAATTTGTGATATCTTCAGGATCAGTGTTGTGTCTTTCGGGCACTTCAGGCCATGCGATAGACAATGCAACACTTAGTTTATTTTTATTTTTTTTGCAAATTTGTGATCTCTTCAGGATCAGTGTTGTGTCTTTCGAGCACTTCAGGCCATACGATAGACAATGCAACACTTAGTTTATTTTTTGTAAATTTGTGATCTCTTCAGGATCAGTGTTGTGTCTTTCGGGCACTTCAGGCCATGCGATAGACAATGCAACACTTAGTTTATTTTTTGTAAATTTGTGATCTCTTCAGGATCAGTGTTGTGTCTTTCGGGCACTTCAGGCCATGCGATAGACAATGCAACACTTAGTTTATACTGATAAGTTGTTTTGTCATAGAAATGATTTTTTACTGATCATATGCCATAGCTTTTTTACAAAGTGATCAAAGTAGAAGAAAGATTTGGCCCCTTAAGGGTAGTACCTCTTCAGGCGAGAGGCGTTCTGGGAGTTTGGTTCCATTCCGCCATCAATATTTCTTCGAACACAGTATGCCCTGTGACCGATGACTTCGGTTATGGTGTACGGGCCCTCCCAAAGTTCCTGGAGCTTGCCTACGAGCCCGATTTTTCGCCTTAGGACCATGTCACCGACCTGTAACTCTCTCCTTTTGACTTTCTGGTTGAAGTAGTTTCGTATACGCTGTTGATAGGCGGCTAAAATGATCCCTGCAGTTTCCCTTTTTTCATCTATTAGATCAAGGTCGTGAGCCAGGTGCTGGTTATTCGGTCATTCTACTTAGGCCTGGCTCCGAAGGGTTGGGACCTTAACCTCCATTGGGATCACGGCCTCAGCGCCATACGCCATTGCGAAGGGGGTCTCTCCAGTTGGTTGCCTGGGAGTCGTTCTATATGACCAGGGTACTTTGGGTAACTTTTCAAGCCAGGCCCCCTTTGTTTCCTCAAGTTTTTGGGCTAAAGTATCAAATATGGTTCGATTTGTCCTTTCCGCCTATTCGTTCCCTTGCGGGTATCGATGGAGGACGTACTCTGGTTAATGTCGTGCTCGGCAAAGAATGCCCTGACCTCCTTGTTGTCAAGATTTGTCCCATTATCCATCATAATCGTCCTCGGCAGACCGAATCTGCATATTATGTGGGTCCATATAAATTTTATGACGTGGCCACCCTTGATGGTGGGATAGGCTTCGACCTCCACCCATTTAGTGAAGTAATCAGTGGCCAGAAGGACATAAGCATTTGACCGGATCGCTTTTGGAAAAGGTCCCACTATATCCATTCCCCATCGGGCGAATGGGTATGGTACTATGGTGGGATGTAGGAACTCAGGCGGCCGATGGATAGCGTCTCCGTGCATATGGCATGGCTTACATCTTCGGACGTTTTCTTCAGCATCCCGAGACATATTGGGCCACAAGTATCCCTGGGATAGTATCTTATGGGCAATGGATCTACCGTCAGAATAGTTTCCACAAGCTCCACTGTGAATCTCCTGCATCACTGCTCTAGATTCTGAGGGCGTAATACATTTCAATTAAGGACCAGAAAAGGATTTTCGGTAGAGTTGGTCGTTTATAACTGAGTATTGGGCTGAATTCCTCCTGATCTTGTAAGCCTCAACTTTGTTTTCTGGATGAGTTCCACTTCGCAGGTAATCCATCAAGGGATCCATCCAGTTGGGCTCCCATGGAATAAACATCACTCGTTCAGGCTTCTGAATACTAGGCCTGAGTATAATGTCCACAAGTGCGACCCGGGTCAGGTCCTCTCCGGCTAAGGACGCTTGATTGGCTAGGTGATCAGCTACAGAGTTCTCGCTCCTAGGGATTTGTGTGAAGGTTATTCTTTGAAAACTTTATGTTTCCTTCAACACGAGTGCCCGATAAGACTCCATTTTTGGATATTTTGTTTTATACTCCCCGTTGATCTGATGGATGACTAGTTAAGAATCATTGTGTATTGCTAGGGACTGAATCTGGAGGCTTCGGGCTTTCCTCAAGCCAGATACGACGGCCTCATACTCTGCCTCATTGTTCGTGGCTAGGAACTGTAGCTGCACAGACATATGAAGGCGTGTCCCATCGGGTGTAATGATTTCCAAACCAATTCCTGATCCGGAAAAGCTGGCAGATCCATCCACAAAAATCTTCCACGTGTCTGGTTCACTTTTCCGGTCTTGTTCTTCAGTCTCACTTTTTTTCAAGTAAAAAGTCTGCCACTACCTGTCCTTTGATGGAAACCCGGGGTATGTATGTCAAGTCATATATGCCCAATTCGATGGCCCATTTAGAGATTCTCCCTGAGAGGTCAGGCTTTGACATAATAACCCGTAGGGGTGTGGCTGTCGGGACGATGATCGGGTGAGCTTCAAAGTAATGCCTTAGCCGTCTCTTGGCATTCACCAGTGACAACCAATTTTTCTTGCCTGCTGTATCTGGTTTCTGCCTCAGCCAAAGATTTGCTGGTGTAGAATATTGGCATTTGAAGGTTTCCGTCATCTCTGATGAGGGCGACACTGGTTGACACAGAGGATACTGCTAAATACAGATATAGGACTTCATCATGATTCAGTGTGGATAGGATTGGGGGCATGGTCAAGTACTCTTTTAACCTCGCCAGGGCTTCCGACTATTCAGGACCCCAGATCTCTCCCTTCTTCACCTTGATTGCCTGAAAAAATGGTCTGCATCGATCAGTGAGTCGTGAAATGAATCTGCTAAGTGAAACCACTCTTCCTGTCAAGACTTGAATGTCTTTATGTGTCTGGGGCTCCTTCATTTCTATCAGGGCCTTGACTTGTGTCGAGCTGGCCTGGATCCCGGTCCGATCTATGATGTGCCCCAGGAACTGCCCGGATGATACACCAAAAGAGCACTTCTCTGGATTAAGTTTCATGTCATGTGACCTGAGGGTGTCAAACACTTGGCGCAGGTGGATAAGATGGTCCCCCTTCTGTCTGCTCTTGACCACAGTGTCATTGATATATGCCTCAATTACTGTACCCATCATACCCTTAAAGATCCCGTTGACCAATCTCTGGAAAGTGGCACCTGCATTTTTCAGTCCGAAGGGCATAACTTTAAAGCAATATGTACCTGTCTCAGTGATGAAGAAGGTTTTTTCCTCGTCCAATGGGTTCATTTTTATCTGGTTGTAACCTGAATAAGCATCCAGAAAGGTTAAACGATCGTAGCCAGCTGTAGCATCAACCATTTGGTCGATCTTTGGCAGTGGAAAGCTATCCTTCGGGCATGCCTTGTTTAAGTCAGTAAAATCAACGCAAACCCTCCATTTGCCATTCTTCTTCTACACGACCACCACGTTGGCAAGCCACTCGGGATATCTGACTTCCCTGATAAAGCCAGCCTGGAGCAATCTGGATACCTCATCTGCTATAATTTGGTTCCGATGTGCCCCCATGCGCCTCTATTTTTGCCTGATGGGTTTGACATTCGGATCAACATGCAATGAGTGCTGGGCAATATGGGGATCGATCCCTGGCATGTCTGTATGCTCCCATGCGAAGACATCAAAGTTGTCCTGCAGCAATTGTGTTAGTTCCTTAAATTCAGGGTCGGTGAGGTTTGTACCTGCAAAAGTAACTTTTTCCAGACTGTCGGGCACAACATAGATTGGTTGCAATGGTTCGACCACAACTGGGATACCTGGATCCCTCTCCTTTAATTGCTATTTGGAGCCTGAGCTTTGATCCTTGGAGTGGGGTGCCACTGGGGCTTTCATTTTCTGGATCTCTTTCAGGGTGACCGCATAACACTCCTTGGCGGCCACCTGGTCACCTTTGACATTAATGGTACCTATACCGTCGGGGCTCACACATCTCATGACCTGGTGAAGATTTGAGGGTACACCTTGCATTCGGTGAATCCATCCCCTTCCCATGAGCAGATTATACGAAGGTTTGACATCCACTACAACGAATGTCTCGGTCAAGGTTCTCTGAGCGGCGGATACTGGCAACTGGATTTCCCCAATCGGCTCGATTTGCCTCCCATCAAAACCTGCAATGGGGCACCGGGATGCCAAAATTTCGGATGGATTGATCTCGAGCTTTTCAGAAGCCCACTTGGTGATGATGTTGGCACTGCTCCCAGGATCGATCATGACTTTCTTCACGAGACAGTTGGCCACCATCAGGGTCACAACCAGAGGGTCGTCATGCGGGGTTTGAACACCCCGAAGGTCCGACACTGAGAAAGTGATATGCGATTCCCTTGCTCTATGGTGGGCCTCGCTGATCTCGTTGACTTTCCTCATCTTGCGAGCTCTCCGCAGATGGCTCCGGCGTGATCTTTCGGTCTCTTTGGATGGGGGCCACCATGAATCATATTAATGACCCTGACCGGCTGTGCGTTCGAGGGGTTCCGAGGGGCGCTGAGGGCACGTTGATCGGTCTTTGGTCTGTCCCGTTAGACGTAATCTCGGAGTTCCCCGCGAAGCAGTAACGTCTCCACCTGTTGCCTTACGACATTCATTTGTGATGTGCCCGAAATCGCCGTGGAAAGCACAGTGTTTTGACTTGTCCCTTTGGTCAAGTGGTTGTCTGATGGTCGGGGGTTGCTGGAAATTTCATTTAGCTTTATTCTCTTGGTAGAGTTTCGCAAGGCTAGCCTTCAGGGGTGTCAACTTTTCTTCGAATTTGGGGCGCTTGAATGGTTTTGGGGCTGATGATCCCGGTGGGACTGATGACCCAGATGGAGTTGACCGCTTTCGATCGGTCAATCGATCCCTTGACTGAATCTCAACACTAACTAAAGCTGACCTCCTTTGCCTGATAGTTTCCTCTTCTTCGATTCTCAAGTACCCCTGGGCCCTGGAGTTTAGCTCCCCAATGCCCGATGGAGGGCGCTTTAAGACTGATGGAACTTAGTTCCTCGAATGAGGGTCATCCTGAATGCCTCAACAGCAGAGTGTTGGTCATAGTTATCCACAGAAGAGGATTCGATGTTGAATCGGGATAAAAAACTTTTCAGTGACTCTCCTTTCTCCTGGATCATGGTGAAGAGGCAGGATATGGTCTTCTTCTCTCTCTTGTTTCCATAATACTGGGCGATGAAGAGTCTGGTCAACTACTGCCAGCTGCCAATGGATCGGGGTGGCTGCTTCCTAAACCACAATAGAGCGGCATCAACAAGGCTTGTGGAGAACACTTTGCAAAGCAGGGACTCGTTCTCGGCGTACAGGGTCATCTTCTGATGGATCTGGTATATGTGCTCTTCGGGGTCCCTTGTGCCATCGTAAGGGGTGAACTGGGGCATAACGAACTTTTTTGGGAAAGGTTCTTGGGTTATTTCGTGGAGGAAAGGTGACTGTATCAATTCAGTGGACGCCTGGATGGCCATGTCATCGGTAGATCGGGACCTCAAGTCCCCGAGAACTTTTCTTTGGAATTCATCCATCATTGCTTAAAGTTTCTGGGGGGGTTATGGACTCGTCGGCTGCTGGAGCCTTTCCTGAGCGCTGGGAAGACTCGGCATGTTCTTCAGGTCTGTCGCTACCCTGCTGGTTCAGAGAATGGTTGACCGCCGCCACCGGAGGGTTAGGTGTAACTACCGGTAGGGCAGCAGGTTGTGGAGCCAACCTCGCCATGAGTTCCGCATTCTGTTTTTCCAAGGCCACGCTACGTTCATCAGCAGCTATCAAGCGTTGAAGAATTTGCTCCATGGTCTGGGAACCCTCTGCACGATTGTCCGCAGTGGGTAGAACATTTGTCTGTGAACGAGTGATTGACATCTCTGTCCGGGGGGGGGTAGTGAGTGAAGGTTTTTGAAGGTGGTAGAATATCTTTGAGTTTAACAAACAAACTTAGTTTTTTTTTTGAGATGGGAAGAAAGAGGCGATTTTACAGATCCCGAAGGGCATATTTGAAAAATCAGGAACTCCCTGTACTTCCCACAGACGGCGCCAATGTGTAAATGCTCAAATTTGCACAACACAAGAGAATGATCCTTTATTAATTTTTTGATTTTCCTTATATATATTTTCTTAATGGGCTTGAGGCCCATTGGGGCAATAATGCCTTGATTACATCATCACTTCCATTTTCTAAAGAAATACGAAAATACAATGGGTCTAATCACTGGGCTTACGGAAATCTTATTGGGTCAGTAGCCTGATGACCTTAAGCTTGAAAGACTTACAGTTATATTTGGTTCGGGCCAAAATTTCCCTTTACATGTGATGTGTTCAATAAATCACTTACACGTGTTCAAAAATATTAAAAATATTATCATAATCATATTTTTTTAAAAAAAAATCAAACAATTTAATTTTATGCATGCCTGAACCAAACAAACAAGCATATGTGGACAAACCTGTGATGTTGAATTCAGCAACTTGGATTATGTGCACCTATAAATGAGCTTGGAATAGAAAGAAGAAAAAGGGACATTAATGGTCTACTAGAGCTGTCTTGCCAGTTCGTTGGCATGCAATATATTAGCCAGTTTTGATTGTGCATATGCCCAAACGCCATTATAACTGCTTGAAACAATAAGGATTAGATTAGTAACTGTTTTATCAGCTTTAAACAATTATATATCTGAAACTTTGCATTTATACACATACAAACACACACACATGTAGGTTTTGTATCTACTTGAAGAATGTATGAAATGTTATATGATAAGTGAAAAAATATCATTTAATTACTTCTTTGGATTAAGCATTTGACTGAAACAGAAAGCATCTCTTTTCACCCAGTTGTGGATTACAGACGGACCGATACACTTCAGGCCCCCACTGATTTTTTTTTTTTTTTTTATCTTAAGTACCACAGAATTTAAATTTCTTTACAAATAAACTTTCACTAAAAATTTATTTTAAACCCTACTGAAATAAATATATGTCATTGATTATTATTCCTTGAATTTCTATTTTCGCTGCCGTCTCCACCATTCTCTCTAGCAATATTTCTGTGAGAGGGTCATGTTGGGCATTTTTTTTTCCAACAACAATCCTTACTTATATAGTTCTTTATTGGACAGTTCACTTTGAAGGCTTTCTCGCTGAAACTGGTGAGGTTTTTGATACTACGCATGAAGATATTACATTATTCTCCTTTGAACAGGGGAAGGGGCTCTGTTATCAAGGCTTGGGACATTGCATTGAGAACAATGAAGCCCCATCATCCATTCAAATCTGCATACATTGTTATGTGATTTATATATGTTCACATTATTTGTAACAAATTGCACAAGAGTGATGGGGCTATACCTTATCTAGGAATAGTATGAATTCTTGAAATTTTGGTGCTGATAACTTCAACTTTGTTGCTTATGATTTTTGTGATGATTTGTGTGTGAATTTAGGGTGTAATGTATATATAGGCCTTTTTTTCAACTGCTTTTTTCATTTCTAGCAATTGGAGAAGTATTTTTACACTTCATTTGTATTGTTGTTCAGAAAATAGCCGTTGAAAATTTCCAGTTTACTGTTCATTTCTACAGTTGCAAATCATTGTACATTGGCGCCAACCGGTTAACAATGCTCAGGGGCAGTTTGGTCCTCTAAATGTACCAAACTCATGTATGTGACTTTTATAATAAATCAAGGGTACAAGAGTAATTTCAAATTTCAAAAACCCCTCCAGGGGTGTCATTGCAACAAAAATGAAAGTTCAGGGAGTGTTGGGACACCACTCTCCTTGACCAATTTTTGAGTGGAATTGACTAAAAATTTAGGGGGTCTGAGTGCAAATTACCATATATATATATATATAGCGTGCTCGTCAGACTGAATGGGTTTAGGCATGTCAGACAGTACTTATCTTTTTCGGTAAGTGTACTCGTCTCACTCTCTATCGCTATTCTCAGTTTAGTTTGACCACGCAACTATTTCATATTTCAATAATTTATCTATGCGTCTATGAAACTCCTCTGTGTTCCACTCATTTATCTCAGATTTGGTAGTGTATTTTACCATTTTACGAGATTAAGTCAAAAATGTTATTTTATGCATGAAAAGAGATTTTATATTTAACATAACATTGTACTAACAGAAGGAAAATTAATTATATGAATCTAAGATCAACGTACAGCTAAAATAATTGAAACATGTAATATATAGCCTAAATATTAGTTAAGATTAAAAGAGTTAAATTAAAATGATTAAAACGTGTAAGATATAGTCAAAATATTACCCAAGACGAGACCGTGAAATAATATTAACCTCACCTAATATAAATATATATATAGTTTATAATCGTAATATTCAGGTCAACTTACGCGCACCTCGACTAATTAACGGGACTTGTGCAAAATCACCCCTACACGAATCAGGTAAGACTCAGACTATATCCGTAATCATGGCCTTAGCAAATTGTTTGCACCAAGTAGAAATCGAATATGAATCATCATCCTTCTTAAAACAGTAAGTCTAAGTCTTTTCCAAATAGATCAACCCGCTCCGATTTCACCTAATATTAGCATGCAAAGCTCTAAATAAATATATTAAAATAATTAAAAAATGTAATAGGACCTCCTTTAAGCTAACAATCTTTCAGTGAGTCATCCCCATTTGACGTTTGACTGAAAATGTGACAGTAAAAAATTTGTATTATTTGACATGAAAGAGATTAAAAATCAAATAATGAAAGACATACAAAATAAAATAAAACTGTCAATAAAGGCTTTGAAAAGTTGAAAGTGAAGTGCAGATATCTTTTCCCAATATCTATCAAGAAAACCCTCCAAGACAACCAATCTGAAGGTGAGAGTGTATACAGTATATTATTGATGGCTCGCAAAGGAACTCCAATTTTTAATTATTATTTTAAAATAAAAAATACAAAAATTGATCATTATCACACACACTACCTCCACCGAAGCTCAAACCTTGACCTCCCGAACCTGCTAATACATACCATTAAATATAACAAAATTGCCAACATGAACTAGGGAAAAAATTATGAAGCACTAAAGAATGATAAGGTATATCATTCATGACAGATATCACAAAATGCATTTCCTGAGGTCCACCAGCCTCTATATGAGAAAATTACCAAATAATCCCATGCTCATTTTTAACCGAAAATCGTAGAAAATTTAAGTATGTGTATATAAGTTAAAATATAGAAAAGAAAAGTCAATCCGATGCTTGAATGGAATCCCTCAGGCAGCATCATACAGAGCTAAAAAAAACCTTAACTTAAAAGTTTACAAAATCCAAAATGTATTTACAGACACAACCTAACTGCAGAAACCATAAATAGACACCATTATCCCTGTAGCACCTGCAACTTGGTCCATTTGACAAACCCTAGGCATCTGTAACTTGCTGAAACTAAGTGGAGACATCTACCGGCTAAATGCTCTATCTAAAAAAACGGAGGCCATCGGATGAAAATACTAAGCCTCCCCCCCCTCTGCGTCCAAAGCTGAGCCATGGGACTTTGTTTCTAATTTTCACGTAAGTATAGTACAATTTAACAGCACAGTGCCTGCATAGAAAATAGGGCTACAACAAGAATTTACAGAGCCGTCCTGTTGGCAGGTGGGGAAAAATATCAGGAGGACAGCATTTTTGAAGAATTGTACAACTGGATTTAGGAAGTGAAGAAGAGAGGTTAACCGCTAACCTATAGAAAGATTCTCGAAAATACCAGCATCCCTTCTAACCAGGAATCTTCTCGCTGAAAATTTTCCGTAGGAGATTTGCAGCATCTGAGAATACAATTCAATAGGAACAAAAAATTTTGTCAGCTTTCTCCAATTTCCATTCAGAGCGACTTGGCAGCAAGATGCCACAGATCAAAAAGTGACTCCACTGAGGGTTTCTTCAGTAAAGGAGATATCTGTGCAACATTTTCTTCCAGTAAACACGGTACAACATCCTTACTCAGAGTCTGTGTCAATAGAAAGGTATAACCGTGATCTAACAGAACGTCGCTGACGGGGAAAAGTAAAGGGGCTTTCAGATCTGTCCCTAGTCGACTTAGAAGATCTCTTGTCACTCATACCTAGAAGCAAAGCAGCTGCAGAAATAGAAGGATATAAAAATAACTCAATAAGACAAAAAAAAAAAGCAGCAAAAAGGATGGACAGATTAGTTTTTGTCTGAGTAAAGGGCAATCGCATAACATTAAATTAAGTGGTTCAGAAGCTACAAAGGATACCAGCATGACATATAATGCATCTATATTCAACACTGTTTGTGAAAAACGCACGTAGTTCATACTGGGGGAAAGGTTTCCCATTTGATGTATTAATGGACTACTTATCTGGACCTCCAAACAATTAACCATGCATCTTGACATAAGAGGAGCATATAGTTGTTAAAATTACAATCTGGCCTATGTACAGGTAATATTTGATAGTAAACAATATATAAATAGCACTCCAAAGTATGAAATTAGGTACCAGAGTCGGCCAATACATCCCTGGCACCTTCCCTTGATGATGATTGCTGTCCTGGATTTGAACCATTTGCAGCCGCAGAGTCGCCAAGACCCCCAGTGCCACCGCCACCAAGCCTGAGAGAAATCCAATCCTCAGTACGTTCACCATTTGATACTTCAGGTTGATTTCTCAAATCAGGCTGTATTGATGCATCCGAAGGCCTGGTTGGAAGAAATATTTGAAGAGATGGATCCTCCCCGCCAAACGCCAATGGATTATCAACTAAACCATCATTCATATCAGCAACAGAAGAGTCTATATTAGACTCGGAGATAAAACCACCAGATCCCATGGCAGTTTCTGCATCCAATGTGTAACCATCCATTGATGTGGGACAGTTGATGGAATTATGCTGCAAATCACCTAATGCATCTGAGACATTTGCATCTGAACCAAATAACTGGAAACCAGGGCCTGCCTGACTAACAGAGGGTAAAGGCCAAAGGGGCATCCCAAATTCATCATTATTGGTACCAAAGAAACCCAAACATGGATTCCCAGTGGTACCAAGAGCAGGATCCTCAGGATAAGGATCTGGTATTCCATGATTGGGAACTAAAAATGCAGCCCCGCCAGCATCAGTTCCACTGTTTTTGTAGACTGTCCCAGAAGAAACCAGGGTATCATTCTCTTCTTCTGAATCACTGAGAACAATAACTTCAGCATGACCTGATGGTCCAGGACGATCTTGGTCAGTGAATCCGTAAGTTGTATCAAAGTTAAGAGACATAGAATCAAGCTCAACCCCATTATTAGCAGAAAAATCGAAATTCCCACCGCCATCTTGATTGACACTACGATCTTCGCCATCCCTACCACTTCCAGTGGCACTACTGCTCATTGGGATAACATTCAGCCCATGGTTCTCAAACTTGTCCACCAATCTATTACCAGAAGAGAGAGAGAGTGTATCTTCCGGTTTACTGCATTCCCAAAAGCCATTTTGATTTTTCTTGATTCCAAGTTTCAAACTAGCATGACCATCAGAAACACCTTCCTGCTTAATCTGCTTACCCACTTCTGATTTAGGTTTAACTTCTTCCGCCATAGGGCTACAAACCGTACCATCAGGGAAGTGCCACTGACCAAGATCTCCAAGATCCCTGCGATCACCTTCTGCCTTTGCACGCCAAGAACCATCAGGCTTCACCTCAATTTCTGTTATGTCTTCCCCGCAACTCCGCATCTTTAACACAAAATTAACCCAAAAAAAGGCATATCATGAATGCATCCAATAAACCATGGTAAATCAGATAAAATTAAAAGGTCAATGGTAGGAAATACCTTTGATACTATGCGATTGAAATAAGGGTCAATGATGACATTCTCTAAAGAGTAGTTCTTGAGACAAATGGGGCATTGCCACTGCAACAAATAGAATATTGCTACATGTATAAATTGGCTAAAAGGACACTTAAAAAATGGTTAAAAACGAAAAAAAATGGCTACGGAAATGATTAATTATCTAAACAATTATTCTCGAGTCGCTTGCCTTCCTAGAACGTTGATTCATTTCCACAAAAGCTTCAAGATCAAAACAGCCCATATGAACACAAGGTTTAAATCTTCCAGCGACCTTCATCCTTGAACCAGTCATCTATAACATACATACACAGGAAATACACATAAATCAGTTGCAAGAATTAATCACTGCTGTAACCAATTAAGTCAGTTACAATTCTTGAGTGGAGAAAAGGTCCATCCCTCACATTCTGTCTCCATTGCTAGGGGCTACTTACTGTACTCTAGGCACGACATATTCATGAAAATGAAAAATTGAGATAAAAGAAACATGAATAGACAGATGGATACATATCACATTAATATCACTATCAATATATTCATACATATTGTGCAGGGAAAAATAATAGTCAGTGATAGCAAATCGCGACGAATAAAACAAGTATCAAGGAGAATCAAGGGCATAAAAAAAGTATTCTGCCAAGAATCACAAACAAATCCAATCAATCAACCCCAAGAAAAGACAATGGGAGGCAGGAAGATGAAGAGAGCTCGAAATAATGATCCATGACTGAACATATGAAGTAGCTACATAAAGACATTTACAAGGAACTAGAAGATCTGGCGCACACATACACACAAAATGAATATTTGGTATTTTATGAGCAGCAAAACCAAAAACTCTATAAGGATTTGTAGGAATGGCTCCCAAAAGAGCTAGCTTCAGGAGCATGAGAAACCTCTGAATACAAGGTTAGTATGTCATTCTGTTATAAAGGGATAGGCTACAATTATTTTATAAAAAGAGTAACTTTGGAGTATATAATACCCCATCATTCAGTTAAAAACAGACCCGTAACAATACCACAACAATTCCAGGGACTATAGAGGATGTTACTAGTGTTTCCCAGAACAGGAATCATATAAATGAAAAAAAAAAAAAGGACATCTTGTATTTGTCATTTTCCATATTCCCAGATAGAAGAAAAATAAACGAATTCGTAAACTAATTTTTTTTAAATAGAATCCAAGTATTTAAAAGAAAGGTTAATAATAATAACACAAAAGAAGAACATAAACTTAAATTTCCAAGTAGATTGCAGCTCTATCTAGTAACAGAACATGACCGTATGGAAAATATTTAAACATACTAAAAATCCCAAAGCTTCAATCTGGATTTTAAAAAGCTTAAATTAATACAGTGACATACTACAAAGATACATATCTGAATATTACAAAATTTTCAACTCCTCAAAATCGTTTTGGTGATATCAGAACCACATAAATTTCCAGTAAAGAGATTGGGCTAGATTTGATTTTATCAACTATCCTGATATTTATTAAATCATTGTAGCTGCTGTACCACCAATGTAGAAAGGAAAATAAAAGAAAAACCCATGAAAAGGAAAGAAGGCAACCAAGTCTGATCATGTTTTTTCCTCATATTTAAAAGGTTCAAATATCAAAATTAACTGTGCATTCAAAGACAATGATATTTTTCCATCATGTGTCAATATCACCAGTTGGCCACATGACATCCCACATGTATATCCACACCAGCTTCCATCCATATGCATTTTCCACTTAAAACAAACCTGGATGCTATTTCAAACTAAGACGGATCAGTAGCAAACCTATAGCTTGCTCACTCGGCCAACAAATCTAACTACAACTAAAACAAAAAATTTCAACACTTCCACGCTTTCGAAGTTTCAATATTACTTACAGGACAACGTAGATTGACAGGGATAGAGTCAGCAACTATTTCAATATCACTGTCACTGTCATCATTCTCCGCTGCAGTTCCACCACCAACACAACGACGAACACGAGCAAGGGCATCTTCAAGTTGCTCACCATCCGAATCCTTGGGGATCAAGTTGAAAATCTACATAAAACCATAACAGAACATAACCACAACAAAAAATCCTCAGGAAAAGTTGCAGATAAGACAGGAAATTCTGGATCAAGTTGAAAATTTAGAGAACAAAATAACAGAAGATACCCACAAAGAAAAGATCCTCAGAAAAAGTTGCAGATCAGACTCAGAATTCTAGCTATTACTCAACGTATAACATTATATTTACAAAGATAGAACTCTTTTTTTACAGGTATTAAGATAATATAATTTTGACAGTGGAAACTTCATTCCCTGGGAATGCAACATTTGCAATTCATTGGCAAAAGCTGAAATCATTCACAAAAGCATATCAACACAGCATTAAAGAGGTTAACAATAACGCACATTTCATTTGGGAGCAAACTCCCCAAATTTATTCACAAATTATAAAAGAAACAGAGAATTAGATAAAATAGGTTCTCCCCCACCACACTACTTAAGATATGAAAATATCCAAATCTCTTATTGGATCGAACTTAACAGTGCCAAGCACATGCTACTCGCTACCGTACCATAAAAATGATAACATGAAAGCAGAAACTTCCCGATGTATCAAGGACTGATTCACAGTTAAATAGGACCGCTTTAGTAAATTCCTTAAAGGAAAAAGTCTGGAGATACACACTGGTAACATGCATAAAACCAGATTTGAAGTTCATGAACCAAAGAATAACCATTCAACAGTATATTACAACCTCCTCCTCTTGCTTAGTTCGGTTTTCGTCCCGCTACTGACACTTGTTGTATACCTGAGCTATACACGTCCTACAAGCTTCCGCAGTTTGAAGCACCAACGTGTACGCTATTTAGAAAGACTAATGACCAACTCTTCTTGGTAGAATGAATTATTAACATGACCACAAGCTCACAAATACATGATGAAGTCAACTTGAATAAAGTACGTCATATGTAAAGCAATAGCAGATGCGTATAAATCAATTAAACAACCTGAGAAAAATCCTCAACAAAGTGGACAATAATACAACTCCAGATGGTAGTGCAAAACATAGCAATCAAAAGATATTATATTTCCTTTCCTATTACCAAAAGCTACAACTGGAAAATTCAATACCCTAACGTTGCGTGTGGTACGTGGGAACGGAATAGAAAGGTGGGAATGGAATGAGAATGAGACTGGAATGGAATGATCAATACCATTATATTGCTTGATTAGAGTATCACTAAATAGAGAATGAAATGATTTTGTTTTAGTTTTCTAAGGGAATGGAATGTCCATTCCATAGGTTTACTAATGGAATGGATTTTCATTCTCTGGAATGAAATTTCATTCCAAGAGAATGCCCATTCTTATTCTACAATACATACCAAACTAAAGAATGAGCGAAATGACATTCCATTCTATCCCTACATACCAAATCCGGCATAAAAGAATAAGCATCATTAAATGTCCTGATTAAAAGAGTTGAATCTACCTGTTGGATTGTTCGCCGCTTTACAATTCTGACTCCCAAACAAAATATACGAGCATCACATCCCGATAAGAAAATTTTATTCATTCCGTCCCGGGTGCATGGTGTAATCTGATAAAACAATCAGAAAAGTGAACTAAGAAATAAAACTAGAACCAACAAAGAAACATTTCCATCAAAATAAAAATTGTTCCCACAAGTCGTGTCATAATATATCAACTGGAATACCTACACCAAACCACGACCCACACACACAGAGTAAGCTATAGGTGTTGGGTGCTGTTTCATACCTAGGGGGGCGGATTTATCAGTCTATCAAATCATAGGACAGAAGGCCTTATCAAAAGGTGTCAAACATTTGAATACAGGTACTTGCACATGATATACAATATACAAGACTTAATATGACTCACTAAGATGAAGTAACTACCATTTCGAAAGGAAACATCCCCCTCCCCAACCAAAAAAAAAAATGCAATTTACAGAGTGAAACAGGAAAAGTATTTCCTGCTATAGTTATATTTTTAGTAAATTGACAAGGTATTACAAAGTCCAAAGCAGTTTTACCAATAAAAAAAGAGAAAGGAAAAGCAAGCACAAGTGGCAACTTCTTGACTACTAAAACAGACATAAAATTTATATACACGTAGGAAGATATCCACAATATATATCTGAGTGATGATCAATACAGGATTTATATTCTTGCTTAAAAATGCCAAAACATTTCCATCTCTTCACATGAAATTGCAGCAGCATCTTTAACATTGAAAACAGGGCAAACAAGCGCGTAAAAAGTAAACACACTTTCATCCAATCCCAAAAAATTGTGCAAGAACGAATGAGGAAGGTCAGCTTCAACCTTTCAACGACCCCATTTTGGAACCAGTGAGCTTACTAAAAGCGGCAGCTGACTTAACCACAAACACAAAAACATGGGGAAAAACAAAAGAGAAAGAGGAAAAAAAAATATTCCTTAACAACCATCAAACCACAAATGCTATTTTGTATGTTCTTCACAAGCTGTGTCTGGTAGATGTGATAAACAGTCAGACTAATGTATGTTTTATGTGTCGTGTTGTGACTCGTGTCGGCACGGACTCTGTGGCTACACTTGTGAGTCCAGGTAACACAGCAAACAAGTGCACACAAAGGAAATGTTAATAAAATTGTTCGTTGTTTAATAAAATAGTTCAGCACATAAATTGGGGAGTCATTTAACAAATGGTCAAGCACAGAAATTAGGTTTATAACAATAAAATAGACAGCTAAAAGAAATTTACAACAGGAAGGGGTAAACACTCACAATAGGGCCATCATCACGACCATTAGCCCCAAGCAATTGTGAGCCAGGTCTATTAATTGCCCGCACTGGCACACCTGTGGAATCATGTACATCAAATTAAAAAAATATATAGATAAGTAATCCAACAGAGCAGAAGCAGAGAAATACGGTCTTTCCAAAAAAAGAAAAAAAGGCTCCCAGTGCATTGCTTGATATGCGGAACAATTCGGATGACTGCAGTCTTTAAAAATCGATTTCAATAAGTATATATTAGAGAAACTAACTAGTCATCCCAAAGCACGAACAGGCGCGCGCACGCACACACGGAGAGGGAGAGAGAGAGATGGTCTGCAAGAAACTGTTTAACAACGACAAGTGAAGTGAACTAGCATACCATTAACCTGGAGGTCTGCATGTAGAGGCCACTGCATCCTAAATGGAACTTTGTCGTTAAGGAGGATACACCAAGCCTAAACCACAAGTATATATAAATATTCAACACGTGTATCTTGAACTCCCAGATACAAAACCACATTATCACAAATCGTATATAGTGCACTGACCAACCTGAACATCATAATCCTGTTTTGATACCATGTCCTTTTCTGCCCTAGTAAGTTGGAATGTTTTTTCAACACTCTGTAATGGGTTTGAACTGAAAATTACCATAAATAAAATGAGAAAAAGAAGTTATGAATAATACCTGCAACCCATAGACGAACTAGAATTCAAAAGTCAAAAAGAGAAATGCAAGAGTGCTATAAATGAAAATGAATTATACTAGGAAATTCTACTTATCAAAAAAATTATACTAGGAAATTCAGCACCAGCGATCTTCTGTAACGACCACTAAATTAAAGTAGTTGGTTTGTGATTAGTTAAAGGATATAATAGTAAAAGAGAATTTACCTAATGAGGTTTTAATTATATTTCCTAATTGGAAAAAGGGTCCTGATTAGTTAGGAAGAGTAATCCTGTTGTAATTTAGAAAGTATACACGTATTTATATTTAGGGTTGTATACGAATCCTAAGTTTAATTATTTTGGCGATAATATCTACAAGAGTAGAATTGAAGACAATTGGAAAAAATAGCAAAGCCATCAAAGGTAAGTGATATTCTAATTTAATTACAATAGTTGGCATGTTTCTAGCTTTAATTAAATACTTATATGGCTTGGAGCGGATTCGTGTATGTACGTATCCATCTATATGCTTGGAATAATCGTGAATTGGTGGTGGTCAAACATATTGATAGTGTTGTTTGGAATAAGCCGTAGCCTCTCAAGGTAGAGAGACTCTTAATTTATAATGGTAAATTAGGTTACACAAGAGAATAAACCCTATTGGGCTTATTACACACATGTGGCCCAAGAGACCACACGCCTCCACTAACACTCTCCCTCAAGCTGGAACATAAATATTAATCATGCCCCAACTTGTTACAAATATTTCAACTCTAGTTCTTGGAAGAGATTTAGTAAATACATCAGCAAGTTGACCCAGTTTTCACATGCTTCAATAAGATATCTCCATGCTGTAGATTTTCTCTGATAAAGTGGCAGTCCACCTCAATATGTTTAGTGCACTCATGAAATACGGGATTGGTCGCAATATGTATTGCTGCTTGATTATCATACCACAACTGAGAAGGCTTTGAACAAGGATAACCAAGTTCGTGTAATAGTTGACGCAAATAAGCCACATCACTAGTCACATGTGCCAGTGCTCGATACTTTGATTTAGCACTTGAACGGGCCATTACATTTTGCTTCTTACTTTTTCATGACACCCGATTACTACCTACAAATACACAGTATCCAGAGGTGGATTTCCTATCATAAGGAGATCCTGCTCAATCAACATCAGAGAACCCTTCAACCCGTATATGACCACGATTACTGTAGAGTAATCCACGACTCGGGGTTCCTTTAATATATCTCAAAATATGTGTCACATCATCCCAATGTGAAGTCTGAGGATTAGACATGAATTGACTCACCACACTCACAGAGAAAGCAATATTTGGACGAGTCACTGCAAGGTAATTGAGTTTCCCTACTAGACGCCAATAATGATCTGGTTCAGGGAACTCATCACCATCCTCCATAAACAACTTGACCCCTGGAGTCATTGAAGTATCGTTTGGTTTAACATTCATCATTCTTGTATCCCGTAGAAGATCCAACGCATATTTTTGCTAGCAAAGATATATCCCGTAGAAGATAATTGGCACAACCACATTTACCCTTCCGGAGAGCAATAAGAACATCCAACTCTGAATCTAAAGCAGGTTTGGGAGGATCTGAAGACGGGAGACTAGATGTAGCAGGAGCCTGCTCAGGAGCATCTATGGGAGAAGAACCAAACACCCGATGCGGTCCACGAATCAAGTGATCAAGTCATACACCATAAAGTGATCAAGAGATGGAGACAAAGGTGAGGCAACGGACGACACAGAAGAGGAGAAGGAAGAGGACTCGTGGAAAACTACATCAGCAGACACAAGAAACCGCCCTAACTCTGGTGAAAAGCAACGATACCCTTTCTGTGTACGAGAATAACCAATAAAGATCCACCGCAGAGATTTCGGATCCAGTTTGGTAACATGAGGCCTTATATCACGAACATAATAGGTTCAGCCAAATATACGCAGAGGGAGAGGGTGAAGAGGGTCTTTAAGGAATAAAACCCGGTGAGGAATCTCCCCCTAAAGAACCAATGAGGGCATCCGGTTAATTAGATATGTAGCTATCAATACCGCCTCACCCCAAAATATCTTTGGAACCTGCATATGAAACATAAGAGCTCGAGCAACTTCCATCAAATGTTTATTCTTTCGTTCAGCAACACCATTCTGTTGGGGGGTATCCGGACATGGCGACTGGTGAATAATACCGTGTTGAGTCATAAATGACACAAAGGGAGAATAAAAGTACTCACGAGCATTATCACTACGTAGGGTACGAACAGAAACGGAAAATTGATTCTTGATTTCAGCATAGAAAACACAAAAGATAGAAAATATTTCGGAACAAGATTTTATTAAATATAACCATGTCATCCGTGAAAAATCATCCACAAAGGTAACAAAATACCGAAAACCAGACTTGTACTGGATCGGACAAGGTCCCCAAACATCAGAATGGACTAACTCGAAAGGAGCACATGCTCGTTTATTAACCCTAGACACATATGACACTCTGTGGTGTTTAGCAAACTGACAAGACTCGCAAAATAATTCAGACAAAGACTGAATTCCAGGACACAAACGCTTCAGGCTTGAGAGAGAAGGATGACCAAGTCGACAGTGAAGATCAAGAGGTGTATAGGAGAGACTAGAACAAGCCATGGAAGTTGGTTCTTCATCCAGCGCGTAGAGCCCTCCTGAAGTGCGACGACCCCTACCAATAGTCTTGTTCGTCAACAAATCCTGAAATTCACAAGAAGCACCAGAAAAAACAACACGACAATTCAGTTGTCTAGTAAGGGCGCTAACATATAGTAAATTGAATGGAAGTGCAGGTAAATGTAACACAGATGATAAAGTGATATTGGAGGTGGGTGATGCCGTCACAATCCCCCGAACTGGTATATAAGAGTCATCAGCGACACGCACATCTGGACGAGAGAATGTGGGAGAATAATCCCGCAAAATACATGTTGTTCCAGTCATATGGTCAATAGCATCAGAATCAACAATCCATGTCCGAGAAGAGGCTGAAACATATACTGTAGAAGGGTCTGACTGAACTAGAGCGCTAGATGTAGGGGCCTGATTTGCTAGCAGGCCAGAATATTCTGCAGTAGAAAGGTGAACAGTCGTATCATCTGATAGAGCAGATCCAGGATTCTGCACTGTTGATTCTTCACTAGAACAAACATTGGCAGACCGCGGCTTCCCATGTAGCTTCCAACACCTATCACGGGTATAGCCAACAACACCACAATGAAAGCAGGTAAACTTGTTGTCAGAACTGCGACCACCACGGCCTCCAACACGACCTCTATCACGGCTTCCACCATGACCTCCAATCTGCGTATTGCTCGCCAAAGTAGTACTCTCACCAATATCACTTGATCCAGAAGTCAAACGAATAAAACGAAGTGCTCGAGAATATGCCTCTGTAAGAGAAGTGTCCCGATTGGCTAAGATCTGAGAACGAGCCGACTCATATTCTGGTCGGAGGCCACTGAGAAATGCTAATATAGCTAATTGTTCCCGTTGCCGACGCATTTCATGAATATATGTAGTAAGGGGCATCAAGACATTGAATTCTTCATAAATCTTCTTGAAGGAGGCGAAATAGTCACTGATATGAGTCGTCTACTGCTCCGAACGAAAGAATAACTGAGATATCTCATAAATACGATTCATATTATCCTTACCCGAGTATAGGACATTGAGATACTCCCATAGCTCCTTGACCGTATCACAATGGGTCACCAAATCAGCCACTCGAGACTCCATAGAGTTTATCAATTTATTCAAATCAGCCACTCGAGACTCCATAGAGTTTATCAATTGATTAAATAGGCGGGCATCATCAAGTAACCAGATCTTGGCACCTGCAGGATCACTTTGAGGATTAGGGGAATCATCGCTAAGATGTTCCTTTTTACCCATACCTCGAATAGCGAATAAAACCAGCTTACACCAACTCTGAAAATTCATACCGTCTAAACGACGCTCAGTAAGTTTGGAACTCGATGAAAAAATCTCTGAGATCGTAGGTTTGAGCTCTACAAGCTCACTCGATATCGAAGAGTCACCTATAATCACAATAAACTAGGGCAGGAAGTATCCCGCAAAACAATAACAAAGAGGGAAACACAACTTCCCCAAGAGTCACAACAAATAAGGGGATACGCACCCCTATATATATCCAGATAACGTTTCAATCAATGACCTATCAAGACATGAACAAAACTGTTGGGAATTGAAACCCAAGTATCAAAAAAAAATTATCGGGGCGCTACCCCTAGATCCCGCAGGGGCTCTGCCCCTAGACACCGTCAAGGCGCTGCCCTTAGACCCCGCAAGCTGACCGGGCAGCTCAATCCCCGTCCTTAATCTGCATAGCGAAATCTGGCTTCACAAAAACAAAAGGGTTAGGGTTTTGTTTGGATTAGGGTTAGGGATGGAGAATGGTGATTAGGGTTAAGGTTTTGTGAGGAGAGAGTTTCTCAAACATCGGTATCTGGCTCTGATATCATGTTGTTTAGAATAAGTCGTAGTCTCCCAAGGTAGAGAGACTCTTAATTTATAATGGTAAATTATGTTACACAAGAGAAGAGACCCTATTGGGCTTATTACACACATGTGGCCCAAGAGGCCACACGCCTCCACTAACAAATAGGCACGCGATTTTTATCATGGATTAGGCACTTGGAGGTTATATGTGCGTACTAGTATAAAGGCGACTGCAATCAATTAGAAGGCATGCAGTGACTGGTGACTTTGGAATTTATATATATATGTGTGTACATACATTTATATATATATATATATATATCAATAATTGGAGTAACTATTTAATTGTGATCTTGTGATATGGTACGATGTTAACCATGCTACTCAAATTTATTTATTTTTTTGATAAGAAATAATATAAAAAGCACTCAAACGGGGAGCGCATCCCAAATACAAAAGAACCATGCTACTCAATTTGGAATGTGTCTATATGGGATAGGAACCGGTTGAGTTTGGTGAGGACGGAACAAAGGGTCGGGCCATGATTAATGTCTTCGATAGTTAATGGACGACTTCAACAGGTGATCAATATTAGGAAATCAGTAAAGCTTTGGTTTAGGTGATATAATCGGACTTGTGGATGGAACTATTACTAAATAAAATTAAATTAGCTTCATGGAGGCAGATTAATTAAGAAAACTTGTGGTTGGAGTGTGGTTAAATTGTTAAATTGTCTACCAAAGTAGCTAGATGTATTTTGTGAGGTTAGGATAAACAAAACCCAATAATCACTTCAATATAATATATCTGGAATACATGACAAAAAGGGAGCAAAGAAACATGCATGCAAACACTATCAACACAAAATTATAATCTTTTTTTATTAAGTGAGACATTTTTCATGGCATTTTCATTTATGCAAAAAGCTTCAGAAATAAATACTGGCTCCATGGGAGAAACTAGAACAAGCACAGTAAAACATTACTACACTTTATTAAAAGCCAAGTGCATGTTCACTTAAAGCCCCAACTCCAATACAAAACCTAACTTAAAAAATTTAATATCCGTTTATTAAGACATAAGGATATGGCATACACAGAAAGTTGGATCATTCCCAAGTCCCTAACATACACATAAGCATTTATGCATATAAATACAAAGGCCACAAAAATAATTTTGTCAAAATATGATCCTATAAAATTGGTATATTACAAATTTGCAAAACTTTAAAGCAAAATACAGTGACCTTTGGACCTTTAAAACTTTTTCTCCTATAATGAGGTCCACAGAGATTGTCTGTGACTTCCAATTGAGATATTGAATTTAGCCAGAAACCCAAAAAGATGCCCCAAAATTATATATCCCTTGACAAACCCAAAAGGCAAAAGATAAAAATAATCAAACAGAAACTTCCTGCGAAGTCCATAAAATAATATTGCATAAATCAATGTTTTGCCAGAAAGTTTCTGCTAACTTCAAACTAAAAATAACTACACTACAGAACTGAAGGGAAAAAAGTTTACTAGCTTCACAACTTCAGGAGCGGGAAGCATCAAGCACTCACCCATCTGGTGCACCAGTTGGAGTAATCAACTTCACAGGTAACAGAGGATGTGCCACCGTCACCCAAAATCTGCATTGCAAAATAGAGAAGAAGGCAACAATATTTGCTACTTCAAGTTTCAATACAATAGGATTTTCAAAGGAAAAAATATGCTTGGGGGGGAGATATTAAGAGATTGGACTAATATAAACCAAATAGATAACGTGTTTAAGGTGACAATGAGTCGGGTTCCCCCCCCCCCAAACAAAAACAAAAAAAACTTAATTCAGGCAGACGATGCAGAGGTTGGAAAACGAGGTCTACTTTCCAATATCTATGTATTGAAAAGGAATCATGACAACATGTTGCTGCCTTATCTTCAATCAAACAATACAGATCTTACAGCATAAAACCACAGTGGGGGGGGGGGGGGGGGGGGGGGAGGGAGAAAGAGAGTAATATTTCCAACCCCCCATATCCCATAAAGAGGAGAGTCCAAATATTCCACACACTAAAAGTTGTTGATAAATAAAGTAAGCAACTAGGTGGAAAGCTGTACTGTAATGCTGATGGTAAAAACTCCCCTAAAACATCCAGTTACTTCTCATAATAAGAAAACTAATAGAACTGAAGAAAAATTGCAGCTGAAACCTATTAGATCAAATAGAGACACCAATTTATCAAAGAATGTAGTTGAAATGGTAGAGACACGATATGAAAAGATATTACCACCCACATACAATTGGCTATAGAATGTGCAAGTGAGGGGAGAAATAAAAACCAGAAATTTGCAACAAAAAAGGAAAAAGAAAGAAAGAAAGAAAGAAAAGAAAAGAAAAAAAAGTAGCAAACTACGGAACACGAAGGAGAAGTAAGGATTTGCTGAATAAAATAGCTCATCAAGAGCAAAAAGATAATGAAGAAATAGCAATATCATAACCAAAAAAAAAATCGTGTCACTAGAAAGAATAAAGCCAGCAACAGAAGCAAAAGGAAAAGATGCAATGCAGCAAACAAGATACCAATCACAATAAAAAATGCACAAAAATCAGATTAGCATATCACAGTCCAATGAAAAAGAAAAATCAAGGAGGATGTCACATACGGATCAGCCCGACTAAGTCTGCAAAGTTCACAATAGAAAGTCTCAGGAGATTCAGGTAGAACACCCTCCATAGGCTTCTCTGGAATAATAACACAACCAATATGCTGCCACACTTGGCATCTTTGATCCTCACACTGCAGACAAAAACAAAAGAATTAGCTAATTATATGATCAAAATTGTCCAGAGTGTCCATAATGCATTAAGGTTGAAATGTAAAGTAGCGTGTACAAATATGGGATGGTAAAATCTGTAAGAGATTGATCACGTTAGTTACAACAAGCCATTCAGGTTGAAGCAAGAAGAAGGCAAAAATATTGTAGGTTGAAGCAACAGAAACGGCAATGGCAGCAGGCTTATAGCAGAAAAAGGTCCAAGGTAAAAGTAGTTGGGATTTAGGACGTGATTGCACTCCCATGTGCGAGTGTCACTATTTCAGTTGTTTCGATGGGGCTTCATAATTCTTTAGGCCTCCAGGCCTTTATGTATCAAATCTCCCCATGCCAATTTATTTTCAAAGAGAAAAAAGAAAAAGAAAACCCAACCATTTTCAAGTTCAAAAGCATAATCCAAATGTTTACAACTCAATTTTAACACACACACAAGAGTATACAAAGGGCTCATCAGCCTCAACTTTTCACCTGCACTAAATCAGGTGACTAGCAATGGTTGATGATACGACATTCCGACAGGTTTCGCTCATTTCTAGCAGAATGAGTTTCAAAAAAAAAATTACAGACCAAAACTTCCTAATGAGAAGAATAAACTGTAACCAATATGGTCATGAATCATTAATTGAACTACATCCATGCTACAAACCCAACATATGCACAACATAGATAAAGATGTATCTTATTCCAAATGATGAGATAGAGAGCAGGGCAAAAAAATTGCGACCTTAATCAGAGAGTCAGTTTGCAAGGAACTTCCGCATAGACAACGAGAAGTAAAAGTATCCATTTGGTAAGAATCTTCATTTTCCTCTTTAGGGATCACGATACTGCCATCTGAGGCACCCTGTGCTGTTGATGCTAATTCAGTTGCCCCGGAAACCTGCATCTTTCTGGGAGCCAGCAGAAGATTCAGTCATCACAAATTAGCTTAATGTGAAATATAATAAATGAATTCAAAACTTGAATAATAAAAAGTGCGTGTTGCATTCAAGGATTAGAATAATGGGCCATAGTTAGAATTCTAACTGGTCAAAAAGGGGTTAAAAGTCCACTGATTGAACTTATCATGAAAAAATTCACATCAGAACAAAAACACACCTGTAAGTATCATCTATTAGTCTTGCTACGTCGTCCTTCGCAACAGCATGTTTCTTTGCCCAGATCCCAGAAACTGCATAAAAATTACATGGCAGTTGGAATTATTCAAAGCAAAGCCATCAGTAGAAGAACTGTTTCAACCTTGGGATTACAAAGGTATAGGGTGTGACTGAAGTCTTAAGTGTTTGCGTAAAATAGATTTTCCCCGGCACCAATTAAAAACACTATATACCACAGCCAGAACCAGCAATTGAGAAATAGACAATCAACTACGCAAATCGCTCGCCTCACTGTTTACACCTGCATTCATTACTTGACATATTGAAATTATACACACCTACACAAGTAATTTTCTTTATTAAGGTAATGTAAGATTGTATCTCGAAAATTACGCGGACTGTTCTGACACTAAGAAAATAATCATGGTCCAAGAGTGTCAAGTACATTCCAATACGAGAGGTTCTGCAATACTGCACTAAAGTTCAAACAGCCAGAACAAGAAACTTCAGCACATGTTGCAATCAATAATAGACAGAATCAACTTATAACAGAAATAAGTACATTTTATAAGGGGCTGTTTGGGATTCATTTTGCTTTGGGTGTTTTTGGGGTGGCCCAGTAACTGGTGCAGAAAAGAGGTGTGTAGCATGTTTGGCTTGTCGTGCTATGTTTTAAACAGTTCTAAAACACTCCAAAAAAAAGGGACCAAAACCCAAAACAGCAATTTGATGGTTTTGGTTGCTTTTGCACTGTAGCGCTTTAAACGTTTAAGCCCATTAAGTCCAGATCGAAAGTCACAAAGAAATAAATTTGTCTTTTCGTTTGATTCTTTGAAGATCGATATCTTTTGCGACCCTGAATCAGAGCAATTTCATGGGCGAGCAGCAATCTCCTGTTGATTTGCTTACAATTTCATTATAGATCAACCACCGTTTTACTTTTAAGTTTGTGAACAAACTTTTTCATGCCAATTTCTCTATTTTCTGCTAACCTTAGACCTAGACAGTTTGGGAAGATTGTTTTATATTTTATAAAAAAACCTGAGTTAGAAACCCTACAGTGGTATTTTATTTCTGATCTGACAAACATTGACCCCCCCCCCCCCCCCCCCTCTTTCTTCTTTTGGGTCTAAACAGAACCAGGGAGTTCTTGACCTAGGCACATTCATACATTTGCAAACTGACTTGAGACTTCATAATTTACCAAATTCTTCAATTTCAGACTATTTTGTTTACACCCTAATCTTGTGAGTGGCGAAAATAAATGCTACCAAACGTGATTTGGACTTCAACATAAATCATTCTAGAACAAAAAAGTCTGTTTTGTTCCGGCCAAAAACACAACGCGTTCCAAACAGGCCCTAAGTCGCACAACTTAAATGAAAGTTGAAAAGATAATGCTAAAGCATTCTTTTAAACACAAGTTTGGTTCAAGTCCCCAAATCTAGCAGTAAAGGAAGGAGAACATCTACCATTAGCACATCTAGTGACCACTTTGCACACAGCATGTGCAAAGAAAAAGGAAAAACAATCAATAATATGCACAGCAATTCAGAAACCAGAATGCATATAGTTGTAACAATCTACTGTCATATTTGAGAAAAGTAAACGGAATAGAGCCATTTACCTCGTTCATCACAGAGAAGTGTTAATATCCTATCAACAAGGTCCTGTACAGAATGAACGACAGAAAGTCAAACATAATGTCTTTCCAGAATAAACCAATACAAAAGACGTAAAAATAAGAGAAATTATTAGGATGCCGTAGGTAAACGATGAAAAACTGAAGCAACAAATAATGAAACAACAGTGTGCGACAGAGGAGAGCTTGAGCTTAGCTTCTGCTATCTTTCTATTAGCTCAGCTAATGCAATTTGCAAATAAAACTCAGTCAAACGCACTGCCAAATGTACAACAAAATCGAAGCAGCTAACTCAATTCCATCTAATTACACTATCAATACAAATAAATTCTACTTACAAGTACCCATACACACTTGCATAAAACTCGATGCCCACTTAAGTAGAGCAAGGTCAAATTTACTGCCCTTAAAATGATAGGGAGACAGAGAGTTTCAAAAAATTGAATTGGTTGAGCAAGTTTTTGGCACAAGAACAAATGATAGGTTAACATCTAGCTCTCAAGCAGTGATGAATAAATTTTGTAGAACTTTTTTTTTTAATAAGTATTTTATTAAAGAAAAGGCACTCAATCGGGGAATGCGTCCCATGTACAAAAAGGCCCTATGGGCCAAGAGAACCCAAAAATTCTATTTTTTCCCCTATAGAATTACAATTCCTCCCCTTCACCCAACAAAACAAACTAGAAATTAGCACGTCCTTGATCACCCCCAAAGGAGATTCCACGCTCTCAAAGCAACGCCTATTGCGTTCCAACCAAACACTCCACCAGAGGCAAAGGGGAGCCGCTCTCCAGAAACGTCGGGCATGACAACCAATCGGCGCACCTCTCCACGATGCCAAAAGATCACGAACCGAGGCCGGCATCACCCAATGAATGCTAAAGAGAGAAAAAATAAGGCTCCAACAGTCGTAAGCAATCGGACAATGCAAAAAGAGGTGATCAATAGATTCCCCATCCTTTTTACATAGGAAACACCAATTGACTAAAAACATACCCCGCCGACCCAAAGTATCCAATGTAAGGATATGACCCCGTGCCGCTGACCATGTGAAGAAAGCGACCTGAGAGGAGTCTTTGTACGCCATACCGCCTTCCAAGGAAAAGATGTTTCCGCCCCAGGCGAAAGACAACCAAAGAAGGAAGAGACTAAAAAGCTCTGCGACGGTGACGGCCTCCAGCATAAAGAGTCAGATCCACCACCAACAGTCTGAAAATACAATAACTTCAGCAGGTCGAAGACCTCCTCCAGCTCCCAATCCTGAAAGTGTCGCACAAATATAACATCCCACACTAGCTTCCCGGTATCAAGGCGATAACAATCAACTACTGAAGCATAACGATCCTGAGCGATCCTGAGCGACTGAGGGAACAAAGAAGCAAGGGAGCCCTCCCCACACCACCAATCAATCCAGAAACCAACACAGCGATCATCAATAACCCTGAAACTAGTGAAAGGAGCACACGAGTCCCATCCCTGTCGGATGTCCTTCCACACTCCCATGCCACGAAGCCCCCTGACCTCCTCAGAGCACCAACCTCCTCTCTCCTCACTATAGCGGCAAGTGATCACCCTCCTCCACAGGCGGTCCCTCTCGGACCCAAAGCGCCACAACCACTTTCCCATGAGAGCCTTATTAAAAGGCACCATACGACGGATACCCAACCCCCCTCCTGAAAGGGGCAGCACACCACCTCCCAACGCACCAGGGGAATAGAATGACTCTCCCCAGAGCCACCCCACAAGAACTGCCTCTGAATCCTCTCAATCCGCTAAGCCACACCGCGAGGAATCCGAAAGAGTGATAACACATACGTAGGGAGATTGGATAACATACTCTTTACCAAGGTAAGTCTCCCCTCCTTGGAAAGATACTGCCGCTTCCAACCTGCTAGATGCCTCTTAACACGCTCAACCACCGAATCCCATAAGGAAAAGGAGCGGAGAAACGGGGTTCCCTTGCCTCAAACCGCGAGAAGTCCCAAAAAAACCTGAAGGAGAACCATTCATAATCACAAAAAAACAAACCAAAGATATACAGAACAGAATTCATCTACGCCACCGCTCACCGAATCCCAATCTCTCCAGCATATACAAAAGAAACCCCCAATGCACATGATCATACGCCTTTTCCACATCCAGCTTTACCAAGACCCCCGGTAAACCACTCTGAATCCTGGCATCCACCACCTCACTAGCAATAATTGGTCGAGTCTAAAATATGACGGCCCCCAACAAAAGCATTTTGTGAATCCGAAATAACCCCATCCAAAACACCTCCCATCCTAGCAGCAAGGACCTTCGCAATCAACTTGTACACACATCCAACAAGGTTGATCGGTCTAAAATCCTTAATGTCTTTCATCTCTCCTTTCTTTAGGAGGAGAGAGATGAAAGTAGCATTAAAAGACTTCACAAAGCAACCCTCCTCATAAAAAGCACGAAAAGTAGCCATCACATCATCCCGAACGGTGGGCCAACACTCAAAAAGGAAACGCATAGAGAACCCATATGGACCAGGCGCTCTGTCCCCATTACATAGTTTCAATGCACTCAAAACCTCTTCTTCCGTGAACAGAATTTCCAGCCTATCCTTGTCTCCCTCATCAATGGAGTCAAACATAAGTCCATCCAGATTCGGCCTCCAACTCTCCGTCTCAGTAAACAACCTCTGGTAGTACGCTAGAATCCCTGAACGTAGCTCCTCCTGAGAATAAAGGAACCCTCCACCGACAAACTCCCAATAAAATTCTTCCTCCTACGGGCATTCGTTGAGCGATGAAAGGACTTTGTATTTCGGTCCCCTTCCTTTAACCAAATAGCCCGAGATTTTTGTCTCCACGAGATCTCCTCTTAAATAGCAATCTCCTCAAAATCCGTCAAACACTGTGCCCGTCTCGCCCTCCTGACCACCTTAATCCCCCCATTCAACTCAGCTCTGTCAATGTCATCAATCTCTGCCAAAAGCACATTCCAACGCCACACCAGATTGCCGAAGACCTCCCTATTCCATGTGATAAAAGATGACTTCAAGAAGCGCAATTTTGAAGCCAAAACAAAACTCGGAGAGCTTGGCCTCACCGAACAAGCCCATCATGCCAACACCAGTTGCTAAAAGTCCCCTGCCCTAAGCCACATGTTCTCGAACCTGAATAGAGACATTCCGGATGAAATACCCCCACAATCCAGAAAAATGGGAACATGATCAAAAGTGAACTGAGTGGCGATAGTCTGAATAACCCCTGGAAAGTGCTCATCCCAATCACCGGATACCAAAAATCGATCAATGCGGGAAAAAGTCGGTATCTTTTTACCACTAGACCAGGTAAATCGTGCACCACTGAGAGGTAGATCATGCAATGCATGTCTGTCGATGAAGTCCGAAAAACCTGTCATGGCCCTAGTCCATCGTCCCCCAGTCGATCTCTCTGAAGGCGCACGAACAACATTGAAATCCCCATCCACACACCAGGGTAAGCGCCATACATCCCTAACCTCCTCAAGCTCTGCCCATAACTCCACCCTCCTCCCATCATCCCCGGGCACATACACTCCTAAAAAAAATCAGCAAAAACCATCCTCAACTATAGAAAATGAGCAAAAAATCGAGAATCGCCCTAAGCGCGATTCCCTCAAAGTGATCCACCTCCTATCCCATAACACAATCACACCCCCGGAAGCACCACTCGATGCCAAAAAAGCCTACTCCAAGAATCGATTGCCCATAACTCCACCCTCCTCCCAAATATCCCCAGGCCCATACACCTGAAAAAACCCTCCTTAACCATAGAAAATGAGCAAGAAATCGAGAAACGTCCTAAGCGCGAATCCCTCAAAGTGATCTACCTCCTATCCCATAACACAATCACACCCCCGGAAGCACCACTCGATGCCAAAAAAACCCACTCCAAGAATCGATTGCCCCACAAACTTCAAACCACTCTGTCATTCATAACATCCAGCTTCGTCTCTTGTAAACAAACAATATGTGCATTCCACTTTCCGAGTGCCAACCTGGCAATCTTCCTTTTATCCGGACAATTAAGACCCCAGACATTCCAAGATATAATTCGTAGCAACATGAGAAACAAAAAGACTAACACCCCTCACCCCTTTTGCGTCCACCGTTCCTACCCCTTTCACTACCTCGTGAGCCACTGCATAATCCATCATAGTTGATAG
The DNA here is from genome assembly GCA_963922005.1 of Cornus suecica. Classification (NCBI taxonomy): domain Eukaryota; kingdom Viridiplantae; phylum Streptophyta; class Magnoliopsida; order Cornales; family Cornaceae; genus Cornus; species Cornus suecica. The sequence continues at coordinate 80,688,060 of OY998239.1, forward strand.
TACACACCAAATTGCGTAATTCCCTTTCATCCTTCCAATGCGACGGTGATCGATGAACCACCAATGCCCTATCATCACCATTAAGCTCATCTTCCGTATCATCCACTAATGCCACAATTAGATCTTCCCCTCTCTCTTTCGTAGTCCCAAACTGAACTCCTATCTTCGAAGCAACATTCTCAACATTCTCTTTAACCCAATTCTCGGAAATAAAGTCCGAACAATCAACCGCCACAGGCAACACATTTTCCATCACCTCCATAGTCTTCAAACCCAACGCATTTGCCTTCGAAACGGCACCCTTAACATCAACTGAAACAAAACCCAGCATACCATCCTCCACACTATCCCTATCATTTAGGGTCCGTTTGGATACCCTGTTTTTTGTTTTTGTTTTTTTACTGTTAACAAGACTAAAAAAAAAAACACATTTGGCAAACGCGTTTACTGTTCACTGTTTTTTCCCCAAGAAAACTGTTTTCTGTGAATAGTGTGTAAAAGTGATGAAAACACCAAATACAACTTTTACTTGTTTTTTGAGTTTTTTCACTATTTAGGTGGTAAAAACAATGAAAACACCAAATTCATAAAATACAATTTTCACCAAATAAAAGTGGTGAAAACACCTTCATCCAAACGCTTTTTTGTTTTTAGTTTTTTCCTGAAAAAACAAAGACAAATACAAAAACAGTTTTTATATTTGAAGACAGAAAACAAATACAAAAAACAGGCTTTCCAAACGCACCCTTAGTGTCTGTTTGTCAACCGGTGCAGTACAATGTTGGTTTTTTGTTTTGGTTTGGGTTGGGTTTGGTGTGATTTTATTCTGAACTGAAACCATGTTTGGTGCAAATGGTTTTGCTGTGAGAAAAGGTAAAGCTGAAAAACCAAACCATGATTGGTGGAGTCGGTATGGACTGAAATTTTGAAACCAATCATATTTGGTAACTTGGAATGGTTTGACATTTTAATTATTTAATAATAACTTTTTGTAAATATATATGTTTTAAAAAATAAAATATATAGATAAAAATACATTTCAAAAATATATATATAATTCAAAATATATATAAAATTCAAAAAAATATAAATTTCAAATATATATATAAAATTCAAAAAATATATATAAAATTCGAAAAAATATATATTTTGAAATATATATAACATTCGAAAAAATATATAAAATTTCAAATATATATAATTCAAAAAATATATAAAAATTTAAATATATATTGTTTTCGAATTTTATATATTCTTTTCGACTTTTATATACTTGTTTCGAAAGTTTTCCCTAGTTTGCCCTAATTGTACAACTATACTTGAGTAAACAATATTCGATTTTGGTGTCCTTCATCTTTTAGCCAAACAGTCATAAATATGGTCTAAGGGCATACAAATGTAAATTATAACCATCCATGTTTTAAAATTGATATTCAAATTAATATTTATTTATAATTTTTTTTTTACTTTATTTATTATTAATTATATTCTATTATTTGATAACTTTTATTTAGTTATTTAATTTAATTAAATAATTTTTTTAATTAAATAAATATATATGTATATGGTTGTGTTTGTGTTTGTGTTTGTGTATATAATTATATATATATATATATCACACAACACACAAAAAACACACCAAGGTACCAAAACGTGGGGCTTGAGCATTGAAGTTGGTTTGGAGAATTGGAGTTGATTTGCTTGAACAATACCACACCATCCCAAAACCATGTCTAGATATGGTGTGAAAAACATGTCATTTGGTACCAATTTGGCACCCATTTTTTGGTATCATTCAACCATCCCACACCAACCAAACATGGTTTGGGTTGTAATTCACATTCCACACCAAATTTTTGGCACCAATTCCATCAACCAAACAGACATTTAATACCATAGCCCTTTCCATATTACATTCCACTCCACAATCCGTACTCACCGAACAACCCCACTCACTGCCCGACTCCAACTCTCCAAAAGAAAAGCAATCAGACACCATTCCAGGCTTTCCAGCCTCCATAACAGACTTAAACGAGTCATTCCCAGCAGCAGCAATTGGAACCTACTTCGAAACTATACCATTGTCGCCACCAGTAGCTTCCATCCCATCCACTTACCTGGAGCACGTCGGGATAAGTACAGGCTCGTCTACCCTCTTCCCTTTTTACTCACAACTGCGCCAAACAAAGCCCGACTGCCGACTATCGAACACAAAACGTGCCAAACTAGAAAATCGCGAAGCCCCAGCCACTATCTTCGACACACAACGCTGCAAAGTCCCATCAAAAAACTCATCAACCCCCTTCGTCCTTATCACCGTTGAAGGTGACCCTGACACCATCGGATTTGTCTTGGAAAACCGACCAGAACCCCTCAATCCGCACGTCAAACAATCAGAACACAGGTCATGAACCGAATCCGGATCCTGGTCATCATCCACACCCGGATCCGCATGAGTCGGATCTCCTATGGGTCGCCCCAAAACCAAACCCGGACCACTAGCATGCATACCCACCCCTTTCAAGTGGTCTGGCCTTCTATTAATTTTGACACAGCCCAGTGGATGCTTCGCAGGCCCACCAACATTTGGAAAAGGGCCCAAACCCCTAGGCCCACCACTAACAGCCCAATCATTTGCCCTGATATTCAGCCTCTTTTCCCTTCTCTATTCAAACTCATTATTTGAATTCAAATCCAAACGGTTGCGAGGTTGGCCCCTCTCCCACCTAACATCGCCACGCGTCACCACACCATTGGACCGCCCGTGCCTCACCAAAGCCTCATGCCCCTTCTGCGCGTTGGATCCACGCGCCAACACAAAACCCCCCCTTCTCTCTCTACCGTCACCATCCACCGTACAAACATTAGCCCCAACCCTAGATCTATGATTCCTCACCGGAGAAGACGACCGGAGAGGTGGTCGGAGGTAGCAGAGATCAGCGGCCACCCAATGACGAAGCTCCAAACCTTCCTTCGCCCCACCAGAATGTAAGGATACCCATTCATCTTTGCAAAAAACAATCGATCCAAAGCCTCCCTCTATGCTTTGAGTCTTCGGCACCACCAACAGAGGCCAATCATCCACCACCGAGAGACGAAAGCACAAAGACTCATCATGAACGAAGATGAATGGAGGACTAACCACACCGGCAACGCCCAAAATCCCCACCACGTCCGGCCTAAGGGGATCCACAGCCACCAATCCACGATAACCTCCACACAAATCCCAACTTTTTTTAATATGTCCACACAACAGAGATGTAATGGAACCCCTTTAAGGAAAATCCTTCGTTCTTTCTTCTTCTGCCATGGCATTACTGCACCAACTCCGGTTTGTAGAACTAATAATGGCTGATAGAGATGAGTGAGGGGAGGATGGGTGCTCCTATGAATTAGAGATGATAGTTTATGGGGATCACTTATGAATTCAAAAAAGGCACAAGAACCAATGAGTATAATCGAAAGTGCTTATGTGGTGAAAGCCGAATATAAGAGTTAATGCAGACAGTATTGTCCTATGAGAAATGACAATCAATCCCTAAACACCAAAACAAGCACAAACCATAATGCCTACACCTAAGGTGGGAACTTTAAGGAGGAACTGCTAAAAATAAATAAATAAATAAAACACAACAAGTGTTCTTTGGCGATCCAAGCAAAAACCAAAACTCAGGCAGCATAAGCATTATGTCAGACATCAAACCTGCTTCTTCCCCTGCTTCGAAAGACCAAGCTGAGTTAGGATATCCTTCAGCTCCTTTATTCGGAAATATGCCAATTTGTCCTACAGTAGAATGGAAGTTATCACGAGACTATTGCAAGCAGAAAACAAAAAACCTTAATTATTTCAAAAACATAGAAATACCACCAAAAACCTTCTCATAATGAGAATAATGGTAACAATGAACTGAGTGTCAGAAAGACAAAATAAGGAAATTTGATGTTTCTCAGCTGGAGCAGGAAGGAAGCAAAACAAAACATTGATGCAGTAGTAAACGACATTTTTCTACACTGTAACTTTTCAACGTGTTAAAAAGCTTCCTAACTATGGATGCATTAGAATCAGTATCAGGTCAAGATCAGCCTGCCCAACTTAGCATTAAACTCTTAGATGCTATGAATACAAGAACAGTTGGAAAAATTCATGTTCAGCCAACCAAAACTTTATATAGGGCAGACACAAAGTTTAAATGGAACAGAGAGACGGTAGCACTGTTGTTAAGATCAGGATCCTGCATTGAATCACTACAGGGTACATAAGATCAGGTTGTAGGATAGGATCAAGTATCTCGAGATCCTACAAAATAAGGAGAGACGGGGGGTAGAAATAGTATTTCCAATATATGCGACATATACTCATGCACAAGTTCACCCAGTAAATTTGGTAATGTAGCTCACAAGGTAAAACAAACTAACACCTTGAAATTATGAATAAGGTTGTGCATCGAAGATCAAGGTTCAAATCCTTGCATCTTAAATTTCTCCTTACAAAAATAAATGCGATACTCTTTTATTTAACCAAAAGAAACAAAATAGTTCATTAACCATAATCACACATAGCATAACAACCAACACCTATAATGAAAGCCTTGAGACAACTCAATTTTACCAATAGTCTCAAGTGCCATAAAAAACAAATATAATATACATATATAAATAAGATTATGGGGGGCTTTTATATACCTGAACAGTCCCACGTCGCAATCCTACTTCTCTCCCACAACAATTCTACAATCCTATGGTGATTCGACTACAATCCAACCAATATAAACTTATTTTTATACGTTTGGAAGATTGGATTGTGGAATTCTAGGATTAAAATAATGACTTTGATAACCATGGTAAAGTGATTACCAAACAAGCAAGCCTACTTTCAACGAATGTTACAAGTTTGAAGGAGTAGAGAATAAGACTGGTCCCCGGATAATCAATCACAGAAATAAAGAAACTGCTACTGCCACAGTTCTGACAACAAAGATTACCAAAGGCGAATACTGTTTCTAAACAAAACTACAAGTAGCTGTTGAATTTCTATACAAACCAATAGAGATAATAAGTGGACAAGTTGACAAAATCCATCATTATCTTTAGGATGATCCCAAGAGCATCACCAATTAAGTCTATGTAATAAGAACTGCAATTGCAGGGGGCTGCTTCCATTAATGTAGAGGAACTAAGTTCAGCCAACAATTAATTTAGAAATCAAATTCTATATACTCCGAGTCTCCAACACTGCAGATTGGCTTGCAATTACTAAAGCAATAAACTCATTAACATGTGATTTTGAAATGGAAACCTCACTGCACAAATATCGTTAAATCCATTTACTCTATGAGTTCAAAGAAATGCCTATTATTCAACTCCAACCTCAGTCAACGCAGTCTTAAAAGGACACATAAAACAACCCAACTTATGCCAAGTTTCAATAGCAAAGTGGAATTGTTATATTTTTTAAAGAACCATTGAGAGAATTTATGTGACCACTTCTGTTGAACACAGAAAATCTAGTAAACCTTAGTAAAGATACACAGTACACACCTAGAAGGTACTGGAACCACAAAGTAGCATTACCTTTCAAATCAGGGAACTATACCAACCCATATTGGCTTCCATATTTGTTTAGCTTTCAAAAAAGAAAACCGGCTTGTAGCCCCATGGTAAAACCTCCCTATCCTCGAAGAGGAGGAAAGGGTTTGAGCCCCCATGGGGAAAATAAAATGGAAAACTGCTTCAATAATAAAACCATTTAGAAAATAATAGCAGTTAAAAGTTCCAAGATAAAGCTAATATTTCAGGGTGTGATTGTTTGGGGCTTGTCCAGGTAAGACCTGGGCCTACCTTTGGGGGCACCATCAAGGAGGGTATTTTTCTTCGGTTCCAATTCCGGAGCAGTTTGAGAACTTACTTGCATATGGAAGAAGCAATATCTTTCGAAAGGGGGCAGCAAGCACTTATGAAGAGTACCCTTTGATAACATACTGGCATATGGAAGAAGCAATGTCTTTCGGGAGGGGGCCGTAAAACGCTTGTGGGAGAATATCCTTTTGGCTTTTCCAACTTTCACTTTCTTTCATTGTTGCAGATCCCATGTTCTATTGTGAAGAAGGTTGAGAAACTTTAAAGAAAGCTTTTGTGGTGTGATGGGAGAGGAACTATAATTTTCATCTTCTGAATGGGGTAATGTTAGGAGGTTTGATATGTTATTTTCCTTTTGATAAGTAAACATATTAAAAAAGGCACTCAAGAGAGGAGTGCATCCCTTGTAACAAAAGACCTATCTTTTCATCTATAGATTTAAAATATCTACCCTCCACCCAATTGAACAAATTAGAGATAAAAAGATCCTTGATGGCACCGATAGGAGATTTGAGCCCCTCAAAACAACGATGATTGTGTTCAAGCCATTTCCGTGTGTTGGTGAACGGTTCGCCTTTGGGCATTTTTAGTAGGTTTGATATGTAACAACATTCCGTCTTAAGTTCTATATTTTTTTTCGGTTCGGGGGTGGAATTGTAAGTTTTTGCAGGACTTGGTAAATTTTCATGATAGTTTGAGAGTCTAAAGAGGGTTCTAGGCCTCCGGTGCAATTGTAAGTTTTTGCAAGACTTGGTAAATTTTCATGATAGTTGGAGAGTCTAAAGAGGGTTCTAGGCCTCCGGTGCAATTGCTCTCTAGGGCGCGCTCCTCTTTAGCAGGGCTCTTAAATGAATTTCAAATGTAAAAGAACAGTAGTAACTAATAAACAAATACAAAGAAATCACAAGAGAAAAGTAAACCTAACACACACAAAGAACACGAAGATTTACGTGATTCTGCACAAGTTGTACCTACATTCACAACAGGTGAAGATCTCACTATGCAAAACATCAGGGGATAAATCTCACTCTTACTATTTTTTCTATGGGTTTCGGGTTATCACTTTATCCCATACAAACCCTAAGAGTCCTTATATACCGGGCTACGGGAGCGTCCTAACCAGGTCCATGACCCATAAGAGGATGGGGAAAAGAAATAGCCCGGGAACGCTCACTTTTCAGGTCAACGCGACCCAATCTGGAAACATCATAAAACCATAAACCACAGTACAACATTGAAGGAAGTATACAGTGTCTAGGGTTTGGCGGGTACTGAATGAAATTATTACTGCAGCAAATGAGAAAGCTACTATCTACATGTTAAATAAGCAAAATATTCTTCAGACTCTCTAGGGCACGTTATCTCATTTTTCAGAGGTCCAACGTACAGTAGGTAGAGTGACTTCTTGAATGCATACATGACAATCAACTGGCAATATGAACAACAATAAACTTATTAGGAGGATAACTCGACATCACCTAAATAGTGTCATAATTGATGAAACCCATTTCTCACCCCAATTTCAGAAGAATTAACTAAAATTTGAGACTTGGGATTACCTTCATTCAGAACTGAATAATTTGCATTCGGAAGAGAATAATTTGTAACTCACTTCGTTGAACTCACACCAGAAAACAACAAATGAGATAAAACTGAAAAGCTAGTTTTTGCTTCCTTTTTTTTTTACTATTCATGTTGTTTACCAAACCAAATAATTTATAGCTCTCTTCCTTGTTCTCACACCAGAAAACAACATAAGGGATGAGACCCAAAATCTAATAAATTGTAATAAACTTCACTTCTGATTTGGATAGATTAACTTATGAGATTAAGGCTACCCAGCCAGACAGAAAATGGCTTCAGTGCCAAACTTAAAACATACTTGGATGAACACCACTCAAGCAAAAGCCAAACTCGAACACTATTAATTTCCGAACCGAGCTCTAATACCCTATCACTCTGCTCAATAAGCTCAGTTTGCAGAACTGAATAAGTTCCCACAAAAAATATATATATATTAAAAATTAATCTTTTTCGATAACCGGGTGTCTGGGCCTTTCTTCCCCACTAATCCCAAGTAAGAGAATCAATTTGATATTAAAAATGCTATCAATTTGCAGAACTGAAAGAAAAAAAATCCTAACACTCCCATGTAAGAGAATCGATTTGATTTATAAAAAATAAAAATAAAAAAGCATCAGATTAGGGAACTGGAAAAAAAAAAAATTAACAATCCCAGGTAAGAGAATCAATTTGATATAAAAAAAAAATGTAATCAAATTCATACCTTGCAACTAGAAACCAAGTCCATTTCCCAGACTCCAAATTAGCCACGACTCTGCAGTCCAAACCAACCATCAATTACAAAATGATCAAAACAACTCAAACAACAATCACAACACAAAACCCATCAAATTAAACCCCCAAAATTGGACAATCACAAACCCTAAGCGTTTCACAAGCATAGAAATCAACGAATTGGGATTAGTAATTTTGAAAATGATGAATTGGGTGTGAATGTAAAGGTGGAGTTAGGTAGGGTTGAGACAGAGAATCGGATGAATCGGTTTGAGAGTGGGGAGTGAGAGAAGACTAACGCCGACTTAGCTTGCTTTCTCTGTCTCTCTCATTTTGTCTCTTTTTGACTGAACCTAAGCGCATCCCTCCTCTTGTCCAATTACATTGTTCCGGACGTGTCGCCGATTATCCAATCTGATTTGCTGATGCAATATACGTCCGGGTTCCGATTGTATGTGCTCTGCTCTACTCTGTGCTTGGGTTGTCCTCGGGTCCAACGTAGGTACTAGGAAGTTCTTCCGATGGTTAACTGGGATTGACAAAAAAAAAAAATTACAAAATAAATTATTTTAAACATAAATAGATAATAATAATTAGTTGTTGTTTTTTTCCCAAGAAAGTGCACATTAATTTCACTTTTGTTAATTATTATCAGCATTTGCTGAAGTAATAGATTTTGAGTAAAAAATAATTGCGCAACTAATGATTTTATTATATGCTTGAACCATTGATGAACCTAGAGATTAATTTGAGTGGGAGAATTTCAATATTTAAAGTTAAGTGAGGTCCATAGAAGTTTTTCATAAAGATTTAGCATAGGTAATAGACATAATTTATCAAAAATGCAAGATAAAAGAAAATTTTTGGGTGGGGGCCACCAATAAGCCTCAGGTAAGTTCGTACGTGGCTTGAATTGTTAGGACCTGTTTGTTTCACGTTTTTTATTTTTATTTAATATTTTTTTCATTTTTCACAATAAAATATGTTTGGTAATAATATTTTATTTTATACAATAAAAATATATAAAGCAAATAGTGTCATTTTTAGAAAATATCAAATAATTTTTTTTAGTATTTTTTGCATTATTCACAAAATAACATTGTAGCGGAGGAAATAAGCCACCAAAACAAGAACAAAAACATCAGTATTAAACATGCTTTCAGTTTAGACTCACAACACTTCACGGCAAAAGCATATACTTCTATTTTATAAAATTCACATCATGAAAGCAAAAGCATGAACAAACATGTCCTTAGTAAATATACATTACATGAAAATATTCGAAAATGAAATTATACTAATTAGTCAAGAGCCGTGTTATAAATATTTTACTAATTTTGATTAAAATTTGTGATTTATGGTGTTGATTGCCATTCTCATATTTATGCGTTGTTTACTATTATTGGTATGTAATAAGAAAAAGAAATAGTATTGAGACCCCATTTGGATATCCCTGTTTTTGTATTTATTTTTTTGGTGAAAAAACAAAAATATGTATTTGTATTTGTATTTGTATTTGTATTTTTTTCAAAAAAAAACAAATATATGTTTTGAACCAATTTGTATTGATTATTCCAGAAGGGGGGTTAGGGCAATTAGTGGTAAAGGGGTTTGTCCCAATTCGGTAGTGGCAGCGGGTGGTGGTGGTGGTGGCGGCGGGTGGTGGAGGAGAGGGAAGGATATGTGTGTGTGTGTGTGTATATATATATATATATATGTGTGTGTGTGTTTATAGATCTGCGGTGGCGGCGGGGTGGTGGGGGAGAGAGAATGGTATGTATATATTATGGTTCGCAAAAACGGTTTCGGTTGGTGTAACAAAATCAGGTCAGTATCGGGATTACGTAACGGTTTCGGTTATCGCAAACGTTAATTTTTTAAAAACTCACACATGGTGGTAAAAATGTACTAATATGGTACTTTTGACAACATAACTAAACTTTGATGATTTTTTGATAATTTTAAGTAAATTTTATATATTTTTTAAAGATATTTAGTACCAAAATAATTTATTAATGAATTTAAATGTGTCGTCGATCTTCTTATGAGACTATTCATAATATTAATTTAAAAAAAATAAATATTCAAATAATAAAAGATATAATTTATTTTCAAATTAATACGGAATAATTAGAATAAGTACATAGTTCACTTGTCATAAGCAATGTACTACTCTTTGTTTTATATCTATAGTGTAAGAGTACAGTGACCCACTCATGACATTGCATCATTATCAATTGATACATGAACATCTTGACTCAAAACAAAGTGGTCTGTCAGAGAGTTTGTTTTCCAACTTTACAATTTATTTTTATTTTTTTATTTTTTTTAGGAACCGGTTCAACAAAAACCAGTTCGTGTCCATATCAGCCGGTTCACCGATATATTGGCCAGTTCTTAGCGAATCGGCCGATTCGGAGGTGAACCGGCATGCCCATCGTTATATCGAGCTTAACCGATTTCGGTTCAGCCCATTACCGTTGCGAACTGGTCGGTTCGGCTAACCATGGTATATATATATATATATATGTGTGTGTGTGTGTAGAACAAAAAAAAAACATCAATTTCATATTCTCAGATTTGGAGTTGCTTTTGTATTTGTTCTTAACACTGTTCATCAAAACGGTTTTGAAAATTTGAGTGTCAAACAAGTTTTGTTCCCAACTTGAAAACAAAAACAAAAACAATCATTTTCAAATGGGTATCTTAATGATTTTATAATGAGGGCACATTATGAACTACTATTAATCTATATTTATGCTTTTCTAATTTTAAAAGTATAAACACATGTTTTTTAGTGTTTAAATCAAATATTATTAATTTAAATGAAATAATCAATATTTTCAATAATAACTCTTCTATTTTAAGATTCTCACAATTTCATTAACTTGCTTTTTATATAATTTAAACCCGAATAACTTTCATTTGAGTAATCTACATTTAATATCAACAAGGGCCACTACATCATGATTTAAAAGAAATAAACAATGAAGCACGATTTGATGAATTTGTACGGACATATAAACAAGTTGAATAATTTTGAGAAATGTGACTTAAACACTAGTCATTGTACAATCACCAACACTATTACTGGGATATGATGATAAAAGGTGAAATTGTATAATACTAATCAATTTGTTTAGATATAGATATAGGTCCTTTGGCTCACAAGAAAATAGTTTTTGTTTTTTTTTACTGTTTACCCATTTCAAAAATAAAAACACGTTTGGCAAACGTATTTTCTGTTCACTTTTTTTTTTCTAAGAAAACTGATTTATGAATAATGGATAAAAGTGATGAAAATACCAAATACAACTTTTTATTATTTTTTAACTTTTTTCACTATTTAGTGTACCACCTCCGCCATCGCCCCCATCGCCGCTGCCACCAACCACCACCACCCCCCGCCGCCAATCACCTACCACCATCGCCCCCCGCCGCCGACCACCACTGCCGCCCACCAATACCATTTTATTTTTCAATACAAATTTTGATCCAAACATTTTTTTGTTTTTAATTTTTTGCTGAAAAAAACAAAGACAAATACAAATACAGTTTTTATATTTAAAGACATAAAACAAATACAAAAAACAGGCTTTCCAAACCCACCCAGGATTTCTACATGTAAATGAAATGTTTGTTGGAATGACAAAATGTTGTTCAAGATTGCCCCAAAATTGTATTTGTATATATATATATATATATATATATATATATATATATTAATGCACATAGCCAAAGCTTTTTACTTGTAAACACAATAAAAAGTTATTAAACTCGAAGAAAGGAAAAATAAAATAATACACTTGCAATCAAAGCTTTATTACTATATCTATCCAGATAATAAATTGTATAAGAATAAATGTACTTCTAATGGAATTTTTTTTAATACACATAATCTAAGTTTTTGAATTGAGAACATAATAAAAAGTTCTTAAACTCAAAGAAAGGAAAAAAATAATTCACTTGTAATCAAAGCTTTTACCCCTTAATTTTATTACTTTAAAAATAGTAAACATGTATATTAATAAGAAAAAAATACTTATACACTTTCATGGTATATTTGTGAAAAATAATTTTTTTGTAATATATATATATATCTGATAGTAACCTGCCACTAAAGATGTGAACCTGAATAATTGAAAAAGAATAATTATTCATGCAATTAAAATATTAAATTGAAAAAGTTACCTAAAATAGGGATAAAGGTATAGAAATAATAATAAAATCTTCCAACTTTCAGAAGTAGCAAGTATAAGTATGTATAGGTGACGAAAAAAAAAAACGTATAAGTATGCATATTGAGAAGAAATATTATTTATGTAACGGTTGGTAAATCAAGATGCAGTGGCCCTTGTTGACCTTCAATATAGACACCTAAATGAAGGTCCACTTGTGTTTAAATTATTATTATTATTATTATTTTAAAATATAAGAAACTCATACACATTACACTCGGGCTTGAACTTTCATTGGGGGCGTAATGGCATTAGGCCTTTACCATTGACTAATTAGTTAATTTATTTTTTAAATATTTTCATATAATGTATATTTACTAAATTCTACCAGAATAAATGTGTTTATAATGGGGAATTTTTTTTTAATGCACATAATCGAAGCTTTTACTTGAAAACATAATTAAAAAAAGCTCTTAAACTCAAAGGAAGGAAATTTTTTATACACTTGAAATATAATAAAAATTTACTTATTATTCACAAGTAATAAAGTGTATCTAAATAAATGGATTTATAATAGGAAAAAAAATTAATGCACATAATGAAAAGTTTTTAAATTTAAAGAAGTGGAAAAAAATAATACACTTGCAATCAAAGCTTTTACTCCTTAATTTTTTTATTTTAAAAATAATGAACATGCATATAAATAAAGAAACATACAAAGGCATATGATTTTTTTTTTTTGTGTGTGTAAAATCTATTTGTATATATATAATAGTAAAGTGTCACTTGATATGTGAATTTGAATATTTAAAGGAAATTATTATTTATGAAACTAAAATATTAAATTGAAAGATGACAATACTTGTCTCCTACATCATAAGGAGAAACTTCCTCCTACCCCATGATGTAACTCAATAAAATGTGAACACGTGTCTTATATTTAAACATCAATCATTTCTCTTTTTAAAAGTTAATTGATTCATTATTACATATTCACTTCCCTTATTTGAATCCAATACAAATATTTATAATATACCCGAATTGACAAAATTGTCCTCCATCATTTATTTTCCTTTTAATTATTTGCACTCACTTTGATTCAAACATAAAACTAAATATATATATATATATTTTTAAAAAGTCATAACTTTTCAAATATTAAACTAGCAAAAAAAATTTTAAAAAAATAAGTTACTCTCCCTAAACCAAAAAATCGTATTTTCTATACTCGAAATTATGGAGGGCAATTTGATCAATTTGGGTATACTATAAATATTTCGTATTGAATTTAAATAAAAAATAAGGGCAAAAATGTTCATTTATTAAATTTTAATATGGAAAGTCAATATACAATAATAACTCAATTTACTTTTAAAAAGTTATCTCATTCAAATTTAAATATAGGACATGTGTCCACATTTCATTAAACCACATCATGGGGTAGGAAAAAATTCCTCCTTATAGGATATGATGCAAGTATTCTGCATTGAAAAAATGACCTAAGATAGGGATAAAGGTATAGAAATAATATAAAAAATCCAAATTTTATTAGTAAGTATAAATATGAGTAGGGAGGTAGATATAGAGAGGAAATGTTTTCGGTATGTAACCGTTACTCACTCATTTTTCTTTTTTCTAAATTAAAGCATAATCGACTTCCATCATTTTCACGCTAGATCGTACTCAATATCAATGCATTTATATTGTGCTTATGTATTAAAATGTTAGGTGTTCGATCCTAATTAAAGCTTAACACATTGAAAATAGTTATATCATTTTGACCCATTACCAAAATCTTACAAAATTGTTTTTCTTCTATGTCAAAATTAAGGAGAAAAAGATTTAACAAAAGTTGTGAACCTTACAAAAGTTGTTTTTGTTTTTACATTTTCTAAAGTAAAAGATTTTGTTTTTTCTTATTCTGAAAAAGCAAATAAAATAAAAAATTTAAATAAATATATAAACATTTAAATTGACAATGTCAATTTGACCCACCCCGTCACGTCTATAATGTAATGAGTTTGGAATTATACTAATCGAACTATGAGCAAGTTTAAAAAGATTGATCAAAACTCACAAAGTTCCCGATCGTTTTTCGAGTAATAAATAAATAATTATTTATTAATTAATTATATTTTTTATTTATGTGATGTTAAGTTTATTTTATGATAATTGTTAAATATATAATTAAACTATAATACTTACTAAAATATATCTTAAATTGATTTTAATTTTGTTATTAAAACATATGATTATCTTGACTCGAACTTGAGATATGTGTATAACACCTTGAGGGTTATTCTAGAGCTCGTCTTTGGATAATTTATTAAAATCGTTGAATTCCAAATATAGTAAAGTAGCTCCTGGACTCCTTTGATGGGTGTTGCAAACTTGCAATAGCTCTATTTGAATCGAATTCAAAAAATAGATTTTAATTGATAGAAGAGTTAAGAATTATGTGTCTTGTTCCAAATTTGTTCCGTCCCGCTTGATGACATTCCTAATTAAAATGCAAAAATATATTTTTTATTAAAGACAAGAACATACCACCTAATAAGAGGTATTAATATATATTAACAAAATAATATAACTAAGAGTTAAAAACACAAAATTGGAGTGTTAGCCACCCCTCACTATGGGTGCGTTTGGAAACCAGTGTTTTCGTTTTTGTTTTCTTTCTCTCGAGAACAAAAAACTTTCTTGTTCTTGTCCTAAGGGTAATTCGGAAACAAAAACATGTTTGGTTGAAAATTTTGTCGGGAACAGAAAACAAAAAAACACGTTTAGCAGACCTTGTTTTTTCAGAATATCTGAGAACAGAAACATGAAAACATGTTTGACAATGTCTGTATTTCCTACAGAAACAGAAAAACATGTTTGACAGAGTTGAATTGTTTTTTTAAAAAAATTACTGAAATTTTGGCTTTAATATATATTTTTAGATGTTTTTTTTGTTCAGTGATAAGTTTAATATCATTAATTTGATATTATGTCTATTTAAAGGATATTTAATTCCATTAGACCAATCCACTTAATTTAGACAAGTATTCAATTTTTAATGAATTAAGTAAATGAATAATCAAATGGATATGAAGACATTAATTAACATAATATCTTTAAATGCAAAAGAAAGGAAAAAAGGAAAATGTTGTTTGTGTGTCGAACAAAACGATCTTTTTATCACACCAATTCCACATCTAGTCTCACCCCAATATTCATATATGAAGTGAACCATTGTTGTGCTATTAACAAAGGGTATGTAATAAATATGCTCATCAATCTGAACTAAAACAATATAATTGCAAACAAAATGCCTAAAAAAAACACAGAAATCAAATCAACCAAGAGAAGATAATTGTAAAAAGCAATAGCAACTAGAAACTTAAATAAATAATATAATTGAACTTTTCATGAAAACTTTCTAAATTTTGCATCTGAAGCAAATTTCTCATTCAATCAAGAGTTTAAATACAACTAATATAGATTCTAATAATACAATGGAAAAAACATAAACACAATAAGTCTGTATTAAAGAACCACATCAAAAACCAAGAAATCAGTTCACTGTTTCAAAAAGTGTATGATCACCACGGTTTCTCTATACTAGCAGTTAATATCAGAGACCAAACGAAACCAACATGGGTTCAGACTAAACACTGCCGCTACAAGGATCCAAACTTCGAAAGCAATAGGTTCCTCTCTTCTCCGATCCTGCAGAAACATTAACTTGACATTGTTTAATCAATTGTACAATAGCTGTATTTAGAGACTATAAAAGACAGTTCTATAAAGAGAGACATTTATATAACTGAATTATTTGAAAACAATTATCAGAAAAATGATTAAAGCAGATTTTTTGGTGCTACTAGATCAATTTTCTTAAGGTGCAGGTACGAGTTTAAACGCATTTATCAATTGGATTCAAGGCATGAAAGCTATACATATGAAGGATATTCCAAATTTTATTAGACCCTGATGACTATATGATAAGAGTTTGCCTCATAATATGGGGGGGAGCTAAAAGAGCATCTGCAATTATTTTCAACACATTTTAAGAACTTGAGCAAGACATTTTGGAGGCTCCCTCCTTCATGTTTCCTCCAATTTACACAATTGTATATATATATGTGTGTGTGTGTGTACATATACGTGTGTGTGTGTGACTATAAGCAAAGGATATTCCAAGTCTTATTAGAACCACATACCTTGATGACTATATGATAGAGTTTGCCTCACAAGAAGTGGAGATAGCTAAAAGAGTTTGCCTGACAGAGATTACGGGACACCAGGGCTAGCAGGTATTGCTCTAACAATAAACATCCAATTCAGTATATATACCCACGATCACAAACACAAACACACACAGAGGGGAAGGGGGAGAAAGAGAGTGTGTGTGTATCCTAGAGAATTTAATTTACTACACAAGCTCATGTATATATTTAGTAGTTGAGAAAACTAGAAAGTAGGGATGCAAGAGATGGGATGTCAATTCTTCTAAGAGCAGGGAGGGAGAATACTTTGTCATAGAGACGTTGAGCAAGCTCCCTTGATGAAGGAGCATACATTTTATCCATCTGTACAATCATCATCCATCAAATATGTTTGACAAAGTTCAATTCAAGCAGAAAAAGTGAATGCACCCTCAACTTTGTAATCATTGCTTGAAGCTCTTCAATCGAATGGCTTATGTAGCATTAAAAAATGAAGTAGCAATATTTTTGAATCTATTTAAAATATTGAAAAAAATCTATTATGTTGTTGGGGAAGACAAACAAACATTTGTGCTAAACAAAGACAAATGCATGCCTTAACGCAAAACCCTCCCTATTCATCAGGTTCTGATTATTCATGACCACAACATCAATTAACACTTGACAGGAGTTGACTGTTTGTCATTCTTTGTTAAACAGGCACAAAGTCATTAACCTTAGCAAAATGGTTTAAATCATACATAGTGGTACACTTAGCATGTTTATTAGCCCAAATCTCGTCAGCTATACTATTGCGAAACCCCTGCATAAATTGGCTGTCGTGATGACCTTGTAAGACCTCGACATCATCATCATCATTATCTTCAACATTGACCCCATCCCTTTCTCCCACGTTCTGGGCCTCTCTACCATCAAATATGTTATCCGGTTCTCCAAGCAACCTTATGTAGTTATGCATAGCACAACAAGTCATGACAATTTTGACTTGGGTCGGGAACTTGTAGGGACGCATTAGCCTAAGTATTGGAAATCGCTGCTTAAGCATGCCAAAACACCTCTCAATAACATTTCGCAGTGAGGAATGCATGAAATTAAACATTTCTTCCTTCCCTCGAGTTCTATTATGAACTACTTCAAATTCGGGCAAGTGATATCTTTGTCCTCGGTAGGGGGCTAAAAATCTCGGTTGATTGACATAACCGGAATCCGCCAAATAATATTTTCTTAACATATCCACAATTAAATTAAATCAACAAACATTTCAACTAAATTACCATTTCAAATAATTAAAAAATATACTATTCCAAATTTTAGAATCTTTTCCATATATTTACCTTGTGGAGGTCTGAGAAACCTCTAATCCTCTCTCGCAAGACATTCATTTAATATTCGCGAATCATTAGTTGACCCTTCCCACCCTGCTACGACGTAAGTGAATAACATATTAAATGAACAGACGACCATAACATTATGGGTTGGAAAACCTTTCCTACCTCTATATGGATGTACCTTATCGGCATCTATATGGGCATGCACATGGGTGTCATCTATTGCACCCACGCAATTTCTGAACGGGTGGTACCTCGGCCCTCTATTCAAAATATTTTGTGGAATTTGGCTCATGTCAGGAGGGATAATGATTTCATTCTCAAGAAATCCAACCACCCGAAGTACCTTGTGTATGTGCTGGTATATGGTTTCAGTTGAATGCTGAAATCTTTCAGCTACTAATCGATTTGTGTGACTATGACTTAAAGTTATTATGAAAATCACAACTTGTTCGATTACCGGTACTCCTCTAGATTCCGTTAACCCTAAATCCTTTAACTTATCACATAAATTCTTAAAGGCGATGGGTTGCATCCGGAGGCTTTCATGACATCTATCCGGATGCCCTTGAAGTAACTCACTAACATATGTAGAACCCCTCAAAATCGAATTCCTACAGGGCCTTCGGTCTATTTCCATCTCTTGTGTATACTTTTCCAACATTATGTACATGCCGTGAATACTATGTTCTTGAGTGGAGTTGTTAGCATAACAAAGTAGTAAAACTTGAGAAAACGAGTTCAACAGGTAGCATTCTTCCCTGCTCATAATACACTTGATTTACCTACTAATGACAAATATACAAAAAATACCATGTCAAGCATTATAATAACACTTCCGATTATAAACAAAAATGAAATGAAAGTAAAAGTGAAAAACCTTTTATCAAGCACCAGATAACTCATCCAAATAAAAATTGAACATTAAAAAAGTTTACATAACAATCATCCAAATAAAAACATAACAACCATCCAAATAATAAAGATACTATAATCATTAAAATAAAAATTGAAAATAGTCATCCAAAAAAAATCATAGTACTCAACGATATAGTCATCCAAATAAGTATGAAAGAGATAATTCTAAGAAAGATTCATTGCCCAAACGACTTTCCTATCAGCTGAAATTCTAAGAAAGAATGTCCGGAGTGCCTCAGACTTCTCCAACGCCATCACGGCCTTTGAATAATGCACGATATCTACTCCTTTCAAGGTCTCTAAGATATTTGTACAATGTATAAACTCATCGTACGTCTTCTTAGGGGGGGAGTTGGCCTCATCACTACGACTCTGCTGGGTTTCCATTTGAGGAGTTGACTTTGATCCTGATTTGTTAAAGGCATTTACCACACTCAGGGTTGAGTTCATAATTTTCTCATCTCTTGCAAATGATGTCTTCTCAATCACGCTCATGAAATCATACATTGATTTAATTAGTGTTTCTTCCTTCTTTTTCTTACATTTTGGGCCGGGAGTCTCCATGAGCTCGTCAATATCAATATCATCATCCCCTAAAATTACTGGAACTAGGCGGTTGGAGGACTCTAGGATGGATTCCGGTATCATAGTTGAAGGTTGGGCATATGCACTCGTAGCTTCCCCGTGTTCGTCTATAACGCTCCATTGCCTATGGTACACGAACGGCTTACCCATGAATTTGGCTTTGCAACCAGGGATTTCCTAACAAAAGCATAAGAATTTTAGCGATACACTCATTATGAATCACAATTATAAACTATTTCAATTATATGAATTTTAATATTACTAATTACCTTGTCCAGACTCTCCCATAGTTCGGGGGCCATGGTCACCAACTCTTGATTTTTCCTTAACCCTTTTGAACTTCCTCCAATTTGGTATTTCCCTATTCAATTTGCCCCTAATTGTTTTGATTGTGTATTCTTTTCCAAAAGCACCTTGAAGGGTATTGATAATATTATCCCAACCAGTTTTCATAAATGTTCCCTTGCCACTCGCGTTAGCAAGGTTTACTTGTTCTTCCATTACGTTCATCATTATCTCATACTAGGGCTTACCCCAAAGTTTACTGTCATGTAACCCCCCCAGTCGGATTTTCACTCGAAGTACCTTGCGACACATTAATATCCATCTACATTTACACAAGTGCAGACTCATGATATTGCAAAAATTAACATAAAGCACAAGTGCATATAAATACAAAAACCAGTTTACTATCACAAGTAGTGTTTCATTTCACAACAAAAAGTAGGATGCAATGTGTTTATAAATATGTACAAAATTATTTAGCGAGTGTTTCACTGTATCTCAACATATAATGCATTTTCTGCTTACACCTTGCAGTTTCTGACCCACCTCTCTCTTAGGGCCTGTTTGAAAAGTGGTCTGGTCTGGATTAGTCTGGCTGGATTGGTCTGGGTTGGTTTTGTTTGGTCTTGTGTGGTCTGGTTTGATTTTGGTGTTGATTGAAATTCTGTTTGATAAATGGTCTGGTCTTTCTAATTTGATCTGAAAAAACTAAAACCAAATCATGTTTGAAAAACTATCTGTTTCCAATAAGTGGTTTATTCTAAAACTGATTGATTAAAATATTGGATATAGTATTTATATCCCAATAAAGACTATTATATATATAAAAAACATTCAACTATATATTTTATGAAGTATAAAATTCAATATAATTATATATATAAAAGAAAAAATAATATAAAATGATAAAAAAATATATATATATATATATAATATTACAAATAATATAAAATACCAAATGATGATATCAACTTTGAAAAATCAAATATAAAATTCCAAAAATGTATAAAATTCGAATTAATTATATAACATTCAAAAATATATATATAGAATGTCAATAAAATATATCAATTTTAAAAAAAAATTGTATTCAATAATATATAGAATTCGAAAAGAACCAAATAATTATTTGGCTCAAATATACAAATTACAATAAAATATACCAAAAAGAATATTCAAAATTACAAAATTTCAAATATGTATAGATTTTGAAATAATTATATATATTCCAAAAATATGTAAATTCTTTTTAAAAAAGTATCAAACAGTCCAAACAGACAACTTAAATTTTAGTACTTTCTTTTTCTTCTTAAAAGAATTATTTTGATACTTTGCATGAATTTATGTATATTTTGTCTTAATTTTTTTAATTTATATATTTTGTTTTGAATTTCATACATTTTTCAAATGTTATATATTTTTGGAATTTTATATTTTTTTATACTTTTATTTATATATTTCAAAATTTATAATTTCTTTTAATTTTATATATTATGTTTTAAATTTTATACATTTTTTTTAATTTGGGGTAATTATTTCAAATGTTATATATATTTTAAAATTTATATTTTTTTTCTACTTTTACATATTTTTTTTCAAATTTTGCAATTTCTTTTAATTTTATATATTTTTTAAATTTTATACATTTTTTTAATTTGGAGTAATTATTTCAAATTATATATATAAATTAATTTTATATTTTTTTCAACTTTTATATAAATTTTTAAATTTTTTTAATTTCATTTAATTTATATATACATGTACATCAATTTTAGATATTTTTCTAATTTGAAGTGATTATTTCAAATGTTATATATTTTTTTTGCCTAAATATACAAATCGAAGCGCGAATGGTATGAACACTGTGAAGGGTTTGTGAGAGAGAGGCTAGAGAGACTGCTGTCGGCGTATAGAGGAGATAACAAGTTAGGGGAAAACCAGGTGGTCTCTTGTTCTTGACAGCTATAACTTTGTTTGGACTTGAAAAAAACAAAAACCAAAGCCCATAAAAAGAAACTCATTTTTCAAAAACAGGCAAAGCCTAGACAAGTTAGGTCAATACCACTTTTCAAACAGGATTGGTCTGGGCTGGTTTTGTTTGGTCTTGTGTGGTCTGATTTGGTTTTAGTACTGATTGAAATTCTGTTTGATAAATGGTATGGTCTTTCTGGTCTGGTATGAAAAACAGGCAAAACCTAGACAAGACCAGACCAGACCAATTTTCAAACATGCCCCTAGTAAATGAGAAGTACAGATTCCAAGTTTTGACTTAAAAATCTTACGTGGCATCAAAATAAGTGCATATCTGTAACAATCCACTGTCATATAACATTATTGTTGATAAATGAATAACTAGTATTTTCAAAATTACAGTTAAGCAATTGTTGGACTGCACATCCCTAAAACTGGAACAAAATTTTAAGAGTACCACAATAAAATTTGCACCTTGATGTTAACAAATGAACATGGCATGAAGATGCAAGGGTTGTTTGTCCTTGTGGATATTAAAGAATTAGGCCACCTAGCCTAATAGTAAGATGTAAAAAGAAGAATATTAAAAAGATTATCAAGACAAATTTTTAAAATTATAAATAATTTTAGGATATACCAACAAAAAAACAAGCATTGACAAATTTGGCAAGATAAAATAAAAATGGAACCTTTTTTTTTTTGGAAAAAGAGACAAAAAATAAGGGAACTTTTCACAATACGCATATGCAAACAATATGTAAACAGGAAGTAGAGACAGAAGCTAGAATAAGGAAATCTTTGTTTTAAACTATATTACCCCTAAATTTCCCAAGAAGGTGTACAATCAATCAAGATAATCTCTTATAAATGAGGGTCAACTGCATGCATGTCATGAGGCCACACACAAGGCAATGAACAAACACAACAGGGCAAAATTATGCAATATAGGAATGATGTGACCACCTCAGAAAGATCATAAAATTCCATGAGCATGTCTTTAGTATTCACGGAGCATCTTCTAGACAATATGAGAATAACTCAACATAAAAGATAACAAGAGATTAATTGTTTTCCAAACAAAATGACCACCACTTATATTGTGAATCTTTAACCAACAGAGAAGTCCTTTTATTTATGCATGATAAAGTTCTCAAAAACTACAGGAATGTAATCCAGTTAAAATTCATTCCCCACCCTATATCAAAAGCCAAAAGGTAAAAACATACATATATGAAATGACAACTAGAATATAGAATTCAAGAAAGGGGAAGCGAATATCTAGTTCTCCATATTTGGTGGAATGGGAGATAGTGGAAAATGTTCCCACAACGAAACTTCTACGGCCAAACAGAAAAGAATTGAAGAGAAAGATTAACAAATTGAACACACACATATAACAGAAACACACACACTTAGAAACACACACACACATACACACATTGAACCCTAAAAAATTTACAAAAAAATTCATTAACAAATTGAGCTCCAACAACACATATATGGGGAAGAATGGACAAACTAAACAATAAAAAGAGATTAAGCAAATCTAAGTTCAAATCGACAAAGATCGTCTCTCTGTGCAAACCAACTGCTTTTCACGCGAGCTCCAATTGAAATCCTAGATCGGGCGAAAGTGAGAATGAGGGTACCCTAGATCACGATTTCATGGCCAAATCTTGAGTGGTGTGAAGAATCGCCTCAAACCCTAGGAATGGAAGTTGTCAGCAGAAAAAAGAGGCGAGTGTTCTTGAATACGTTTTGGGATATGATTTTTTTGTTCTTCTTTTTTTTGTATAGAACATGCATTCGATAATAAGGATAGCTACAGTTAAAAGAACCAAAAAACATCATTTTTTTGTTCTCAATTTGAGCCCAAAATTGAGATGTGTTTTTTAATTGTGCTGAAAAACATATTGGCCTTTTTCTTACCCAAACATGTTTTTATTCTCATTCAAGGAACAAAAAAACAAAATCACAGACATAAAACATGTATCCAAACGCAATCTATATTTTTTGGGTAAATTACACTTTCACCCATGCTATATTAATATAAATTACACCCACACTTATTATAGTTCTGATAATTATACTTTCACCCCCTGAAGTATGTGAAATGACATTTATACTCAGAAATTTTAATTCATTTTTAATTCTAAAATATCTGACATATTAAAGTACTCATTTACCCCATTCTTCTCCATTTCTCCTATTTTCCTTTTATACACATATATGTATATATATATTAGAACTGAAAAAAGGCTGATGAGAACCCTTCTGCCCTATTTTATTTTATAACTTTTATTTATTTATTATTTTTTGAAAATCAAGCAAATTTTTTTTAATGAAATTGAAATTGATTTCTGCACAATTTATGTTTTCCGACCTCACCTCTCTCTGCCCACCACCACCACCACTACTCCGCCACCAACATCACCTCTGAATCAAACCCAGAATACCCAATTGATCAAAAACAAAAATTCTGCAAAACAATTTTCAATTTCAATGTGTTATTGTGTGTGTGTGTGTGTATATATACAGGTGTTTACATATGCAAAATTTCATAAAATTCTCAAAACTATCTTCGACACCATTGAATCCACCCATTGAAATTGAAATTAAAAGTACTTCAGTGATAGTGGCTATGGAGGTGATGGATGATGATGAGTCATTGCTGAGGATAGTGACTAGAATGACCACTACCAAGGGATTCAATAATGCTTGTGGGTCTTCGATTTCGGTTTATTGGATTTTTAAATATGTATCAAATTGGGGGTTTTGATGGTCGGGGGGGGGATTAATGGGTATGTGACATGATATGAATATATACATATACTGATATACATGTATATAAATATAAATGTATATTTTCAATTCTAATATATACATATACAATTATATGAATATATATGCATATATAAAAGGAAAGTAAATTGATCTTTTCACATCTTTATGGGCGGACAAATAGGTCCTCACACATATTTAGGGGTAATTTAGTCATTTCACATCTCAAAATTTGGTTAAGGGGTAAAAGTGTAATTAGCAGAACCACAGGGGGTGGGTGTAATTTATATTAATAGCAAGGGATGAAAGTGTAGTTTACCCTTCTTTTTTTTTCCTCCCACCCCTCACTATTTACGAAATGCAAAAGTCACACTTGTACTTTATTTCTCCTACTCCTTTTTCTTGAGGGGCAAACTAAGTATATATATATACATATATTTATTTTTATATCGACACACACAAACACCATAGTTCCTCTTTGCAACCTAGTTTCTGTCTGCTCTTCTCAAAAGCGTTCCCAAATCAACAATCGAATCTGAAGATGAATGTAAGTTTCAATTCTCAAATCGCTCTCTCTTCTTTCATATTAAGGTATAATCGAAGATCAGTGTTTATTCACACAATTTGTTTCTAATCTCTACGCAGCTAATCGACTCTACCCAACCTAACAATACTTTACTCAGCTCTCAAACAGCCGCATCAGAGAGAACACTGTTCGTATTCTCTCCCTCTCTCTCTCTCTATATATATATTAATGTATATGTTTGTATGTTTCACGATGATTCGAGATCTATTTGTAGTTCGAAAATAAGGGTTATTGTGACCGTGCAAATTGGAGGTCAGGGTTTTGGGGAAGTGAAGATTTGAGGTCAATGATGGGATGAGTGGGTGTATCTGGATATATACATACATCAATCACTGATTTTTTATTTATTTTTGCTATTTTTGTGGGGTTATTGTTTGTGAGATCAGGATTTGGTTAAATTATTGATGTTAGGGGTGGCAAAAAATAGCCAAATTCATCAACTTTCCTGCCGATTAATTACGGGTTGTTAGCGGGTACCTGTTCATATGACTCAAAACTAATCTCGTCGCACTTTGCTCTTCGGTTGTGTGTGGCTCCTCCTCCTCTTCATAATTTGACCACTTAAGTTTAGGATCGTGGTTTAAGTGGTTCTGCTGGTGGTGTAGTTGGAGGGGCGGTTAGAGGTGGGCGGCGAGATTAGGGTGAGGGCTTTGCTTTAGATACTGCTCCTGCAAGAGAGCTCCGGAGACAGTGGAGAGTCTGCTCATTCATGAGTGGTGGCGAGGGGTGAAGCAGAGAAGAAATATAGATAGAATAAAGGAGACCTATTAAAATCCGTTATCAGATGGCTCCATTGGCTCATTGTTAAAGTCGGAATGGGATTGGAGTTTTCACTTTCGGTTTCCTTGGTGCTTTCGTTGTCCTTGGCGTATGAATAGAGTTTGGTTGGAGGGATGAATGAGAGGGAGGAAAAGATAAAACTTGTGTGTTTGGTTGGAACTTGGAAGGAAGGGAAGAGAGCAAGGAAGTAAGGAGGGATGAAGCATCCCTCTCTCCTTCATATTTTTCTATTCGCCCAAATTTGGGGCGGAAGAGGAGAGAGAAACTAACTACCCACCCCAATATATACTTATAAATCATATTGCACATAATAGAACTCCGTTTCCCTTCCTTTCAACCAAACAACAAAATGTATTGCTCCATTCATCCTTTATATTATCCCTTCCACTCAACCAAACAATAAGTAAGAGACAGATTTCCTTCCTTAAGGATGCCTCGCCATCCCTCCTCTCTCCTTTCCATCTATTTTCATCTATCCAAACAAACGAAGCATAACTTACAAGCTCCCATGATCCAGCTTTTCAGAGTACAAATGGATGAAAAGATCGTCGAAAAGCACTCATTCTTCGCATCAACTTTTCCCTTGCTCACTTGTTCATAACTTCTTTTATTCTCAGAGCGAACATAAATAACAGACTCTAGGTAAAAAGAACTATGTAATACAACATTGAAGGAAAAGATTGTTGTTAACGATTCCATAGCAAAGGATGTAAGAAAGAATTGAAGGAAAAGATTGTTGTTAACGATTCCATAGCAAAGGATGTAAGAAAGAATTGAAGGAAAAGATTGTTGTGAATGATAAAGGGTGTTTATAAGTTAGTGAAAGAAGGTGAATGTGCTTCTGGAAACAATAAGGCATCCTTGCAGCTTGAAAGAGGTATGATGCTCAAGCAAAATAATGCAATGCTGAAGGATCATTTTGCTGGTAGGTTTGGTCGAGTTCACACTGACTTGTTCTAGTCTCAATTCGTTATCAAAGGTAACAAGAAGGACAACGAGAGCACCAAGGGGACTGAAAATGGGAACTCCACCATTGACTCCCATTATGACTTTGACAAT
The DNA here is from genome assembly GCA_963922005.1 of Cornus suecica. Lineage (NCBI taxonomy): Eukaryota > Viridiplantae > Streptophyta > Magnoliopsida > Cornales > Cornaceae > Cornus > Cornus suecica. The sequence goes on from OY998239.1 coordinate 80,714,896, forward strand.
GAGCTGTTGGAGCCCTTTGAGAATCTATTTTAATAGGTTTACTCCATTCTTTCTACATTTATACTCTATTCCACCGCTACCGCCGTCGTTGAATGGGCACTCTCCAAGGTGTCTGAAGTTCTTTTACAAGTTCAGTTTTTTTGGAGCAAATCTTTTTCAACCCAAGCCCTCGGAGGCCACAAGGCCTGCCACCGCAACCTTGCTACCCCCTCTGAAAACAACCCCTCCACCTACAGCCCCACGATAACCACTTCAACCACCGCCCTAAACCCAAGTGATTGAACTCATGAGTCAAGATGGAGAGAGGGCGAGGGACACGCTGCGCAATAGCAAGGTTTGAAGATGTTAGTTTTGATTAACATATCATTTGGTTTGTAGTTATTGAAGGGTTTAATAGTTACCCACTAACAACGCATTATTGAACTGATTTTACTTTTACAGACCCAGTCATTTAAACCTGTCACCCATAAGTTTGGAGTTAATTTGCCACCCCCTAGTCACTGGGTTGTTGACCTGTCAACGCGCACACTTGTGAGCTACCCACACCCGCCCAATTCCACCATTATTTGATGTATACACATATCATTCACTGAAATGTAGTAATTTTGTAAGGAGGTTCTTAATGAAATCATAATATGGTTAGATTATTGATGCAGGTATCCGTATGTGACTGGTACATCTGTGGTAGCTATCAGATACAAAGATGGTATTCTCATGGCTGCTGACATGGGAGGTAGCCGCTTTAACTCTATACTTGAGTTGGCATGAAACCTACACACACGTATATACATTATTTTTTCTATCAAATTTAAGCAATCTAACTTGCTTTGTTTTTTAGTGTGATTCTGTGTTATTATAATGTTACACTTGCTTGAATGGGAGGTTTTACTTGTGAATTTCATGTTATACAATCATCTGACTACAATGGAAACTCTCTGATTTTCAATGTGTTTTGATTCTTTTTCCCATAATGATTTGTTAATTTTAGGCTGCCTAGTTACATAGAGATGTTTTATATTTCTTTATATATTAAACTCAGCCTTTGTATTAGAAAATATGTCCTTATATTTGATGTTTATTTATTTAGAAAGATATACCTTCACTTGCATATCACTTGTTCTTATACTAATAAAGACAAATATATATCTACTTATCTTAGTTTTTTTTTTTGCACTGCATATGTATTCAATATTTTGTTCAGCATTGATCTAACAAACAATTGTGTAGATTCTATTTTCATGCAACATAGATATCATGGGGAAGCTTTTTATTTATCTATTACTGTCGGAAAGACATATTTGGCAGCTTTAATATATTTCGTTGCTCATCTTGTCATTTTCTCCATAAGTAGCTTTAGAGTCATACACTAGAAGAAATAACAAGCCATTGTAGATGAATTTCTGCTCCGAGATCTGTGGAAAACAGTGTTCATGCCAGGTGTCAAATTCCCGAAGGGCTCTGTTCAATCTGAAAATGACATCTCTAGTTCTTGTAGGGAGCACCAGAGCCTGTAGATTGCTGACATTTATTAATTTCAGTTTTATTGAAAAACAAAGCTGACAATCTTATGTATATTATTAGGCCGATTTCTATTTATTTTAATTTTATGCTATGTCTAAATGTTCTAATGGAACTTTCTGCTTGTAATATAGCAAAAAAAACATATTTTTTTAACACCTTGAGATGTTTCTGATATCTATGTCTTGTTATAATGACAAAATCATTCTTTTATGTATGTGTCATGTGATTGATGCTTCGTTCACAGGTTCCTATGGCTCAACATTGCGTTATAAGAGTGTGGAGCGATTGAAACCTATTGGGAAACATTCTCTTCTTGGTGCAAGTGGAGAAATTAGTGATTTTCAGGAGATTTTACGTTACCTTGATGAGCTTATGTAAGTATTTGGTCTTTTGGAATGACTGTACTCACCAAATACTGAATTGGCCATTCTGTCCTTTCTTCATGTCATTATATTTGTTATAATTATTGTTTCGGGTGGGTAGTGCTTCCATGTGTTTCTGTGAGTTCTGACTAAGTGGCTCTTGGTCCTGACATATCTGCAGCTTGCATGATAATATGTGGGATGATGGGAACTCATTGGGCCCAAAAGAGGTGCACAACTACTTGACTCAAGTGATGTACAATCGGCGGAATAAGTTCAACCCATTGTGGAATTCTCTTGTTCTTGGTGGAGTGAAAAATGGGCAGAAGTATCTTGGAACAGTAATCCTTTGCTAACCCTTATCCCGTTGCTTAGTACTAAATTATCTTAAAGTTTGGAATTTAGTCCATTTATATGTGATAATTGTGAATTTATCCAGGTTAATATGATCGGCGTGCATTTTGTGGACAATCATGTCGCAACTGGGTTTGGAAATCACCTTGCACGACCAATTCTCCGTGATGAATGGCATGAGAACCTGAGTTTTGAAGATGGTGTCAGATTACTGGAAAAGTGCATGCGTGTACTTCTGTATCGTGATAGATCTGCTGTTAACAAGCTTCAGGTGTGGTTATCTCTATTAACTCACTGGATGACTCTTGAAATGTCAGTGTTATCAAGGCACTCCTAGGCTCCAGGGTCATACAGGCGCAAGTGCTGCGCCTGGTGCCCAAGTGCGTTTGATATGAAATATGAATATTTTAATAATAATTCCAAATTTTAATTGTGCTCATTGCTTTACTCAAGCAACATAACTTACCTTGTTGAGTATATATGTACTGTGTAACATGTTATAATTTGGTATATTCCTGACATGTGATTAAGTTTAATTTTGAGTTCACTGACAATAATTTCAGATTGAATTAGTTGTCTCACCGAGGTTTTAGAACATCTGAAGTGGTGACCTGTATCAAGTCCTGCATGTGACCTGATGTTTCGATAACAAATAAAGTTGTCACTGTGAAATATTTTAGGATATTGTTTTATTCAAAGATTTGATTTCACTGCCTTTTGTACTAAGTTTTGGCAATATTTGTGCTGTTTGCTGATGGTTTGTCTGTAGTTATGTTCCTTTAGACTAACTTTGGATGCTCTCTAATATTCAAGAAAAAAAATGAGGAAACTCAACCATATCTACTCACCTCCTCTGTCGTCCAGATTCTGAGGTTTTGCGTCCCTACATTTTGTTGATATAATTAGACTATAACACTCTTTTTGGTTTTGAAGTGAATTGGATCTATAAGCTCTCAAGCCTTAAGAAGCATGGGCAATGTGCTAGAACAGGACTTGTGGAAATTATCATACTCAAGAAGATTGACATCAGACGTCATGAACTTATATATTTCCTTAACTAGAGCATCTAATTGCTTTTTTTGCCTTCTTTGTAACATAATTCCCCAATCAGTCCTCTTGTTATTTCACTGTAGAGGAGGTCTGCTGAACCAATGGCATGGCTAGATTTCTCCCCTTATTAGAAACTAATTTCAGAAGATCTCATATTGCTGAAAAAAGACGGTTCCGTAATCGAATCATTTGACTGAACCTCTCTCAATCTTCTAATGTGTACAATGTACATGCAGCATGAAGGCTTTGAGTCAATCTTTTCTGGTTTGTCTGATTCGTTTTGCATGTAGTAGGGAGTGCTTGAGGTGTTTAGGTCATTCTGTTACATTTTTATTCCCAGAAATTAACTGGCTCTCTAATGATTAGTCGTTCAGTTCTCTGTCATACTAGAGTGGGAAATAGTGCCTACTGGGGAAATGGTTCTTTCCTTGATGAATGAATCGCTTGCATTTGCATTAAACTGCTGATTTTTTTTGTTATGTCGTAGGGGATAAGATGGTTGGATGTGGCACTTCAATAGTTTTTTCTAATACACAATTATTTGAAAAATGCAGGTAGCAAAAATCACAGAAGAGGGTGCAACCTTTTTCCCAGCCTACTCATTGAAGACATACTGGGACTTTGCGGCTTTTCAGAATCCAACTGCGGGTGCCGAGGGATCGTGGTAGGCAGATAGCTAAGCATTCAAAATGCGGGTCGGTTTTCAAGAACAAAATACCTGAGACAGCCTGCTTTGTTATATGTTAAATTATATGCATCTTTGTTTTCTGGTAGAACTCTCGAGGAAATTGACTTGATCAGTATGTTTCGATCTCAGTTCTGTTGAAACTGAGATTGAAACTCGTACATTGACCTCTGCATGTTTTCTTGTAAGACAAATGTTTTAATATTATAAGCTTCTCACTGTTAATGTGTTTGGCAAAAAATAAGTTCATGATATCTATCATATTCCATATAACAGAATAAATTGTAATTTGTAAAGTAATTAATTTCACAAGAGGGTTAAAGTTATCGTGCATTGCGAAAATATGGTCTCTTCTTTTGAGGTATGGCAAAGCCATGATAGGGAAAGGACTACTTGAAATGTCAATTCATTTTCCTCAATGGCCATATGTGTGGGCACTAATGAACATCAGATACATAATATGATAGAACAGTTCTTTTAAAACCTTACAAATGACACTTATCAATTAATGCTATTGGGTACAGTGATTCAAAGAGCTACCTAACAAACCCATCTCATCAACACCAACCTTTTGCTATTTCTGTATTAATTTAAGGGTGAATAGCGCTAAACATCCTTATAATTTAAAAAATGTGCAGATAATCTTCATCTATTTCATTTTATTCAGATAACCCCCACTACTATGGGCAAAATGTACACTTTATCCCCGTATAACACTATTCCGATCACTTTTTTTGCCAAAATCATGACACGTGACTTGCATATGGTTTATCTCTAAAATGCCCAAAATGCCCTTAACCACTTACCAAAATAGCTTTCTTCACAATTAAGATATATATGACTATATGTATATATGTATAGGTATATGTATATCATCTTCTCCAAGAGAACCCACCTTTCGTCATCTCTCTCTGCAGATATGAGTTTAGCAAAGCTTTGGGCACATCAAATCTCTTTCCCTCTGGTACGACTTCTAGCTCTTTCCCTCTGGTATGACTTCTAGCTCTTTCCCTCTGGTATGACTTCTAGCTCTTTCCCTCTCGTCCTCTCTCTTCTCTATTCTCTCTCAAACTCGTTTTTTTCTTCCTTCCCTCTGAAATCAAGAACTGCAGTGGTACTGCAATCATAATTTGAAACCCTAGTTCATTTTGTGTAAAAAATCAAACTGATTTTGGGTTGTTGTACTGCAATAAAAAATTTGAAACCCTAGAAATTAAGCTTATTATCTTTCTTTTTATTTTTAGGGTTTAGTCTCTTTAGCAAACAATTTTTGTGTAGAATTAATTACATTAATTAGTATAGCATTACTCAATCCATACCCATTGTTGAATCTTGCAGCATTACTAACTTGGAGTTTAAACAAACATGTCTTCCTCTTCAAGTTCAATTAATCGGAGCAGAAAAACTTATGATTCAAGGCCAAATAGAAGATTGTACTACAAATGTGCTATCCTAAGGCCTTGTTTGGTAATCGGTCTGGTCGCTGATCTGAAAATATGTTTGGTAAACGGTCTGGTCTAATAATCTCGGTTTGAGAAAACTGGATCCATACCATGTTTGACAAACTCTGGGTCCAAACCCTCCATCAACAATCCCAAACTCATCCAATTTTTATTTCTAATTATATTCATGTGTGTATATATATATATATGTTATTCTGATGTGTATATATTTATATATATATGCTATTCTAATTATATTCATGTGTATATATTTATATATATATATTATGTTATTATGAGAAAATCCCCCAAATCACTATTACGATCACAAAAAATAAACTATTGCCCTAACCGATCTAACCTAAACTGCCCAAATCACATCCTGTAATGATCGTATCCATCAAATCCACTTTCAACTTTCCACAAAAATCCCCCAATTCAGTGATCTATACATACATAAACACACATATATACATATCTATATATATCTATATATTATTGTAGTTGATTATGGATTTGGATGGGAACGAGCGTGTGTTCCACCGGTGGCGGTGATGGAGGCGGTTGAAGTGGTGGAGGAGAAAGGAGGCGGTCATTCTCATTCTAGGGTTTGTGGAGAGAGGCGACGAGTGTGGTTTTCGTTGGTCTGCCTTTTTTCTGATTTTGGTTAATTATTTTGTGAACCAGACCACCGTGACCCACTAAAAACCTTGGTCTCAAATTTGTATTTTGGTTCAATTTGGTCTGGTTCCAACTTTTGAGACCAATGCAAAACAAACATGGTCTGGTCTCTAAAAATTAAGACCAGACCAAACCAAATGGAACCAAAACCAGTTTCCAAACATGCCCTAAGTCCCCTAACTACTTTACTCACTGAGTTGAATCATGGTAGAAGATTTTATGGATGTGTCAATTATAACTGAAGAAAGGGTTGTAGGTTATATGTGTGGGAGGATGAAGCACTTTCTGAGTATTATAGGAGCTTTGTTTGGAATCTATTAACTGAAGTGAAAGAGTTGAGGGATTCTAGCACTGTGGGAGGGACAAATGAAGACATTGAACTAGTGTAGAAAGCGGCAGAATTGGAAAGAAATGTGATCATCCTTAGACAACAAAATGAAGGCATTAGTTATTGGCATTTGATTTTATTTTTTTATTTATGCTAGGGTTCTTGTGTTGTTTCTTCATGTGTTGATGGAATGCTATAGTTATAGTGGGATGTGTTTGTTGTATTGTTAGGTTCAATTCTCAATGTATGGAGTCTGCTCTTTTGGATCATTCTCAATGTAACAATTTGATGAGCCTAAACTATATAACATAGTTCCTTTAGTTTCTGAAACTAGAGCATGTTAATGAACACATTTTGTACATAACTAATTCAAATGTGCCAAATAAGCAATATTCAGTACATGAGTACATTGTTTTTGGCAAACTGACAATTCAAATGGAAAACCCTGCACATGTTCAAAGTAATTCCAACAGCACATGAGTTCATAGTGTTCAACACATAAATACATTCACATGAAATCTTGCACATGTTCAAAAAACCTGCACATGTAATTCCAACAAACACATTTTCAAACTGGCATTGTTTTCACATGAGTAATTCAAAGAGTTCAACACATGGATACATTCACATGAAATGTAGTTACAAAAAAATGCCACCACAAGTCACTTCCATCACATGTTCAAATGTGTGCCAAATGTGTGAAACAAGCCACCACAAGCCACTGTTTACAAACAATTTTCAAACAAGGCAAATAATAAAGTGGTTACAAAAAGTGCTTAAATCCACTGTCCATGCAAAGTTTCTCAAAAAAATCACTTCCATGTGCAGTCATCTTTCACAAAGCCCCCTTCAAAAAATGCTTTCTACATCTTCATAAAGCCCCCTTCACTGCTTTCTTTCATTCATTGTCAAGTTGCTAAGGTTAAAAGCATGGGACTTACAGTAGTAAAATACATTGTGAGCAACATACTTGTGTTTAAACCACCCATTTGATCTCCAAAACATTGAAATCCATGTTTACCGATTCTTGTGTGCCAACCCCTTGATCTCCACCCATGGTCCTTGTACCTTGATGTGTGTTTCTTGCTTAAAGAGATAAACATATGCATGCACATTAACAGGGATCACAACAACAATGGAAATGTAAACAACAACTAAAATAGACAAGATTAGACACATATGGACCACAATAAAGTATACATGTCTATGTGTGTGTGTGCAATAATGTCAAACCAAACAAAACTCCTAAAGAATTGTCTAACAGTTCATAAAAAAATGGGCCTTTTTGGAACCACCACACAATACCAACAAATTAAACCAAAATGCATCAAATTTGTCTAACAATGCATAAAAAATTAGGATTTTTAGGACTCACCACATGAATACCAACAAAATCATCTAAATAAGGTAGATCCGACAATTTTAGGCCCACATAATTCCTTAATCATAAAAAACCTAACATATAGAAGCACATTCGAACAAATTGAAACAAAAAAAATTAAAATAGAAACCGAACAACTTCGTATTGAAACCCTAGCATGAATATCACAGTAATATAAACCCTTATATTAAAAACAGAAAACATAGATGGTGAAATTTACAAAGATCTGGTGTCCGTACAACTTCAGCAAAAATAAAGCGCTCTAAATAGAATCTATAAACCTTTGTGTTCGTACTTTCAAAGAGAGATGGTTGGAGATTTGTATAGAGAGGATGCCTTTTGGAGAGATGAGTGTATGGAGAGAAGAAGAGAAAGAACTCCGTGCTACTATATATACATATTGGTAGAGAGATGGTTGAATATTCAGATATGTGATGGTTGATTTTGGGAGAGAGATGGAGAAAATGACATTTTGGTCGAGATATTTTAGGAGAGACTTCGTTCGTTCAAAACAAGATTGAGTACATTTTCAGAGAGAACCCAGAGGAAACCCTAGAATGAGAGTTGTAAAGCTATGAGATGGAGTCCATTTCGTTCAAAACAAGAATGACTCCATTATGTTAAAACGACATCATTTAAAAACATGGTCTTTTCTCTTTTCACAATTAACATGTATTTTCATAAAATTATAAAATGACATTTTAAAGGTATAAAAGTAAATTTACACCTTTGTCACCGGAAAGTGGCTCCAAGGGGTCAAAGCGCACATTTTTGCAAAGTATAGGAGGGGAGAGGAGGGGAGGGGGGGGGGGGGGGGGGTGCACACTTTTGAATCCACATGAGTGTTTAACGTCATTCACCCATTAATTTAATCATTCTTTTTCGCCTTGTGTTTAATTTCCACATACCAACAAGCATTCAATGCATGATCCATGGATCATATAGTTAAAGTGCAAATATTAGAACAAAATAGTAATCAAATGAAAGTATATTGTTTTTAGTAGAGCTCGCCTTTGATTTCTTCACAAATTTATGCTTCTTACCATGTTATTTAGAACTTCCTTCCATACGAAAATAAGCTCCATTTGGTCTCTTCTCTCATATTTCTCTTCTAAGTGTCGGGACTATGGTTTGCAGTCACGGTCATTGTTGCGGTAATGATGTAACAGACTCGGGCAATGTTGATTTTAAAAGTGAGTATCGAATGAATATCGGTGTTACGTAACAGTATCAGTAACTGTTACGAATCGGACGACACGTATAGTCGAGACACGACATCCTCACACGATTTTATTTTTTTTACATTTTTTATCCTAAATTTTGATATATCGCATTTAGCTCCCACTGAATTTTTTTATTTTTTAAGATTTTTTACCCTTAAATTTAAGATATCCACATTTAGTCCCCACTAACCACAAATCCTAGATCTATCACTGCCTACACCACATGAGTTGAATTGTCATTCACACGTATAAAAATGATCTCGAACATTCCTGGTACTATACAATATGATTCAGATTCTATACAAGGGTTATAAAGTTTTGTGTAAGAATAATACTCGGGTCTGTCTCATGACTTATGAGGTCAAAATTTGTCCTAACTGCCGATATGCTCTAATATAATTTGGACACGTGCCTCAATCCTTTTTAAAAATTAATTGTTATGAATTTTACATCTAACTTTTTTTTTTCGATGTCCAAATTATATTACTGGAGCAATGCACTTCAATGGGTGAAAAAGAAAACAAAGGGCTATAGGTGGCAGCCTAGCACCAAAAGGAGAACAATTAATTAATTATTAAAATATTAATGGGCAAATGGAGCAAAACCCCCTTGTGGTTTGAATAATGTGTAGAAAAATCTCTCTGGTTCAATTTGTGCAGATAAGCCCCTATGATTTGGCAAAAATGTACATATTCACCCCTATGACACTGTTCAAGCCACTTTTTCGGCCAAAAAATAGTCACGTGAGTTCCACATGATATATATTTTCCTAAAATCCCAAAATACCCTTGCTCAATTACCTAACTACTCTTGTTACAAATGTTAGTATATGGATCGGTGAAATAGATCCAACACCCAAATCACATATTTCTCTCTCTAAAACTCTCATTCTTTATATAAATCTACACCACACCCATAATGTTGTTTCATATACTATCACCCCCCAAAACCCTAAAACCAAATAAAATCCAGAGATTCAGTGTAATTGAGTTTTATTTTTTCTCTCCATGAAGAGGATTTTTTGAAATTGGGGTTTCAAAATTAGAGGATGTTGATTGTTGAGAAGAGGGATGGAGGGAAGATTAACAACATAATGACCCAAAAAAACCTACAAAAAAACACAATTATGGTCACAAACTACAGAAACATATGATTAAGGCTAACAAATTTACCATTAAAATCTAAAAAATTGATCTTTTTGTTAACTAGATACTTAAAGAAGATAATTTTTGCTATCAGAATATTTTAAGAAACAAAAAAATTACAATAAACATCAGACATATCCATTAATTTCATACTTTGATGTAGGAACCTCAAGTAGGTTCGACCTGTAAACAGGGTCTTGGAGCTAACCATACCTCAGAATATGGATTACTCATCACTGTTCTCAATCACTCACTGTAGATGAAAGTTGGGTTTTCTAGATCCGAGTCTGGACTCGAATTCCGGCGGAAGGCTCCAAGAGACAACACAGTTTGACCCGACCCGAAAAGCAGCTATCACGAACTGTAACAGGAATATTGTATTGGACTAGATGTAAACAAGTGGTGAGGAGCAAATGATACAGCTACTAGTATGAGCGGGAGACCAGGCAGGGAGCCGCAGGAGAGCTTCACTCTTTCTCTCCACCCTCTTTTCTCTCTTTATTTCTTTTTCTTATCTTTTTCTCTCTCTAAACACCCTCTCTCCGGAGAACTTCTTTCAGAGTATTTCCTCTCTAAAATCCAACCCTTTAAAATGAAATGCAATGCCTCTATTTATAGAGAAACCTAAGCTGACACTATTCCCTTATATATTTTAATATACACGTATTTTACTATTCATACAGACTACTATTCACGTATACTACTATGCATGTATATTACTATTCACTCACATTATATTTAATACACTCAACTGATTCCAACCTCTCCCACAACTCCAAATATCCACTGCACATGTTGGGTAGGCTACTATAAAAGAGTGGCCAGATAGGGAGGACTTGGATCACCCGAGACCTCCATGCCTGAAAAGGCCTTTCCAGTCCCAAAGAGTGTTTTTAATTGATCCATGGTCACATAGGGGGAAACAACGTGCTGCATAGGTTGATGCGATGGTAGATGAGACATGGAAACAACCCCTTGTGATGGGAACAACGACTTTAGAGAGAACAAAGTAGCCATAATAGGGGATGGCTTCGGTGGCAATGGAGATGGAACTACCTCTGACGTCCCAATGTTAGGAATGGCTATGACTGGAACTGAATTTGAAAGTGGTGTAGTTGGTGTCACTACTGCCGTCGAAGTGTCGGGAATGGCTGTGACAGGGGTCGAATTCGATGGCGGTGGAGGTAATACCGCATCATTTGGTGCCATGACAGATAACGCTGGGTTGGTCTGCGTTGATGTTTTGATGGAAGCAAATAGCTCTTTTTGTGATTCCAACATCTGTCTCTACGACCTTTTATGTAATTTCAACATCCTTTTCTGAGAATCTTGAATAGATAAGAGAGTTTCCATGAACAAATTCGCCTGATTCTTCTGGGCTACAAACCCAGAGGATATTGAGCATTGCGAGATGCTTTTGGCTCTACGAGGGACGTCATCTCGAGTAACAGTTCTACTAGATGATTTAGACTTAGAACAAGACACTGCATCGTGTGCCTTTTCCATGTCACCACCATCAGCCACAACATGCAAATGCCTAGTTTCCTCTTATTGCCTTGTTTTTTGAGGTCCGTTCTCAGCAGGGTGCACAGAGCTTTCACCCATATCTTTTTGGTGAGAAGCTAGCCAATATTTATTCTGCATCTCGAAGAATCACCTTCCGGTCCCACTGTGGTCGCCAAAATGTAGATGAAAGTTGGGTTTTCTAGATCCGAGTCTGGACCCGAATTCCGACGGAAGGCTCCAAGAGACAACGCAGTTTGACCCGACCCAAAAATCAGCTATCACGAACTGTAACAGGAATATTGTATTGGACTAGATGTAAACAAGTGGTGAGGAGCAAATGATACAGCCGCTAGTATGAGCGGGAGACCAGGCAGGGAGCCGCAGGAGAGCTTCACTCTTTCTCTCCACCTTCTTTTCTCTCTTTCTTTCTTTTTCTTATCTCTTTCTCTCTTTTTCTCTCTCTAAACACCCTCTCTCCAGATAACTTCTTTCAGAGTATTTCCTCTCTAAAATCCAACCCTTTAAAATGAAATGCAATGCCTCTATTTATAGAGAAACCTAAGCTGACACTATTCCCTTATATATTTTAATATACACGTATTTTACTATTCATACAGACTACTATTCACGTATACTACTATGCATGTATATTACTATTCACTCACATTATATTTTATACACTCAACTGATTCCAGTCTCTCCCACAGCTCCAAATATCCACTGCACATACTATGGATTATACTAACAACTACTAAAGAATATTCCCCGCCTCATGGGAAATTTTCTTCTGTATGCTCCTGGCATAATGAACCTGTATCCTTTACCTCCAGTCCACATGCTCCATCAGTCCCTTCATAATGTGAAGATGTGTCGCGTTGGCCATGCGTCACGGCTACGCAGTATCTGTGACTGCAGCTGGATCGACATGCAACGGATCACTTCCCAATAATCCCCGCAGTGTGTGCACCCACCGCAAGGATTGTGCATAATGGTGGGAGACACCCCCAGGATACCGCCACCGCATCGGATGCTACAAACTAAATATGAGTTTGCCCTCCGTGTCGGTTGCTCGGTTCGGTGAGTTGTGCTCCCACAAATATAAGCTATTGGTTGGCCCAAGGATCACCCCGAGATACTTGTATGGTGGTCATATAAAGTTCATAAGGTCGTGTCGCCCAGTTCCAATCGAATCAAATCCGAAAGGCCCGGGGATCACCCGAGCATACCCATACGGTCCATTTAAGTTTGCCGAGACGTGTCACTTAGCTCCAATCCGAATAGTGAGTTCAAAGCTCCACCTGCTAGTCCCGAACCAAGATATAATTTTCGGGTCAAAAATATCCTCCTTCCACACTCACATAAAAAAAAGTACACACACTAAAGATATCAGATAAGGAAAAGCTTATAGTGAACCACCTTATTTATCAAACAAACCAAATTACACGCAAACATATATACAGATATATATGCAATTATATTTTCAATTCTATATAAAAAATCAAAAAGGGCTCAGAGAATCAGCTTTTTCTATCAAGAATTTTCAGAAGCAGAACTGACATTTTTAGCTGTGCAATGATCACTGCCACAATTGCAAATACATAAAACCATCAATTATAACTTATAAGTCATACAACATAAACACATATAAATACAATAAATATATAGGAATAGGCTCATATCAATAAATTCAACCAAATTTTCCGTTAATGCTTCATAGATTGTTCTCAGAAGCGCGGATAATATATAATCATTGCCAAACAATATAAATTGAAATGATGGTTAGAGAGAGAGTGAAATGTTTGTTTGGAAATGAGTTTGTTAGTTTTGGTACATGGACAACCAAGTCTTTTCTATTTTAGCATTCTTTTTTTAAATAATATAAAATAAAAGTTGAGGGCAAACTAGTAATTTCCTATCCCAGTCAGCGGAAGAGGATTTGAAAGAGTGTATTCGCCTATTTTTTAAAGGACAATGCTTGAGTCCTCACCAGTGAGGACCAACTTGGTCCTCACCCCTTATTTGGACCAATAAAATTAAAACACATGGTATATATTAATTAAAAAATATAAATAGGTATTACCTATTATTTATGGGATTCAACCCGGATTTGAATTCTTCTTTTTTCTCTTATTCACTTTAAAAAATAAAAATCTAATGGGCAGTTTAACGTCATATATATATGCATCTATACTTTTCTTAAACACAAATAAGAAAAAAGTCACAATTCACGAATAAGAAGAATTGTGATGGGTATTTCTCCATATTTCGTAAAATCCAAAGATATATAAATGAATTGGATACAAAATATTATGAACACAAATAAGAAAAAATAAAAATAAAGAGATGAAGTATAAAAATTTGGAGAAAAAAGTCAGAAATCTAGTGTGTAAAGTGCCGCTCACCGCACCAAATTGATGATATTACAGAAACACAAAAGATTGTATCATCCTTTGGATTCAATTGCAATATACATAGCATATATATATATATATATCAATCTATATATAAATAAAAGTGTACACACATATATCAATCTATATATACAAATAAGTGTACACGCATATGTAGACGTTAAACTGCCTATGATATATATATTTTTTAAGTGAGTAAGAGAAAAAAAAATAATTCAAATCCGGGTTGAATTCCATAAATAATGGGTAATACCCATTTATATTTTTTAATTAATATATGCCACATATTTTAATTATATTGGTCCAAATAAGGGGTGTGGACCAAATTGGTCCTCACTGGTGAGGACCCAAGCATTGTCCCTTTTTAAAATATAGAAGTTTATAAATTCCTCGGGTTAAACCCAAAACCATATATAAATATGGTATTTTCGAAATGATAAGTACCATGGCAATTAAAATCATGGAACAGACCATAGGTCTCGATGATCAGGACACTACACTTAAGTTGTTGAGTCCAAAAGATTTGGAACATTATGGTTCAAATTATAAATTTATCCATATAGGGTTAATCCAAGTTGCCTTTAGGCCTTTAACCTTACTTGGTATGAATACTGCTCTTCAAGCTACCTTGAGAGATGGTAGGTGTCTCGATTTTAGACCCTCCTTAATGGGTGTTGTTGAAACTAGTCTAAGTCATGGACCAGTTTATTTCAATGTTTTCCCCAATTTGTCATTGTCTTTGACAGATCCTAATTTATATGAAGCAATTAATCTTCGTATTCAAACTCATGGGTATAATTACATGCCTGGAACTGAATTAATATGTGTTGACTATAGGATACAGTATAAGGTGTTGAATACCTTATGTCCTAAGGTTCGAACCATGTCTAGTTCAGGTCAAACTGTGTTAATTGACACCAATTTAATGACTTCTAAGGTTGCTACCCCTAGGATGATCCCCTGGGATGAAGTTGTTTTCCCTGATACTTGGACTATACAAAATGTTGTTCCTCCAAGACCTTTAATTAATCATGATATTAATTCAATCATTCAACATGTTGATGGTGAGGTTGTTTTAAATTTCAAACAGTCTGATATTTTGTCTCGTAGTCTTTCTACTAGAGAGTCATCTCTTAGGAGTATTCCTCCATATAGAGTCTCTATTCCCTCTAGTTCCAGGAAGTCTAATGTTGAATTGAATACTGAAGTCTCCTCTGAAGAAAATGTGTCTTTAGATGGTGTACGTTTATCTGACCAGCAAATTCCGCATGGTATTTATACTCGTAGGGAATCTTCTACCCCTACCGCATCTGAATTGAATTTTTAATGGTTTTTATCATAGATAGAAATGCTATTAATGATAATTTTCAGAAACCAGAATATAAAGCTTTTCGAAGTTGGTATTTTGGAATGTTCAATGAAGAACAACTTGAATTTTATAAAACCCAGTTTTATAACTATATTGATTTGACAAAAGAAATTGTGCCTTTTGCCAAATGGTTTTGTTACTATTATAGTATTCAAAATCCTTCAATTCTTGTTTTAGATAAACTTCTTAAAACTTGGACTACTTCTGATGGTAAAGTGATTTACTCGGTTCATCCACCTCCAGAATCTTTGAAAATTGAATCTTCTGGAAGTAGTAAAACCTCTCCTGATTCAGTTGTTCCCAAACCTATTGAAGCTTCTGCTTATATTAGGCTTGGTAATAATTCTTCTAAGGATCCTGTCACTGCTGATTTTCATAATATTTTCAAACAGAACAATTACACTAATTTGTGTTTTCAAACTGTTGGAAAACAATTGTCTCGAATTGAATCTAATCTTGATTCCATGATTTTGTCTAAAACCAAACTTGAAGAAAAAGTTGTTTTAACTAATCCTTCTGTAAAACCTCCAATGGAGGTAAAAGGTTTTAAACTTAAAGCTCCTGTTTCTTCTCCTCCAATTCGTGAGGAATTTTATTCTGTCCTTTTGGATAAATTAAAAGATCTTAAATTAAATGTTCTATCTCAGAATGAATCTGAAATAGAAGATGATAGTTTAGATCTTTCTCTAAATCAAATAAATGATTTTGAACAATCCTTGATTTCTTCAAATAGCATGAATTTGAATAAAGTCAATTTTTCCACCAATAAAACTCAGGTTGGAGATCTTGGTGGTAGTAGAAATTACTATCATCGACCTACTCCTCAAGATATTCTTTTTGAAGAAGCATATCTTTTTGGACAGGTGTCTTTCAATTCAAAAACTATCTATGAATGGAATATTGATGGTAAATCTGAATATTCTATTTGTGAGATGGTACATCAAATGATGATGTACAGCACTGTCTGTAAAACTGCTGATAATAATTAACAACAAATTGTTGGTTTTATTACATGTGGTTTTACTGGCATTTTGAAAGGTTGGTGGGATAATATCCTTTCTCCACATCAAAAGAATGAGATTCAAAATTCTGTTAAGATTGTTAAGAATGAGGTTAATCAAGATATTTTTATCACTGATGTTGTTTACACATTGGTATTAACTATCATTCATCATTTCATTGGTCGTGAGGGTATTAACCATGAGCGTGGCCGTGAGATGTTACAGAATCTTAAATGTCCTTCCCTTACCCATTTTAGATGGTATACGGATGTTTTCTTAGCTAGAGTTACCCAACGAACTGATGCTAATAGTGAGCATTGGAAAGCTAAATTCATTGATGGTCTTCCAACTTTCTTTGCTGAAAAGGTTAGGAAGAAATTAAAGGATAAACATAATGGAATGTCAATCCCTTATAATGATTACAATTATGGTGATTTAATTAGTATTGTTATACAAGAAGGTCTCTCCTTGTGTAATGATTTAAAATTAAGACACCAATTGAAGGCTCAACGTCTTTCTGGTAGAAAGGAGTTGGGAGAATTCTGTGACCAATTTGGTTACAATGTCACTAATGATTATCCTAATAAGAGGAAAGATAAGGTGTCTAAAGATAGAAAACCTTATCACAGAAAACGTTATACTAAAAGTAAAAGTAAACGTCAAAGCACTAATAAGGAGTCTAAACCCAGATCAAGTTCTAAACATAAGGGTAAGGGTAGCTCTAAAATTAATGCTAAATGTTATAAATGTGGACGTATTGGCCATTATGCTAATAAATGTAAAACTAAGGCTAAATTGGATAGTCTGGAGATTGAACCTGGTCTTAAGCTTCAGTTGAGTAAATTGTTTCTTAATTCCAGTGATTCTGAACAGAGTTATTCTAATTCTGATTCTGACAATGAAATTATGTTATTGTCAACCTCCACATCTTCATCTGAAGATGCTCCCCTTTGTACTACTAGTTCTTGTAACTGTGGTACAAACGAGGGCTCTTCCAATTATTGGAAAGCTATTGTTGAGATGAATGATTTAAGTTTAAATGTCTTAACCAGTCAACAACAATCTTTTGTTGATTTGTTAGATCAAATTAATGATCCTCAGATTAAGCTTAAAATGATTGAGTTTTGTTACCAAAATCATATTAAGGAGGAAAAGGATACGATTAAGGTTCCTAATCAACCCTTTACCATGAAAGAGGTTTTCAATAGGTTAGAAGGATCAAGTTCCCAAAGACCTGTTAATATTAATGACCTTCGTCAGGAAGTTAATATTTTGAAAACTGAGGTTCAAATGTTGAAAGCTAATCAATCTAAGACTGAGTTAATTATAACCCAATTACAATTAGCCCAGGCTTCTCTTAATTCTTCTAGACTTGAGTCTGAAGAAAATGTTTCACCATATACTGAAAAGGAAACTGTTAAAGATGATTATTTGTGTCTTCTTGATCAGGTTACTTTTCAGAAATGGTACATTAATGTTAAAATTGTCATTAATGAAGAGTATGTTTTACCTGATTTAATGGCTCTTGTTGACAGTGGTGCTGATTTAAATTGCATCCAGGAAGGATTAATTCCTACACAGTATTTTGAGAAAACTACCCAAGGACTTTTAAGTGCTAATGGTAGTAAAATGCAAATCAATTATAAGCTTAATAAAGTTTATATTTGTAATGAAGGGTTTTGTTTACCAACTACTTTCTTGTTAATCAAAAACATGAGTTTACCAGTAATACTGGGTACTCCTTTTCTCACTTCGTTAATGCCTATTGACAAGATTGATTCTACAGGTATTTTCACTACTTTGCAGGGGACGTCAATTGTGTTTAAATTTATAACACAACCCCTTAATAAAAATATTAACTCTCTTCGAGATAATATATTTTTCAAAGAAAAGCAAATTAATTATTTGCAAAGGGAAATTGTGTCCCTTACTATCAATCAAAGGTTGTCAAATTACGACATCCAAAATGATATACAAACTATTCAGAATCAGTTTCTTTCTGAAGTTTGCAGTGATATCCCTAATGCTTTTTGGGATAGACAGAAACATATTGTTTCCCTTCCCTATACAGAAAGTTTTGATGAAAGATTTATTCCTACAAAAGCCCGTGCAGGTCAAATGAAAAAAGACTACATGGACTTATGTAAGAAGGAAATCCAAAACCTTCTTGATAAGAAATTAATTGTTCCAAGTAATTCTCCTTGGAGTTGTACTGCTTTTTATGTCAATAAACATTCTGAAAAGGAAAGAGGTGTTCCCAGATTGGTTATTAACTATAAACCTTTAAATGATGTTTTGAAATGGATTAGATATCCAATTCCAAATAAAAAAGATTTGTTGGACAGACTCAACACTGCTGTTTTATTTTCAAAATTTGATTTAAAATCTGGATTTTGGCAAATTCAGGTTAATCCTAAAGACAGATATAAAACTGCTTTTGTTGTCCATTTTGGTCATTATGAATGGAACGTTATGCCTTTTGGGCTAAAGAATGCTCCTTCTGAATTTCAGCATGTCATGAATGATATTTTCAATTCTTATTCTGATTTTGTGATTGTTTATATTGATGACATTCTTGTCTTTTCTAAATCCATTGAACAACATTTCAAACATTTAAAAATTCTTAAAGATGTTTTGAAACGTAGTGGTTTAGTTATTTCTGCTCCTAAAATGAAACTTTTTCAAGATAAAGTTCGTTTTTTAGGTCACAATATTAATCAAGGAAAAATTATTCCTATTGATAGAAGTATTGAATTTGCTTCTAAATTTCCTGATGAAATTACTGATAAAACTCAGCTCCAAAGATTTCTTGGTAGTCTGAATTATATCTCTGATTATTATCAGGATTTTGCTCAGGATAGTGCTATCTTGTACCAACGATTAGGGAAGAATCCTATTCCTTGGTCCAATCTGCATACTGAGGCTGTTAAGAAGATCAAGCTTAAGGCTAAACAATTACCTTGTTTATCTTTAGCTAATCCTTTATGGTCTAAAATTGTTGAAACTGATGCGTCCAATAAAGGATATGGGGGTATTTTAAAGCAGTTGAATCCTTCTACAAGTAAAGAAGAACTTGTTAGATTTACTTCTGGTACTTGGAAGAATGCACAGCTTAATTATGCCACAATTAAATAGGAAGTTTTAGCCATTGTAAAATGTGTCTATAAATTTCATGATGATTTACTTAATCAGCATTTTCTGGTAAGAGTTGATTGTAGTGCAGCAAAACAAGTTTTGAAAAAAGATATTAAAAATCTTGCTTTTAAACAGATTTTTGCAGGATGGCAAGCAGATCTTTCTGCATTTGATTTTGATATTGAATATATTAAAGGAGAGTCAAATTCTCTACCTGATTTCTTAACCCGTGAATTTTTGCAGGGTATTCAATGAGCGGCTCTTCACAGGGTAACCCAGCCAATAAAGGCAAGGGTAAGAAAAAGAAAGATTCAAATAGAGTGAATCTTACAAATGAGGAAATTTTCCCTCACCTTCAAACTAAAAAGGGCAATAAAGTCCCTACTTCTGCTAAGGAAGCTCTTCTTAAGGAGCCTCCTCCTTTTATTCCTAATACCAGGATTACTCAATATGTCTTAACCTTGGAGCCTCAGGATGTCCAATGGATGCCTGATCCTAGGGAGATCAAACGCCGTTATCTTGGCGATGTGCAGAATTATGGTGCACCTCTCAATAAAGAGAGATATGTTTATGAGATGATTTTACAGGAAACAAATTCTGTCATCATCACCCATACTTATGAAAAGTCTGATGACAAAGTCAAAAGCCCAATTTCATATTCTAAAGCTGTTATCAAAAGGGTAATGAAACCCACTGATTGGGGGCTTGACCCTGCAAGGCCCAGGACTTTTTCTCGTTCTGGAAAAATGTTTTCATTTAATTATTGGGATTATAAAGAAGCATGGAAACATGCATTTTTATACCAAAATGTCAAATACAAGCATACTTGGTTTTTTAAATTTTGTCCTGAATCTTTAAAAACCTCGTATCCAAATTGGATTTTCTATTGGTGGCGTTTATATGGCCCTGAGCTTGATATTTTACCTAAGCTTATTCATGATGAATTTAGTGCTTGGGCTGTCCATCATCCTCAATTACGAGGACAGGATAATCTTCCTGAAGGATTTTCAAAATTACTCTTTTTTGCTGAATTTGGCATTCCTTGGATTTCCAAATGGGAATTAAATTGTAATTTTGATCATTTGAGGGTTCCTACTCTTTATAGAGAGTTTTCTTATCGTTGGTGGTCTTCTGTTTCTTCTGAAGATTTGGCTACCCAGATTATTGAGAAATCTAATGTCTATGTTGAGAATGTGCAGAAATCTCAGCTGGTAATTAAACCAGTTTCTAATCCATTTGAGGAAATTAAGTCCTCTTTCAGAATCCAGTTTCCTAATTTGGGTGAATCAGAATTGATGGTCAAATGTATGGAATTTATGAAGACTCAGTTCATGAGTTCTTTTGCTCCTTCTACTTCTGCTATTCCAGATTCAGTTCCTGATGATCAGTCTATGGCTAGTCAGGATGATGTTAATGCTTATTCTTGTCTTGCTGGCGAAGCCCAGAATCCAGAGGATGAGCTGGATGATGATGGTGAAGCTACCATGGGTGATTATTGGGATGCAATGATCACTGATGTATCCACCTCTGCCCCCAAGGGTCCTTGTCACAAATGACGTTTGCCATGATGTCACATGCCATATGACGTTTGCGATGACGTCAACCCCAATTATCAGACTTTTGAGTCTTTTGTCGTTTTATGATAATTGTGTCCATATGTATCAGATAATAATGATCTGTCTTTTATGTTTTGTCAATTGTCGGTCCGTGATTCCCGGATCTGATCGGGTAAAGTAGTTTGCAATCACTGTCGATGGGGCCCCTTGTGCACCCGAGGATTGCTTTTCTGACTTTACTTTTGCTTTGCTTTCTTAGGTCTATATAAGACAAAGTAGGTTTTCATTTGGTTGGCTTCTTCTTTTTTCTCTCTCAAGTTTTCAGAGATTGTTTTCTCTCTTCTTTGGAGTGCTTTTAGTTTGTAATTTGTTCTTCAGTTTGTAATAATAATAGTTTGTAATAAAGACAACCAGTGTTGCAGTTCATTGTAAGTACTTTCATTTCTCTTTCTCTTTTCTCTTTCCGCAATTTTTCTACACACTTTTCAAATCACAACCTCTCTCGATGCTTTTCTCTTCTCTTCTCCAATTCAAATATACGTATGAGATGGTCACGTCTTTAAATATTAATTGAGGAGGGCCACGTTTTTTGAATCATTTTTGTTGATTTCTTTATGTTTTCTATTTGCAGTGAGAATTTTAGTTCTCTCTTATTGTTTTCGTGGTTTCAATCCAAAATTTTGGCGCTGTCACTGTGTGTAAATGCCCACCTCCACTGGGGTATCTGAATTAGTGATGATGAGTCTATACACACACACATATTCTCAACAGAAAAAAAAAATTATCATTAGAGAACCACAAAAATCAATTTTGTGAAAATAAATATTTTTACAACTGAATTTCTTAAACCAATTTTCAAGATAATACTTTTGAAATGTTCCGATAAGCACTAATACTCATTCAATATAAGCATTTAAGATTCATATTGTCCGATTTTGTTATGCAGTTACTGCAACCACCATTGCAAACCATACTTGATATATTGATACATAATTCAGTTTTTCATTCTACGAAATTCTAAATGCTTTTTAAAAGTTCTAAGATCATGTTTGTTGTTTAACAAATAATTCATGGTATAGATTTTGGTCACAATAATAATATAACAAATTCGAATAATATTAATTTAAAAATAAATTTTGAATAAATATTTTAATCCTTCACAATAATATTAACACATTCCAAAAACATTATCAACCAACCTCAAATAACGGTTGCACTACATATTAATCTTTTAAGCTACACGTGATGGATGGACTTATTAATTTCTCTTTGGATAAATAGCATTAAACCCCCCTCAACTAAGTGATGGTCCCTCAAATTATGAAATTATTATAATTCAGTCCCTCCCGTTATAAAGCCGTTAGTTAAATTTATGATAATTTGCACTCAGGTCCCCTGAAATTTAGGTCAATTGCACTCACCCCCTAAGATTTCATTTTCCTTGCAATGACACCCTCTGAAGGAGTTAAGACCCCATGAAATGACTCTTGTGCCCTTACTTTAGTGTAAAAGGCATATTGGCTAAATTAATGGACCAAACAACCCTTGTATATTAAGCTCAATTTAAAAAACTTTTCAAGTACTTTGGATACAAGGATTATTGAAATAGGGATATCTACATATAGGTAGACATAATGATCACTAATTAAAAATAGGTAAACTTTTCCCTTTCAATTACTAATACATCAACTTAACTAACTAATTATAAATGGGTCAACTTTTTTGTTTAAAGACTCAAATACCCCCAAAAAAACTCCAATCTTCTTTTTATTCTTCTTTCCCATTCCAAATCCCCAAACACTCAAAAATAAAAATAAAATATTTCGGGAAAATTATAGTATTTTGAAAAAATTAAAATATTAATTTATGGAAAAATAAAATATTTCGAAAACAAAATGAGGAAAACAATTATTTATGGAAAAATAAAATATTTTGAAAAAATAAACTATTTCGGGAAAAATAACTATTTCGGGAAAAATAACTATTTCGGGAAAAATAAATATTTTGGGTAAAATAAAATATTTCAAAAAAAAATAGGAAAATAAAATATTTCAGGAAAAATAAAAAAATTGGAAAATATAAAATATTTCAAAAATATAAAATAATTCGGGAAAAATAAAATAAAATATTTTTCCCGAAATATTTTATGACATGCATTCAAAGCAATTCATACTAAACAAGTAAGATTCAGATTATGTCCACTGTCATATTGAAATAAATTATCTAAATATAATTCACATAAGATTTTTTACTTTTTAAGACACCAAATTTCAAAACAAATTCAACTCAATCAACTCGTTCTTGATACTTCTTGAGACACTTGACTCCAAAATATTGCAGTGTAATCACCAAGATGTCTAAGAATTGAACACATTTCGTTAAAAAGAAGAAAAAAAAGTGAAAAAGAAATAAATAAAAATATTTCAAAATATTTTATTTATCTCGAAATATTTTTTTTCCTCATTTTTTTGAAATATTTTATTTTTTCAAAATATTTTTTTCCCGAAATATTTTTTCCTCATTTATTTTTTCAAATATTTTAATTTTTTCGAAATATTTATATTTTTTCCGAAACATTTTATTTTTATTTTTGAGTGTTTGGGGATTTTGGAATGGGAGAGAAGAAGAAAAGGAAGATTGAAGTTTTTTTGGGGTATTTGAGTCTTTAAACAAAAAAGTTGACCCATTTGTAATTAGTTTAGTTAAGTTGATGTATTAGTAATTAAAAGGTAAAAGTTTATCTATTTGTAATTAGTGATCCTTAGACACCTATATGTAGATATCCCTATTTCAAAAATTATTGTATCCAAAGTACTTGAAAAGTTTTTCAAATTAAACTTAATATACAATAGTTGTTTGGTCCATTAATTTAGTCAACATGTCTTTTACACTAATGCAATGGCACAAAAGTCATTTCATGGGATCTTAACCCCAAGGGGTGTCATTGTAAGGAAAATAAAATCTTAGAGGGTGAGTGCAATTGACCTAAACTTTAGGGGATCTGAGGATAAATTATCCTAAATTTAACTAACGGGTGTTATGGTGTTATGACGGGAGTTATTGAATTATAACTATCATGATTGTTTGGAGGGTTTATAGTAAAAAAACATAAGAGGGGGTTAGTTGGAAGAGAGAGTATAGTTAAGAATGGTTTAATGCTATTTACCCTTTCTCTTTTTGCAATTGCAGCAACCAGGAACCATAGAACATGTTCAACTTCCACGTCATTCATCATAAATGCATGATTTGATAGGTCACTTATAATGCAGATGTTCCAAAATTAACACCTTTTTTCAATTTAAAGTTCTGTCAAAACTTTTACCCTGATCTCGTATGTCTATTTACCTCATTGGAAGGGTTAATTTCATTACACCCTCTCATTTTTATTTCAATCATATTTTTTAGATTTAAATTTTTTTATGATTTAAGTTTGAATATATATTTGGATATTTTATAATTAATTTGATTTAAAAGGTGTTTGGTTTAAGGATTTTGTTTAAATATTTTATATCATAAGAAAATGTGATTGAAAATTCTTAAATCTGAAAAAATATGATTAAAATAAAAATAAATTTCAGGGGGTGAAAAATGAAATTAACCCTTATTGAAATAGTTGGAAGGAGATAATCTGAATATATAACATATATATATACACACATCATTTCTTAGGAAAAATAGAAATATATATATTCTCCAATTGATTGTAAACATGTGAAAGAAAATTATATATAGCGTCTGTCTTTTCAATGTTTGAGTAAGTACAACAATGAAACAAATTTCTTGGATTGGATATAGCCAAAAATAAAGGAAGAGAATATCTGCTGTTTCAGTGTTTAACCGTATATAATAAGCATTTGCGTAGATTAATTATTCTCTGTAAAATGTTTTGAAAAAAGAAAAAAGAAATGGAAGAGCTAAACACTTCTTATGTGATATATAAGTAAACCAGAATCAAAAGCTTCAACTTTCTATTCAATTATTTTTAATTATTTATTTATTTTTCCTCACCCTCAAACCCAAGTCTAATGTCAGATCTTAGGTTGGTTTCATTGAAGTTTCCTTTTTGTTTCCATTGTTGGCTCTATTCAAAGGTTTCTGTTGGCTCACGAGTGTTTGTATATGACCATCTGTTGGCCATGTTTGTTAGTCTTTGGGAATTTTGTTTTGTTTTGTTTTTGTTTTAGAAATTAATTTATGTTTAAGTAAGTTAGTTTTAGGTTTTTAAGACAAAACATTTCAAAACCTATTAAAACCAAACTCTTCTTTTTGTAAGTGATGAAAGACCAAAAAAAAATTGGTCTTTCTTGGTTTAGCCCACATTTTTTGACTTTTTTTTCTTTTTTTTTCTCTCTTTCCTATATATATATATATATATAAATATATATAAAATTAAAAAATAATATATATAGAATAATATATATTAATAATTTTATATGACCATCTGTTGGCCATGTTTGTTTGTTTGTTAGTCTTTAGGGATTTTGTTTTGTTTTGTTTTTGTTTTAGAAATTAATTTATGTTTGAGTAAGTTAGTTTTAGGTTTTTAAGACAAAACATTTCAAAACCTATTAAAACCAAACCCTTTTTTTTGTAAGTGATGAAAGACCAAAAAAAAGTTGGTCTTTCTTGGTTTAGCCCACATTTTTTGACTTTTCTTTCTTTTTTTCTCTCTCTTTCCTATAAATATATATAAAATTAAAAAATAATATATATAGAATAATATATATAAAATTAAAAAATAATATATATTAATATATATAGAATAATATATATATTTTATTTTATAATAATATTAATAAAATAATATTATTAAATATATATAAATATATATAAAATTAAAAAATAATATATATTAACATATATAGAATAATATATATATTTTATTTTGTAATAATATATATAGAATAATATTATTAAACATATATATATTAAATATATATATATAAATTCAAAAATAACATATATAGAATAATATATAAAATTCAAGAATAATATATATATATAATTATATATAAAATTCAAAAATAATATATATTAATAATATATAGAATAATATATATTATTATTTTATAATAATATTATTAAAATAATATTATTAAAGATATATAAATTAAAAAACAATGTATATATAAATAATATATCGAATAATATATAAATTAAAAAAATATATATATATATATATATATATAATTAAAAAATAATATATATTAATATATAGAATATATTATATATATTTAATAATATATAAAGTTATATACATAAAATAATATATATATATATATATAAAGTTTTTGTTTTCTCAATCAGACCAGAAAGACCAGACCGCTTACCAAACAAAGTTTTAGATTGAAGACAAGATCAGACAAGACCAAACCAGACAAGACAAGACCAGACAAATCCCTTTCCAAACAGGCCTTTATGTCTTAATTTGTTCTTTTCGTTTTGGCCCGACTGAAGCATAAATTGTAAGAACGTTTAAGAAAAGATGAAAAACACTAAGGTGTTGTTTAAGAAAATTGAAAATTAAGTATTGAATTTTAAGTTCTGAAATGTTAAGTGCTAAATATATTAATTTTAGAATTTGTTTGCTAATTGTCTTAATCTGAAGTGCTGAATGCATTAAGATTGTTTGTTAAATGCAGAACCTAATGTCTAAACGTTATAGATTTTACACTTCTGCCCTTAATATATTATAACGGTCGTATAAAACTAAGTTTTAACAAAATATTACATATATATATATATATATATTTCATACGTGCACTCTATATGTAAATTACTTTTTTTAACGCAATTTATCCCCCAATATAATTGTGTTAATAATAGAATAAGAAAATTTTATATTTCTGTATTAAATCAGGTTTATTGAATTATATCGAAAAAATATATTTAGTTAAAAATATTAAGAGAAACATGTTATTATATAAAACCAACAATAAACAAATTCGACAAATAAGATATTAATTAAGTATTTTCATCGAATCTATGAAAGAATAGAACGAATAAAAAAGATTACCCATGTTCATTTGTACGTGTACGTTTATCATATATATACTAATACTACAAGACTTATAAAATATTTCCGATTAGATTCGTGTGTGAAAGAGTAGAACAAATGAGAAAGATGACAAATTTGGAATCGCTAAAAAATACATGTATAATTTGAAAGTAAAATTGGTTGTAATTTCATGATGGTCTGAGAAAGTGGAAATGGAACTCTAAGGAAATCGTAACTTCAAATAAATCGCAACTCTAAAGAAATCGCAGAGAGAAAACCCTAGATTGCAAAGAGATGAGAGTTTAGCCTTCTAATTATTTCAAGGTATAATGGGAATTAAAAAAAATATTTTAAAATCTAATCATTTGAGCGTGTTAAGTGATAATCGTTAAGCGATACCTTTACCGCTTAAAATATTTATCCATTTTAAGACGTGTTTATTACATTAAGAAATATGATAAAACGTTATCAAACACGCTCATATTTTAGAATCACTTAATTCGTTAAGATTCAATGGTGATTAAGTGCTATCAAATAAACCCTAATTTGATGATGATGGTGTTTTTAAAACAAATCTAAATTTATGTTATTAAACATGATTTCTACCATATAAGAAGTCATGTGTTTCGTGCTTCAACACAAAATTTTGGATTGTCAAGTCGATTAAAGCTCATTTATTTATATTTAACATTGTCTCTATCAGAATCCAATAAGGCACTACTATGGGTTTTCCTCCCTCAAATCGGCAACAATCTTGTTACATATTGGGCCACTCCCGATCGCCTTTGGGTTGTGCGTTTTAGTGACACCAAATCAATAATTAATTCCGGTATTGTTAGATAATACCAAACACACACTCATTAGTACTCGACTTTCTCTCCATTTAGATCCTTGTTATAATACTAAACACACACTCATTAATATGATTTTTCTCTCCATTTGGATCCGATGCAATAATTGTAAGGTCGTCTTGTGGGGTTTCTTAAAGAAGAAAAATAAATGGTAAAAAGTTTTAATTAAGTTTGAGAAATACGATGACTAGTTTAGAAAAGGTTACGAGAAAGTTTTTTTTCTTTTCAAAAATAACTCTGGTATTGGTTTTTTATTTTTATTTATATATTATTTTTTAGGACGTTTGTATTGTTTATTGATATGGTATTTGTTGTTACAGTGAAAAACATGTACAAATATCAAAATTATTGTTTTAAGGCACGTTTGGTAAGTGTTTTGTTTTTAACCGAAATAAAATAAGCGTTTTTGTTGTAGTCTATTCTTAATTAAAATAAAAATTATATTTTGTAAGTTAAATTTGAATATATTTTAAGTACGACCAAAATAAATTTTAACTTCAGTATTGAAACAAACAGTGCAAAAATATCAAATTGATATTTTTTTTTTTTAAACGTTTTAACTATTCAGGTTATTATGCAAAACAAAACACGTCGCGCCAAACATATTTTACTTAAAAAAATGCATTGATTTCCGGCCGAAAACAGAAACATCCAAAACAAAACTTTATAAAAAAACAAAACATTTAAAATAAATAAATAAAAAACAAGAAAAGACCAAACTGAAAACCACCCAAACAGATAATAACCCTTTCATTATCATTTGGATAAGAGCACCTACCTATTTACTACACTGATTACAAAAACCCTTCAAGAAGGGCTTTTTCTTTTATTTTGTTTTTGTTTTTTTTTTAATTAATATGACAGAGACAAGAGAGTGTGCTTTGTGTGTCCTCTGTCCACTCACCATACCAGTACATCTTCCAAGTTTCAACCAAAATTCCCAAAACAAGTCCATTCTCATTTCAAAGCAAAAAAAAAAATAAAATGCAGTTCATCTTAAACCACCAAACCAGCTTTGGCTTTCCTCTTTGCCTCTCTGGGATCACACATCCTCTCACTTTTTCTCAAGAGTACTACTCTCTCTCTCTCTCTCTATATATATATACATATATCTATATAATTTCATTTTCTCTAACATGATATATATATGACATGATTCTCTATTTTTGAGAGATGCAGGATGGCAGATCATGATCGCAGAAGGGAGGCCATGAAAAAGCAAAAATCAAGAGCCAGAGAGACTCTGCAGACAAATCAAGAGATGGGTATTGAGAGAAACCATGAGAGAGTCATTGGAGAGATCAGAGAAGGTGAAGTTGATGGAGATCTGGCTTGTATTGTTCATGATCTGTACATGTGTTTGCCTTGTTCTGCAAAAGCTGCATAGCTCTCCTAGCCCTAACTTTACATAGTACTTTATTTCCATTTTAGATTTATGTAAGATTTGCTCTCAATATTGGAATCTATCCTTTAAATTATTATGTTATGTATGATCTTGGCTTTGGCTGTCCTCATTCTTTTCTTCTTCTTTATATTTTGATTAATTGTTTAAATATTCACACTCATTACTAAAAGTCGACTCATACACTTGACGTCATGATCCATTATTAGATATGGGGAAATGATAAATGAGAATTATGTGTGAGGCATGGATTCTAGCATGATGTCGGATTTTTATATAGTTTATGTAATTCTACATTATTTATTCTCTAATTGAAGGGATTTTTTTTGTATATATATTTTTCTACTAATATATAGACACAATTATTTTTGTTCGCACTGATATGCTTGCTTCAAAATTGAAAATTCGGGCATACGCGGAATTATTTTAGTTAGAAAGGTGATACTTTTTTTTATTTGAAAGATCTTGGACAAAACATCTGATAATTACCATATAAACTATATGTATTCCTATTTAAATATAAGATGTTTGTATATTATTGTAAATAACAGAAATTTAACAGGCCCAAACCCGTTTGAAAAGTCATATGTATGTAGGCCCATGTATATAAATGGTTACATGGCCCATGATTTCAAGCTCATGTAAAATAAGTAGGCCATCACTGCCTTGGATAACAAGAAGTAACGACCCACTATCAAGAGATAGTGAGTACTTATTAGTCAAAGTGCGTCATGATCCCATATAATGGGAGCATGATCCTATTAAATAGGAAAAACATTATGGGAGTGAAGGATATAAATTTGGCCATTAGTGCCTAAATAAAGTATCTTTTTGATGTGAGTAAATTTTTACACTTACATTTGACGTCGTCTATGGAAAATGATATTTTTCCACTCTCACAACACTTTCATTCTTATTCGGTAAAATATGGTGTCTACTCGGTCAACGAACAACGAAGTCAGATTCGAAGAAGTCATAAGGCGATTAGAAGTTGTAGAGCAGATAAACGTCGCCCTTGAACAACAGAATGCTAAGCTAATCCATCGAGTGGTTCAAAGCCCTTTTCCTCTCCAAAATTCCAATCCAGCAGATGGTACAAATCAACCAAGGAACGATGAACCAGAGCCCTCTAATTCCCATCATGGGCGAAACGTATTAGTCACCCGAGGGAACAAGGTGCCGAGGGAAGAAGAAGAATCCTCCCATCCCATAACAAAGGAGGTACCGGCGATACATGTCCTGACCCTGAACGACCTGCACAAAATGACTGCCAAAATCCAAAGAGATGTGATGAAGGATTTAAAGTTGCAGACCCCTGATGATCTGGCCATCCATGCAACAACAGATATGACACAGTCTCCATTTACAGAAGATATTGAGGCAACAGAATTCCCGAGGAAGTTTGTACTACCAATTTTTACACTCTATGATGGTACGAAGGATCCACTCGGTCACATCTACCAGGTGCAGACTAAAATGACCGTTTATGGAAGAAACCAAACACTTTTGTGCAAAGTGTTTTCAACCAGTTTGACAGAAGCACCACTTCTATGGTTCAGGAAGAAGTCCCCCGGGTCCATCAGTAGTTGGAATGACCTCTGCAGGCGTTTCATCAATCAGTACTTCAGCAACCGAAGGCAGAGAAAGACGATATCAAGCCTTTTCACCATGACACAAGAGAAAGGAGAGAGCCTCAAGAACTTTTTATCCAGATTCAACGTGGAGATGTCTTCTATTGATGACTGCGACCAACTGTCAGTAGTAGAAGCATTTCGTATAGCGGTCATCCCTGACATAAAATTCCATTATTCACTAGTGAAACGACCCCCTCTCAACATCGGCGAGCTCAATTCCAGGGCGCAAGGGTATCTCAGAATAGAAGAAGAGGAAGCAGTCAGGCAGAGAAGAGCCTCACTAGTAACAGTGGAGGCGAAATCCAAAGAAAGGATGAAGGACCAGAGGCCTCAACGACACGGGCCATCCCAACAAACCTCATCATCTAGACTACCAGACAAGCGACAACGGACAGAAGAGAGAACAACCCCGCTCAAGACCAGCCTTGGGAAACTCTTCCAAGAAAACAAAAGCAAAGGGATTTTCAGACAACCGATGGAGTTAAGGGACCTGACCAAGCACTGCGCCTTTCACAGCGAGTATGGTCATCATACAAATGACTGCAGGAACCTCCGAAGGCAGGTTAAAGCAATGATCGCCAAAGGGGAACTTACAGACAACATAATGAAGGATCAGCTGAAGCCGGACAAGCCAAATCGGACACAACAGAATAATTCCACAATAGGACAACCAGTAAGGGTCATCCACATGGTCCAAGGAGGTGAAGAGAATATTGAGTCTGAAGGAAGCAGAAGGTCAAAGCTGAGAAAGGCATGTTGGCTTTGAAATTCTATTTCAAGCAATAAATCTTATTTTGATATTAACAAAACATTCAAAACCGTGTTTGGTACTAATATGACTTTGAGCTAAGTGTTTCAGCAAGTACATGTAAATGATTCGGAAAGATCGCTAAAAGCAACAAGCGATAAGGAAACTCAAGCGCAAACTCGAAGAAGGACAAAAAGATCAAAGAAAGAACAAAAGCTGGACTCAAGACCTGGGGTAGATAGGTCGGGGTGAGAATATTGTAACAAGGTATCTTATGTGTTAATTGGTCTTATAAGCTCAAGTAATAAATCAAATGAACTCAAACGGATCAAAAAAGGACCTTGAAAACAATTCTTGGAGTCACCCAGTCGACTGGCCATGAAATGGCAGCCGACTGACTGTGACCCAGTCGACTGGCCGTTAAGGACCCAGCCGACTGGATGAACCAGTGAGCTATAAAACGTTTTGACTGCATGAGGCAGTCGACTGGCCTGTCCAAGATATGAAGCACCAATTTTGGTGGGCTGGTATGAAAAGAGATGTTGCTATTTTTGTCTCCACATGCAGTACTTGCCAGATGGTGAAGATTGATCACCAGAAGCCGCCGGGGTCATCACTGCCACTTCCAGTGCCTGAGTGGAAATGGGAGAGCATTTCCATGGATTTCATTGAGGGATTGCCTACTTCTCCTCAGAACCATAACTCCATATGGGTGATTGTTGATAGACTTACAAAGTCTGCTCATTTTCTACCTGTTCGTTCTGATTTTACATCGGAGCAATTGGCAAAGCTTTACATCGCGGAGATAGTGAAGCTTCATGGGATTCCTTTATCTATTGTGTCGGATAGAGATCCGAACTTTGTATCTGGGTTTTGGGCGAGTTTTCAACAGGCCTTGGGAACAGAGTTGCATCTAAGTACAGCTTACCAGCCGCAGACAAATGGTCAGACTGAGAGGGTTAACCAGATTTTGGAAGATATGTTTCGAGCTTGTGTCCTTGATTTCAAGGGCAACTGGGATTTCTACTTGCCCCTGTCAGAGTTTTCCTACAACAATAGTTACCAGAAGACCATCGGTATGGCACCCTTTGAGGCCTTGTATGGTCGACCGTGTAGATCCTTAGTATGTTGGATAGGAGTTGGATAAAGCAAATTCCTAGGTCCTGAGTTCATCAAGGATACTTCAGAGAAGATTACTTTTATTTGAGACCTTATGAAGACTGCTCAGAGTAGACAGAAGAGTTATGCTGATCGTCGGACCCAAGCCATAGAGTTCAGAGTGGGGGATCAGGTTCTACTAAAGGTGTCCCCCATGAAGGGAGTGATGAGATTTAGGAAGAAAGGGAAACTATCACCTCGCTTTGTAGGTCCATTCATATTACCGACAGGATTGGACCAGTGGCTTATCCTTAGCTTTACCTGATCATATGCACAGGGTGCATAACGTTTTTCATGTTTCTATGTTGCGGCGATTTCTCCGTGATGATGATGTCTATCAGAATATAGATGTGGGAGAAATTGAGTTACAGGCGGATGCGATATATGTAGAGCAACCTTATCGCATTCTGGATCGTAGGGATCAGGTACTCCGCTCGAAGGTCATTCCCTTTGTACGAATTCAGTGGAGTCATCACAACGAGGCGGAGTCCAGTTGGGAAATGGAGGATGAGGTTCGTGCTAAGTATCCAGAGTTATTCATTTCAGGTATGTGCTGAATTCCGGGGACGGAATTCCATTATTAGGGGGGAAGAATGTAATACCCCGTATTTAAATAATTATGTTATTTCTTTATTTATTTTGGATGGTATGGTGGGTATTTAAATTATTGAGTAAGGGTACTCTAGTCATTTTATGACTACTAGGTAAGTTTGTTATTATGGGATCTGATAAGGGCATATTAGTCTTTAAGACGAGTGGCATGATGGTTATTGTGGCAGATCTAGGGGCATTATGGTCATTCGCCATAACCTAGTTTCCCCTATATAACCATAAGGATTTTTCAGCTTATTATCTCTCAAGACTAAGGAAAAATTTCAGACTTCTCTCTTCTTATTCACTCATCTATATACGTATACATATATATATATAGATAGAGAGAGTAAATACTTGGTTTGGATCTGGATCCGTGGTGTAGTAAGCTCTCCAAATCAGGCAAGACATATGTTCTACTCTTCCTCTTTATACTAAAATTTCGTAACATTTACCTTATGCATCTATAATATGCTAGATAATATTTTTCATATATGTATATGTATGTGTAAATCATGTTCATATATGACATTTATATATTCTGTTTATACATATATGTATAGATCTGTTAGAGTACGTTCGTATTCATGTTTATTTATGTGATGATATATATTCTGTTTATACATATATGTATAGATCCGTAAGTATATATATAGATCTTGTATATATGTAGATATTCGTGGATTTATATAGGCATATATGTATAGATCTGTTAGAGTATGTTCATATTCATGTTTATTTATGTGATGATATATATTCTGTTTATATGTATATGTATAGATCCATAAGTATATATAGAGAGGTTCGTGGATTTATATAGGCATATATGTATAGATCTGTTAGAGTATGTTCATATTCATGTTTATTTATGTGATGATATATATTTTGTTTATATGTATATGTATAGATCCATAAGTATATAAATAGATCTTGTATATATGTAGAGATTCGTGGATTTATATAGGTATATATGTATAGATCTGTTAGAGTATGTTTATATTCATATATATATATATATGATGATTTATATTCTGGTTATACATATATGTACAGATCCATGATTATATGTATAGATCTTGTATATACATAGAGATTTATGGTGATATATTGATATATGCATGAGACTATGTTTATATCTAGTTATACGTACAAATCTGTTTTTACCATGTGTAGATATACATGTATGGATTCGTGGTTATGTGTCTTGTTGGTATGATTCGGATGAGGTGTATATGGTTGGAACTAAGTATAAATATCTGAATACAGAAATATTTTAGGTTTCAATGTTGACAAAGATTTCAAAACTGTTATTAGAAAATATTGCATATTTATGTAATTGTTTTTCTCTATTTTCTTTGTTATCAGACTCTGGACATGGATTTATATTGTTATTATGTGTTTCAAGAATTATACTGGATTACGTATTTTTGACCGTATAAATGAATAGTTTCGACCGTATAAAATACCGTATACCTTGGCGCTGGGGCGCTCAGGAAAATGTCGCGCCGCCCCCCCTGGACCCCCCAGGCTCGACTTCTCCAATTGTCATACATTCCCGATTAAAGAATACAAGTGAATTAATAAATTCGTATAATCATAAGATTTAATCAAATGACTATGTTTTGGAGAATTATAAGGAACCACAAGGAGACTGACTAATATTGCAGTCTCAATAGTACCACGGGACATGGGTGAGTTGTCACGGCATGGGTGAGTTGTCGGGTACGTGGTTATGGTAAGACATGGATGTTAAATGGAAAAATCGGATTAATGGAATGAATTTATAAAGATAATTATATTAAATGGTGGTATATTAGTGACTATGGTTATAGTTAAATATATTATTATTTTATGATATAATTTTGGGATTAGGTGTCACTAGGAAAGGGGATGGATTTTTGGTACTCTGCTTGGGATCATGTAGAGTTGTACTTGCTCGTGGGTTTAACCCACATTTTTGTTGTTTAAGGTCCTCGGCAGTTTCACCAGCAAGGGTGAGGACGTCATATCTATCTATTCGGTCCTATCATATTTCCCTTCCACTCCAGGGTAGGATCCGATAAATGACATATATTGCATTTCTTTTAAGTGTGTTTCTAGGGGTCCATGTTTATGGGATTTCCAAGTTGTACCTTGTGGGACTTATTTTATTTAAGGATGTATTGGGGTTGGTCTTCTTCATGTATAAGTGGTATCCTTGTTTTTGTTATTGATGTTATTATTATATTTCGATTTTATGTCTTCTCTTCTGTGTTTATGTTATCAATTACAGACGCTCCTATTTTTCTGTGTATGGGCCTGGCCAACCTATGCATGGAAATTTGGGGGTGTCACAGTTGGTATCAGAGCACTCCAGGTTCAAGTGTCCTAGGGATGTATAGTTAGTCTTCCGCATTACGTATTTTGATATTTAAAGCCTAAATTTAGGACTCGTACTCTGGTAAGATCTTAGTAGAGGTATTGACGGGTCGTGTTCATTGTTCTTTCAGTATGCCACCACGTAGAAGGAGAAATGTGAATCAAATTCCGGACCCTATTCCAGAAGGGAATGCTCCAGTCCCTCCGACCCTATTCATGAGTTTTATACGCACATATCATGAAATACATATGTGTTTAATGTTCTTGCATTATTATGATTTTCTCAATGATATATAATACTTTCTATATCTTAAACTTTTATATCATTATCATACATGCATATTCTTGTATATTTTATAATGCATATTAATATTGCAATCTATGCCTAAAAGTGGTGACCAAAGGTTTTGACCATTATTATCCTAAGATCTTAACCAAGACGGATATAGATTATTCTTTGCACATGTGAATAAAATTAAATTTCTAAGAATGCCACATGCCTATTTGCATGAAATATTTTTATCTAATGCATTCTCATATGATTTTAAATGAAAAAAAAAAAAAATTCATGTAGAGAATCACAATGCTTGAAATGTATGAGTTTCAGAAAATGGGTTTTAAAACTATCATAAGCCGTGCTTAACTTGAGAAATGCTCAAAGAGGGTAATTTAAATGGCTTTCAGTGATTTTCTTATGAATGAAGGTTGGTTTAGAACCTATATTGATCAACATTATTTTTGTTGTTTATCATTTATAACTTACCATAAATTTGGTTATAAGATTCACATTGGGGTATTATGTTTACTATTATTCGATGTGTAGTGAAAAAACGTTTATCACAAATATGTAAACTATTTCAAAATGAGCATGTTAGATGAACTTATTTCCTTTTTGGGTATAATCCATTTAAGTGTCATGAACATGATTTCAAATACTTTTTGACATTTTGGTTGTGGGACTCTATGGTTTCCTTGGTTGACTACTCTTGGACCAGCTTAAATTATATGTTATTTTGTTCATTATATTAGTTCATCTCTTATTATTTTAGATAAGCATTTTTACCATATATATAAGAGATATATCTTGTGATTGTAGTACTTGTGAAGATTACATATATTTGCCATTACATTAAAGCTTTCAAAGACATGGACTTATGAGAAATATTGAAATCACCTTCATGATTATAATTTTTTTCGTCAATATTCTCACAATGTTTATCCAAAGGAACTCATTGTGTAAAATTTCATAAAAAAATGGAAATACCTTTGAACATTAATGTGTTAGCATTTGTCTTGTGTATTTTTCACTTGCTTATCTTAGAATATTCATTTCTTTGTCATCATCATGAATTTTACTCTATTCACATTGCATTCTATGATTAGATGTTGCGTATGTGTTTATTGATTTTCATGTGGTTAAGATGAAGGTGTTGTTAACTTATTCTGAAGTGCTCATATGTGATTTTAAATGATCTAGTAATTGAGTGGTTCTTGCTTGCATATAGTATGTTGAATACTTACGATTTGAACTTTCATTCAAATACACTTACTTGAACATTAAGTCACTTTGAATTTGAGTCATTCACTTGATACATGTACTTGATATATGAAAATCTATGTTGATCATATATCCTATTTGTCTATGAAAATCAAGCAAATGTTTTAGTCATCATTGATGACTTGTGCTAACATGTCCTCATTGCCATCATGAATGCAAAACTATGTTTGTAATTTGATAATCATCTTAATCATATTCATGAAATATATGGACAATATGCTTCGTGTTACTTCAAAGGATATATTCTATGCTCACAATTCATTTATGCAACTTGATTCTCTTCTTGTACTTAATTGTATCCATTCTTTTTGATGCTGTCAAAGGAGGAGAAAAGTAGTTGATGAGTATAGGTTGTATGCACATTCTTAAGGGAAGCTTTGATCCTTGGTGATAGGGGAAGAAATTCCAAACTTTATGCATATGACTATGTGCTTATTTTTAATCATGTGCCCATTGAATGCGATTTTACAAGCGTTATTTTTTATATATAAAATAATCATTTTCATCCTTCATGAACTAAGCATAGTGAGATTAGGCATCATTTCTTACGTGATCATGTTGCTAAAAGAGACGTTGTATTGGTTTTTATTGACACTAAAAATAAATTACCAAATATTTTCACAAAGACTTTTCCGGAGGAATCTTTTTCAAAAACATTGGTAGAAAAATTGGGTTGGCTTTGGATGTTGATGTATTATCATGATAAATTCAACCGTCACTTCCTACCTTTTTATGTTGCCAAAGGGGGAGAAGTTCGTTGCTTTCGTGCATTATGTTTTCGTGTATGCAAGTCATGTTTATGTGTGGCTCCATGCAAGTGTATGTAATTGCAAAAATATATTTACTAAGAGGGAGCATGCAAATAAAAATGAAAGATGCACACATTGAGGGGGAGTATCACTTGATACTTCACCATTTATGCGTAAACACGAAATATTTTGTCAACATAAAAAAGGGGGAGATTGTTGGCTTTGAAATTCTATTTCAAGCAATAAATCTTATTTTGATATTAACAAAACATTCAAAACCCTGTTTGGTACTAATATGACTTTGAGCTAAGTGTTTCAGCAAGTACATGTAAATGATTCGGAAAGATCGCTAAAAGCAACAAGCGATAAGGAAACTCAAGCGCAAACTTGAAGAAGGACAAAAAGATCAAAGAAAGAACAAAAGCTGGACTCAAGACCTGGGGTAGATAGGTCGGGGTGAGAATATTGTAACAAGGTATCTTATGTGTTGATTGGTCTTATAAGCTCAAGTAATAAATCAAATGAACTCAAACGGATAAAAAACGGACCTTGAAAACAATTATTGGAGTCACCCAGTCGACTGGCCATGAAATGGCAGCCGACTGACTGTGACCCAGTCGACTGGCCGTTAAGGACCCAGCCGACTGGATGAACCAGTGAGCTATAAAACGTTTTGACTGCATGAGGCAGTCGACTGGCCTGTCCAAGGCAGTCGACTGACTGTGCCCAGTCGACTGGCAGTTAAAGACCCAGCCGACTGACTGAACCAGAGAGTTATGAACATTTTTTATTGCCTGAGGCAGTCGACTGGCCTTCTTGAGGCAGTCGACTGACCCTAGCAGTTGGGAAAAATATTTTAAATCTAAGCATGGAGGCAGTCGATTGGGTGCCGTCAGGCAGTCGACTGGGTGCTTCAGGATTTTAAGGAAAAGTATTTCTAAACAATATTTTTGCCCAAAAAGAAATGGTTTTGCTTGCTGATTTTCAGGTCCTACTCTCCACATTGTCTAAGGTGAGATACACTCTCCAAACCCTAGTGTTACACTATATAAAGAAAGAGATATGTATTGAAATTTTAAGGTTCTTATGTGATAAATTTTCCAAATATTATTCATCTCTAACTTTCTCTCAAGCATCTTCTGAAAAATCTTTTGATAGTAAGAAAGATCAAAATCTCATTTTTCACTCTTATCATTTTGAAGATTTAAACTCAAGCTTTGTGTTTATTCTCTTATTGAAAATATATTGTGAGAATATATATATCTTGAGTTCTTGAAATATCACCTAAAAACACTTGAGCTTATATTGATCTATCTTCCATAAAAACCTTAGGGTTTTGAGTGTTTTTTTGTTTCTTGAGTGATATATTGATTGCATACACAAATTTGTGATCTTGGGTGAGTGAAGCCCATTGTATCAAGGGAGGATTGTTCTCTTGATTGTGTGAAGAGCTAGTTAGCTCTTTTGTAAAGGTTTTGTTATTCCACCTATTGAAGGAAGAACCATAGTGTGAGGATCGGGAAAGTCTTAAGGAAGGGGATTCTTTGAGCCGAGGAGTAGGAGTTACCGAACCTCGTAAAAATCACGGTGTCAATATCTCTATCTCTATCTCCTTACTTTATGTTCATGCATGCTTAATTTATATTGTGGTAAACAACTTATTGAATTTAAGTGAAATTATTCATTGCATATTTTACTTTGTAAATTAATATTAAACCTTGTTGCATGTTCTAGTAAGAATAAAAAGAAGTTAGAAATTTTTTTTTTAAACCCTATTCACCCCCCCCCCCCCCCCCTCTAGGGTAATTTAGTGACTTACAAGGCACACAAACTCAAACGAATCGGCAAAATTTGTCAAACAACCCTCATCCAAGGAGAGTCAAGAATTACGTTTTCAAAGGCTAATATGCAGAATGTTCAGACACCCCACGAAGATCCTCTGATAATTACTCTTCTGGTATCTAATTGTTTGATCAAATGTGTGATGATTGATCCAGGAAGCAGTACCAACATCATGACCAAGTGGGCCTTCCACAAAATTTGAATTGATGTGTCGCAACTATGTCCAGCTCGGACACCTCTGGCCGGTTTTGACGGGCGACGCGTTGAGCCAATATGATTAGTCCAATTGTCAATATCGGCTGCACGTCGAACCTTGAAAGAAAGCTTTGTGGTGGTGGACGTCAAGCCATCATATAATCTACTGATGGGACGAGGATGGATCCATCGGATGCAAGGAGTTCCTTCGACTCTCCATCAGG
The DNA here is from genome assembly GCA_963922005.1 of Cornus suecica. Taxonomy (NCBI): domain Eukaryota; kingdom Viridiplantae; phylum Streptophyta; class Magnoliopsida; order Cornales; family Cornaceae; genus Cornus; species Cornus suecica. The sequence continues at coordinate 80,755,354 of OY998239.1, forward strand.
TTATGCGATGTCTTGACCCGAATGGGGTGGACGTGACGGATATCCCCGGAGATCAGATATCAACAAAGGAATGCTATTCAGTAACTCTAAAATACCTGAATCCAAAGAACAAACAAGTAGTTGAAGCATCAGAAAAGTCCTTGTACAACGAGAAATAACAATTACAGTCAGACCCTTCCTCTGAGGGTCAGGAGACTCAGGAAACCACGGAGCCCCTAGAAGAGGTGAATGTTAGTCAGACAGACCACACCAAAGTCACATTTATCGGCTCATACCTCCAGAAAGAAGAAAAGAACGAGCTGATCAACTCCCTCCAACAGAACTCAGATGTGTTCGCCTGGTCTCACCTTGATGTGCCAGGCATAGATCCCTCGGTCGTTCAACATAACTTAAACGTTGATCCAGAGGTCAGACCAGTGAGGCAGAAGCAGAGGAGGTTCGGTGTAGAAATGAACCAAATCATATCCGAGGAGGTGGGAAAACTGCTAGAAGCTGGATTCATAAGGGAAGTAAAGTACCCATCATGGCTATCAAATGTGGTGGTAGTCAGGAAGAAGAATGGGAAATGGAGGGTCTGCGTGGACTTCACAAATTTAAACAAGGCCTGCCCAAAAGATTGTTTTCCTCTGCCAAAAATTAATCAGATGGTGGATGCCACATCAGGTTATGAAAGACTCTCGTTTCTTGACGCATACTCCGGCTACAACCAAATCCCGATGAATCAGGGAGATGAGGAGAAAACATCCTTTATTACCGAGGAAGGTACGTACTGCTACAAAGTAATGCCTTTTGGACTTAAAAATGCAGGTGCCATTTATCAAAAGCTTGTAAAAAGGATATTCAAAAGTCAGATGGGGACCACAGTTGAAGCCTACATAGATGACACAGTGGTATAAAGCAGAAGGAAAGACGACCACCTCAGGCACCTCGAAGAAGTGTTCGATGCACTCCGAAAGTATGGGATGAAGCTCAACCCCGCCAAATGCTCGTTCGGAGTATCATCCGGACAATTCCTCGGTCATATCGTCAACCGAACAGGAATTGAGGCCAGCTCATCACAAGTCAAGGCTCTGATAAGATGCGAAGAGCCAAAGACGCAAAAGGAGGTCTAAATTCTGACAGGAAGAGTAGTTGCACTTAGCAGATTCGTATCCCGATTGACAGTCGATGCAGACCATTTTTTCAGGAAATTAGAGGCAGAAAATGAGGCATATGGGGACCAGAACAAGCCGAGGCCCTTCAAAAATTGAAGCAGTATTTCCAGAATCCGCCAATCCTCGTCTCACCAAGTCCTAGAGAGCCATTGCATATATATCTTGCAGTATCAGCAGCCTCGACCAGCGCAGCATTAGTGAAGGATGATAAAAAATGCCAGAAGCCAGTCTTCTTCAACAGTAAGTCTTTATCTGATGCTGAAACCAGATACACTATGGCGGAGCGAGTCGTTCTTTCTCTAATCAATGCGAAGAGACGTCTGATGCACTATTTTGAGACCCATCCAATCGTGGTACCAACCACCATGCCTATAAGAGCCATCATGACTAAACCAGACCTGACGGGAATAATCACCAGATGGGCGTTAGAACTCGGGACATTCGACATCACATATGTACCGAGAACAACCATTAAAGGTCAGGCATTAGCTGATTTTATCCTCGAATCAGAACCAAAATTGATTCTGGATGAGCCAGATGAGCCCGAGTGGACACTATATGTAGATGGATCAATCGGATCAGCGGGTTTAGGAATCAGACTCGAGATTATAACACCAGACGGAACCCGAATCCAACAGTCGATCCATCTGGAGTTTCCTGCTACCAACAACGAAGCCGAATACAAAGCACTCCTAGCAGGACTACGATTAGCTCAGAGCCTCTGCATCAGAAGATTTCATATATTTAGTGACTCACAACTAGTGGTCAAACAAGTTCAAGGCGAGTATGATGCAGGGGAAAAACTGCAACCCTATAAAAAGCAGGCTCAGATGGAGTTAGACAGATTGGAGCGATAAACCCTCAGTCAGATCCCCAGGGAGCAGAATGAAAATGTAGATCGATTAGCTAATATGGCATCCGTCAATGATCGCGATTTTACCAGAGTCGCCCCGATCAACTATTTTGATGTCCCGGGCATCCATCAGCCAGATGTCGTGTGCGCAATACCTTGGGAGCTAAGTTGGATGGACCCCATAACATCGTACCTCAGGAATGGCATCCTTCCTGACGATAAAGCAGAGGCTCGTAAAATTCGCATGAAATCATCCAGATACACTTTGTTGAACGGTCAACTTTATAGAAGATCCTTTAGTGGTCCATACCTTCGATGCCTCACACCTTCAGAGGCATCGGCCATTATGAAGGAAATCCATGAGGGATGATACGGAAATCACTCCGGAGGACGAGCGTTAGCCCATAAAGTCTTAAATCAAGGATATTTTTGGCCTTATCTCTCCCAAAATACTGAAACCTATGTCAGAAGATGCAAGAAGTGTCAGTTCCATGGAGACTTCATCCATCCACCACCAGAGTTACTGAATCCCATCTTCAATCCACATCCATTTGCACAGTCGGGGATTGATGCAGTAGGGCCACTCCCAATGGCCCTCAGATCAGTAAATCAAGCGCTAATAGCGACTGATTACTTCACCTAATGGGTCGAAGCAGAATCCTATTCCACCATCACTCACAGACACGTAATTAAGTTCATATGGACCAACAACATCTGCAGATTCGGGGTGCCAAGGCTGATAGTGATTGACAATGAAACAAATCTGGATAATCGGTGGACTAAACAATTTTGCAATGAACATGGGATTCAGCTAAAAACATCATCGGTCGCATACCCTCAGGGGAATGGTCAAGCCGAAAGGTCCAACAAAACGATATTGAATACTCTGAAGAATAAGTTAGAAGATCTTAAAGGAACATGGCCAGACAAACTCCCAGAAGTACTCTGGTCCTACAGGACGACATCAAGACTCTCTACAGGAGAAACACCATTCTCAATGGCCTATGGAACAGAGGCAGTCATCCCAACAGAGCATGTAGTGCCAACTGCCAGAATAGAGCTGCACCAAGAAGAACTGAACAACCAACAACTTGTTGAGGGGCTGGATTTGTTCGAGGAAAAAGGAGATCAGGCCGCTATCAGACTAGCAGCCTATCATCAGAGGGTCAGAAACGCCTTCAATAAGAAAGTCAGAAGGCGTGAATTCCAAGTGGGCGATATAGTTCTAAGAAAGAAGATCGGATTAATCGCCAAGCTCAGGGAAAATTGGGAAGGACTATACACAATCGTTGAAGTCATTGGACGAGGGGCTTATCGCCTCAGAAATAGCGATGGCTACATGGAACCCAATTCACAAAATGCCTCACAGCTGAAGAGGTACTATCCTTGACAAGTTCATTTCATTTTTTATGAATATAATAAATAGGCAGAGGTGGTCGAGCCTAGCCCTATTCGCGTGTTTTTAATTTTCCAAGTTTGTCAGTCTGGCTGAGTCAGATGCTGCTATTTCTGTAATTTCCTTATTATAATAAAAGATTATTGTACTTTCATTCTACAAATAAGTTGAAATAGCCAGATTCATAATATCAGAAGCCCAAAACTGTAAAATATTTCCTAAAGTGTTGAAATGACAGAGGCTCATAAGCCTGACTCACACTTTCAGATGATCAAAATTGTAAAATATTTCCTAAAGTGTTGAAATGACAGAGGCTCATAAGCCTGACTCACACTTTCAGAGTATCATAATTGTAAAATATTTCCTAAAGTGTTGAAATGAGTCAAATGACAGAGGCTGCTAAGCTTGACTCACATTCTCAATATTTCCCAAAGTATTGGTACAACTGGGGCTAGATAGCCTGATTCCAATCATGAGAACAATTAAAATATTTAAAAAAAGATAACAAAAACACAGATCAGATTCTTAAAATAAAATTATATCTGTTACAAAATTGCCCGAAAGGCAAAATACGAAGTACAATATTGCAAAAGCCTAAGTATGGCTCGGACCGCTAAAATCCTTCCCCAAGGAATCAACATGTTCAGTCAGAGGGAAGAATTCAATAGAAGGGTTGAGGGGGTCAACAAACAAATATCCCTTGATGAATTCGGTAAAAAGGTTCTGAGCATGACTGGGTTCAGGGATGTCATAAGGCCTCTTCACCCTAGGGCCTCATCAATGGCATTATGGTCATTCATCCTCCTCAGTGCTAGGTCTTTCACTCCAGTGTTAAAGCCTTTTCGCCAGAATTCCTCGGCCACTATCCGGTTGAGCCTTGAATAGTGCTCATGCATGTCAATGCCTCCCTTTTTGCACATCTCTAAAGCTGACTGGGATATGCCGAACTGATGCTGAAGAGCTTCATGATCGGAGGCAATCTTGTCCTTCTTACTGGACAGAATTGCATTCAGCTCATTTGCCTTCGCAAGCTCATCTCCCAGTGCAATGACCTTGGAAGGGAGCTCCCCCAACTGAGCCCTCAGCTCTTTTTCTCTTTCGTCCCTTTCTGCTAGATCGAACTTGAGGCGCTCAATCTCTTTAATGTTGTCCTCATAGTGCATACACAAGGTGCTCGTGCTAAAAAGAGCCTAAAAAATATTACAAGGGAAAGTGCATCAGGAAAATGTGTTAAAACAAAGAAGAAGAACTTATGGTTAGTTAAACACATACCCCCATTATCAAGCCAAGAGTCTGAGCAACAATCTCATCGAGTTTGGCTTCTCTTTGGACCTCAAGCTCCTCAGGTGTCCATAGAACTTTTACCCGAGCTATCATCGCAGCCATTGAAGTGAGGTTGGGAGCAAATTGATCAGAGGACCCTAAGCTCTTGTCCTTGCCCTTGTGTTTCCTCCTCTTGGAAGGTCTGTCCTCATCTACTGGTCTGGTTCGAGCAGAAGAAGAGTTAAGTTAATCAGGAATAGTGGTCTGCACAAGAGCAGACCCAGACGCTTTTCCAGCCACTACGACAGTCACAACTGGAGCCTCAGAATTTAGAGGCATTTGTTCGTTCTCCATTTGTGGCAGAGTCACTTCCTCATCATCATCCTCAAATACAAGTCTGATCGGATTCAACATTTTTCTGAACTTGGCGCCTAACCTTGATATACCCTGCAAATTGGTAGGAGTAAGCAGGTCAGTGCACGATTTACGGTCCGACCAGACCTTAGTTTTTAGTATAGCAAAATGGGCCTGTACATCATGAGCCACTATGTTACTATCATCAAAGCCTAAAAATTTATATACGAAATCTGTTCTAAATTGATCACATCCAGAGCAGAGGCACGACTCCTTATGTACGAAAGAAAATGGAGGAAGGGACAGACGCCCAAAAACTCTTGGGATCGATCATTTCCTAGAATGAGGATAGAACCAAACCCCCTTTACCAGAACCATCTTTTCCTTCCAATACTTCTCCGTTTTTTCTGTTCCATTGCAGATTGACCGACTCTTGAAGGGGTAAAAGTTATACCTCCCCTCACAGTCCTTCAGATCCATAATTTTATAACACAAAAACATATCAGCAAGACCCAGTGCCAAGTTCTTATCTCTATTGATTAAGATCAACATGGATATTATCCGAATAAAGTTTGGGTTGACCTGAAGAGGGGCGATCCCTAGGGTAAAGAAAATGAAATGGAATAACGGGTGAAGAGGGAACCGAAACGCCTTAATCTGAAGAGCGGACATCAATACTTCATCCGGACCCACTCCGTCTCCCATCCTAAAGTCATAAGAAGGATCATACTCCTTCAGGATCACCTCTTTAGGGATCTTACAATCCCTCCTCAGACTCTTGATGTTCACAGATTTCCTCTTATGGGTTTCAAGAGGCTCAGCCATAAATGGGGTTGACTTAGTAGAAACTCCAATGGGAATGCCTTCAGGTGCATCTGCCCTTACGGGATTAATTGGAACAGAAGCCCCTACGGGCAGAATATCAGGCACATCTGCCCTATTATGCGTCCCAGAAGCAGAAACCCCTTCATGACGGTTTGGCACTGAAATTGCTGAGTTGAGAGGGTTCGGGAGACTGATTAAGGTCGGAGAGCAAGAAAGTGAAGATGAAGAAGATGGATTCACAGAAGGAGGGCTCGGTGCATCAGATCTTCCATACTCCCGAGGAAATGTTCCTTCGGTCGACCTTGAAGTGTCATTACCAGACATAATGAAAATAAAATGACAACTTACATAGAATGTACCGGCGGGGAGGTAGAAGAAGCTCCGGTGGCCAAAATATGAACAACGGTGGAAGCTTGAACACTACTGCTTATAAATCACACACAATAATTGAAAAAATAAGAGTCAGAAATGAAGCCAGAAAGAGGTTTATATACACTCAGACATACCAACAGCTGTCATTAAATGGCTGAGGAGGCGCATCGGTTCCCAATGCCTCAAATACGGTGAAAGAGAAACAGGAAGCCGCTTCTCTAAATTCAAAAACCACACGTCTCTTCGTAATTATGGCGATGACATCATCCTACAGCTGTAAAGCAATCATATCAGTGCAATTCGGGTCAAGCCCATGAGTTCATATGCCCGACCCGAATGGGGGTAATGTAAATAGCAGAAATTTAACAGGCCCAAGCCCGTTTGAAAAGTCATATGTATGTAGGCCCATATATATAAATGGTTACATGGCCTATGATTTCAAGCCCATGTAAAATAAGTTGGCCATCACTGCTTTAGATAACAAGAAGTAACGACCCACTATCAAGAGATAATGGGTAGTTATTAGTTAAAGTGGGTCATGACCTCATATAATGGGAGCATGATCCTATTAAATAGGAAAAACATTATGGGAGTGAAGGATATAAATTTGGCCATTAGTGCCTAAATAAAGTATCTTTTCGATGTGAGTAAATTTTTACACTTACAATTATGTATTTAAATATATAATTATATATATTTAAATATAGGAATTATAAGATGTTTTTTAAATATGTTCCTATTTAAAAGTAAGCTTCTGGTATCGTTCAAAATGTTAAGTATGTTTCGGTTCAGAACACTTTTTGAAAGTGTTAGGATTGTGACTTCTTTTCTTGGGAAAAAAAAACTTGGTCACCAAACAATCCTTATTCGAATAGGATATTACCATCTTGAAGATTCCTGACTGGAATTGATTTTGGATACCAATTATATTGTTCACTTCTCTACCTCTCCTATAAATATAAGTGTAACCTATTATATTTTGTGTCGGGTAGCTACAGTACCGAGTTGCTACAGCGATGTCAGTTATTTTGTTCTTTTGTGCTGATTTATTTTTTGGCCCGTTTGAAGTCATTTTTGACCCTTTTTATGCGGTCGGAACCGTTCTTAAGATTTTGGATCGTTCTAGACACAACCATGCGTTCGGTTTTGCGTGATTTAACTCCGAACACCTCGAAAAAGCTCAATGGGAGTTATGGCAAAAGAAAATGCAGAAAGGTTAAGTGTAACAGAGCTTGCAATGCAGGAGCCAGACATAACAGTGATTGCAAGGCAGAAGCCAGACATGACAGCCGCAAGGTAGAGAGGCCAGGAGTGACAGAAGTCGCAGGGCAGAGGCCAAACGCGACAATCGCAAGGCAGAGAGGTTAGGAGCGACAAGTGGTTACAAAGTAGAAGCCAGACGCAAGACAGATACAAGCTAGACGTGACAGTGGTTGCAAGGCAGAGGCAGAGGCAGATAAAGGTTGTAAGACAGAAAATTTAGACGTGATAGTGGTCGCAAGACAGAGAGCCCAGACGCAACAGAGGTCGCATAGTCTGCACAAGACCAAATATTGCTTATGTAGTGGGAACTATACGCAGGTGCATGCCAAATTCCAGGAAAAAAACATTGGGAGATAGTGATTTAGTTACAGGGTTTGTTGGCAGAGTTGAGATTCAAGTAAAAGGGTAGAAAGAATCCAGCCAACATGTTGACCAAAGTGGTGACAACAGAGAAACTGAAGTTGTGCTCAATTTCAGTGGGTTTTCATATGTGAAGATAGAAATGAGCGCGCCGTAATGCACTGATCATTGATGGAGTTGATTGTTGGATGAAAATTCTTCAAGTGAGAGATTGTTAGGATTATGACTCCTTTTTTTGGGAGGAAAGGAAACTTGGTCACCAAACAATCTTTATTTGAATAGGATACTACCATTTTGAAGACTCCTGATTGGAATTGGTTTTGGATACTAATTGTCTTCTTCACCACTTTACCTTTCCTATAAATATAGGTGTAACCTATTGTATTTTATGTGCCAGGGAATGCCAGAATAGGCCGGTACCAGAGTGAAAGCTAGAATAGGCCTGTACCAAAGTAGACATAGAAAAGAGAGAGAGAAGAGGAAAATACATATTGGTATTTTTCTTGGTGTGAGTGAAACACCGGGTGAGCGATACATGTGTGAGTGAAATAGTGTGTGCGTTGTTGATCTGCTAATCATTATATTGAAATCCTCTCATTGATAGTGATTATTGTTGTTTTTCGTGTATATAGGCTGATTTGGTCGAACCACGTATAAATCTCTGTGTCGGTATGTGTGTGTGTGATTTTGATTGCAATTTTTTGTGTGTCTTTTTCGGTTCGGTCTTGGGCGGGTGTAAAAACCCTAACAGAAAGTATCGATACCGTTATTTAGCACCGATACTCATTCGATACTCATTTTTAAAGCCGATATTGTTCAAGTCCATTACACCGATATCGCTACCATTACCGAAATCGATATTGCGATTGCGAACTATACTTAATAGACCTTTGACCAAAAAAGTGATACTCGCGCTGAAAATCAAATTAAGGCAAACTTATTTGATTAACCGAGTATTTGTGAGTGTATAATTAAATACGTTTACACTAATATATTTACACTTTTGTTTTACTTAAAGAAACTCTAACTCTTCTTTCTTTTCTTCGTTCCTAAGGGTCCAATTGGCACGTGTTTGTTTTTGACATTTTGTTTTTAGCCGAAACAAAATAAACGTTTTTGTTATAGGTGTTTGTAGTAAAAATCGGAATCATGTTTGAGAACTTAAAATTTGAATATGTTTTAAGTTTGATCAATATATATTTTAGCTACAGTGCGGGGCAAACAGTGCAAAAACACAAAAAAATCAAATTGATGTTTCTATTTTTTTAAAACGTTTCAACTATTCATGAAAACAAAAATCACCGCGCCAAACATGTTTTACTTCAAAAAGTGCATTAGTTTCCGGTCGAAAACAGAAACCACCAAAACGAAACGCTTGCCAAACACGCACTAAATGAATGACTCATACAATGTGAAGAGCATGCACCTCATAAAGTACTTCGCAGATGTCATGGGGTTTAACTTTGTCTCCCACGCCTGCTCTCTATTGTTCTTTTTGATCACCCAAAGGCTAGTTAAAACATAGTTAGAAGTTCTATAGCCGGTATGTTTTATCATATATCATAGCATTGTGATGTTGAACCCTATTCAAAAGTTTAAGTTAATATAACACATTAGTCGCAACTCATACATCCCCACTTACTATTTTTCACACGAATTCGAGCAGTGATTACCAAGTGGAGTGCTTGGTGTGACACTGTATCAAAGATTGAGTCTGATTCTGATAAGGTGAAACTAACATTCAATTGATATAAATACTTACTTTTTCATGTGAATAAGTGAACATGAGGAGAGTGGGAAAAAAAAAATCGTCCCCAGAGGGAACCGCCACGTTTAAAATAGTATGGTAGATGAAAAAAAAAAAACCTTGATTTGGGGGATGAAAAAGAAAATAGTGAAAGGAAAAGAAAAAAAATTCGTTTTCGGGGCTGTTATGGAAGATGGGAATATAAATTTTCTTTTATTATGAAAATTGGGAAAACCTTAGACAAAAAGTATAAAAGAGACCTTTTGTATATTATATATTATTTTTTAGTAACACTTATTCAAAAACCATCCTTATCACTTTTTGAGATGCAAAACTACTAATCAACTTTCTTGTATTCAGTAGTTGATTAAATTTCCTTTTCTTTTTCTGTTGTATTATCTTCTAATTCTTTTAAATGATTTGTTTGTTCATTTGTTGAATTTTCGCTTAAATTTTTTGATATATTTTAATTATTACTTGTAATAAATTTATCAATAGCACTTTTTTGAGATTCAATTAATTTATATATTCTTCTTTTCTTTTTAAGTTTTTCATATCCGGATTCATACCTCCTAGACGACATAATAAAGCATATGAATAAAATTAATTGTAAATAAAACAAAGTACTTTAGAATATAAAAAAAAAAAAGAAACTAAAAGATAAATTGAAGTATAAAACAAACCCTATTTTGTAGTACAATGCCCAAAGCCTCCCAAATTGCATTAAAGAGAGTTGAATAAAGTGAAGTTGATAATTTTACTGAATAGTGATTTCAATGAAAAAAAGGAATATGATATACAAGCAAGACGTTTAAAAAAAAGTCAAAGATAATTATAAATAGAAAGTAATAATATTCAATTATGATATAAATCTTTTTTTAAAACTAATTTTGTCATTGGATAGGATAAAAGAAGTCCAAAATAATTATAAATAGAAAGTAATAATAAATCTTTTTTAAACACTAATTTTATCATTGGATGAAATCTTATACAAAAATATATATATAAAATATATTAAGAAAAATAATTATATAAATACAAGACAACAAATTTTGAGGCCTTTCTATTAAGAGCCCCTCTAAATTGCCTTACTATTTAGACCAACCCGGCTACTAACAAGAAGTAGATTTAGCGCCACGAAGTGTGCATGAGATGGGGCTTTATCCTGCCATTAGTGGCTCTATCAAGTTGGAATTGGCTGCTGAACCAATATGTCCAACTTGATTAATGTTTCTGGTGAGAATTTATTGCATTGCAATTGATGTTAACAATTAGTAGTATTGTCTGCATATGGTATTTATTGAACAAAACACGATTAGGACATCAATGTGAGACCACAACACACATTCGGATCAATGGGTTTTATTCCAGAAGTGAAATGGCCACAAAATGGGCTTTCTAGGCCATAAAAAAGTGGGCTACAAGCACAAAAAATTGACCCAAATCCACCCACCCACCCATACCTGATCTCAAATTTTGAATTATTGTATAAATGATTTAAAATGCGGGTCACTAACAGATTGAGTTATTAACACTCTTCAATTTTGCGGTGCTAGCTAGGTGGGTCTTCAGACTTTTGATATTGTTTGGGATGCCTTATATCTTTCTCTCCCTATACAATATATGTGTATATATATATTAATGCCCAATATAAATCTCTCTCTCAATGGAATTATATATATTACAGTCATATTATTTTGTTTAACTGCGGGTCTTTCTTTCTATATATATAATATTATTATATATATTATAATTATATATATATGTATATTTATATATATATATTTTGTTCAATACCATAAAGATAAAGCAAATGAATTAAACAAAGTTTGTTAAATAAAAATGTTTGATTCGCTCCAACTATCTACTCTACAATCGCAATGGTAATCAACAAGATCTTGGTCCCAAACATTAATCGATAGTCGTACGGAATGTTTGTTATTGATTCTTAGGATTGTCAGTGTTTTTATGGGTGGTTATGAATATATTGGAATAATCAATGTCTATATGTTTGAGAGTAATTTTGAAGATCAAATATTTTTGAATTCTTTCTTTTCGAATGATGAATGGATTTGAGATTTTAGTTTATATCATCAATTTGGGATTTATTTTTATTTTTATGTATATAGGTATTGTTCTATCTTTGACGAACATATCAAATTGGGGTTTTAAGGGGAAAAAAAAGAGGGAAATTTGTACGGGCTGACCCAACCCATTTATGACTCGACCCGAGATTAACCCGCCATAGCGGGTCATAAACGGATTACTGACTTGTTTATGACCCGCCCGTTAATGACCTGACTCAAACCCAACAGTTCATAAAATGGAGAAACTAAAGTGATCAAAATTAACAAAAATTAAGGACCACGGGCTCAATTTTATGGGCTTGAAGCCTATGGGCTTTTAAAAGACCCCCATTCGGGCCATTCCAATGCATGAACAACTTCGTTATATTGTCTATTTCAAATTTTGTCATTTCAAAACAATGTCCTTTCAATTAATTTTTAGCAAAGCCCCATTTTGTAGAGTTCTATTTTACTTATTTATTTTTCATATGCAAATGACCATTTGCTTAGGACATGTTTGATAGAGTTGTGTTTGTGTTTAAATAAACAAAAAATATGTTTTTTGTTTTTTTTTTATTCATCCAAAAACATAAGTATGTTTGGTAGGAATGTTTTTTGGGTCGAAATTGAAAAATTAAAAATCAATAATTAATAATATAAATAATAAATAAAATATAATATAATAATAAAAAAAAATGAATACAATAATAATAATAAATATAATAATAAAAAATGGACTAAATAATAAATAATAATAATAAATTACATAAAACATATTTAAAAATATAATAAAAATAATAAATAATATACAAAATGAAATAAATAATAATAATAATAAATAATAATTAAATATAATAACAAATAAATACTTCATAATAATAATAATAAATGAGTATAATAATAAATTAATATTAAATTAATAAAATATATTTTTAAATAATTAAAAATGAATAAATAATTTATAAATAAAATGAATTAAATAATGAAATAATAATAAATAAATAAATAGAATATATTTATAAATTAATATATAAATTAATAAATAATAATATAAATAATAATTTAATAATATAAATAATAAAATATATTATAAAGTGAAGAAATAATAAATAAAGAAAAATAATAATAGATAAATAAATATTATAATAAATAATAAATAAATAGTAAGACCAAATTCATGTTTATAAATAGTGTTGCTCCAGGAGTTAAAAAACACCAAATTTAGGTTTTTCCATTTTGTACTAAAAGGGGCATGTGTTTATTTAATGTAGTTTGAAAACACAAACATAAAAAATCCAACCAAACATGTGTTTTAAACTAAAACACATAAACAAAAACAAAAACAGGTCAACCAAACAGGCCATTAGAGTAGTAAAACTTGCTAATACAAACTCATAAAGATATGGGGAAAAAAAACTCATAAAAATACTATAATTTGTCCATCTTTTAATTCGCTTATTTGTCTTTACTAGTTTACTTATATACTATCCTTTTTGGGTTTTTTTTTATGAGGTAAAAGTCAATAGTGTTGGTCAGGTATAAATAAAGGTTTTTTTACATATAATTCTTGGACTCTCTTCAGGTTTGAGATTTATTACCAACCTCTCTTAAAAAATAAATGTCACGTCATAAATCTCTTTCGGTGCTAACAAACGGTTAATTAACCTAACGAACCTAATGATTTTACTCATTTACCCCTAATGTTTGATATGAAATTACTAAAACAAAAAATAAAAACAAGCTTTCTCTCTCAAAAACCACACACTCTCTCTATACCTCCCAATATTAAAGCTCCCTCACACCCATTTTCTATAGTAATACTAAAGTTGTGTGTGTATATATATGTGTGTGTTTTGAATCTCTGTAATACTACAGTTCATATATATACTAAAGCTGTCTTGCCTATGAAATATTACATTGGTACTAAAATTCATACAGTTCATATATATACTACACTTGTATATCTGTAATACTAAAGTTCATATATACTAAAGTTGTTTTGAATATATACATTCATTAATACTAGGCAATGTAATCATATGCAACTTTAGTATATCTGTAATACTACAGTTCATATATATACTAAACTTTAGTATTAATGAATTCATACAGAGATCCCTCACACCCATTTTTTACAGTAATACTAAAGTGTTGTGTGTATATATGAACTGTAGGCAAGACAACTAAAGTTGTGTGTGTGCATATATATATATATACTAAAGTATTACAAAGAATCAAATGCAATTTGTGTGTATATATATATACACACACACACACGTGTATTTGTGTATAAGTTAGATTCGGAGAAGAAGAGGGTTTTTATGTCATTTCACATGCAACATTCATGGTTACAAGGGACATTTTACATACTGAAGAGTATTATGTGAATTTAAATGTTTGAATCAACTGACATTGGCAAAAATCGTCATTGATCAGCGTTGACTGTTAATTTGAGGTTGAAGGGTTTATGATATAACGTTTGTTTTTTAAGAGAGGTCCATGATAAATCTCAAATCTCAGGAAAGGTCCATGATGTTGGCCTTAAGATTTTAATTTAAGGGTAATTCCGTAATTTTGATGATAACAAATCATTAATGATGTATTTGTACTAATGACTACAATGAGTATTTGTCCAAGCTTGTAGAAACAGGAAAATCATATCATGGATCATGCGGACAAAAAGATCATTGTGTTACCATTTAAAAGATTGAAGTTCAAAGATGATCAAGAGCAAAGAGGTTGAAACTTAAAGTTAATCATTTCAAAGAGGATCAACCACTACTTGAAGATTGGGTAGATATGTTGGTGAGTGCTTAAGTTTCAATTGTCAAAGTAATTATTTGAATTATCTTTGAAGCTCTGGAAATTTAATTGAACATGCATTCACTTCATAAAACTATTTTTAAAATGTTCAATTATTTAATTTGGGTTTGAGAATTAATATTCAAAGTTTTGCAAATTAAATACAAAATATTTTGGAGACTCAGCTCACCGCATTTGCAAATTTAGCTCACCCTATTCTCATAAATTACAAATGCATAACTCAGCTCACCCCATTCCCTGAATTACTTTACAACGGCTATGTTGAATTTGGGGCAACTTTCAAAGGGCTCTATAACTCTTTTTGACATATTTTATGTCAAAAGTGATTAAAGTGTTTGCTATAAAATGACTTAAAACTCTTTTTACTAAATACCTCTTGTAATCTCAATCATACACTTTCATATACACTTTTGTATCATCATTCACATATTTTCAAGTCTAGAGCTTCAATTTTTTATTCAAATTCTTACTCTAGTCTTGTGAGTAAGAGATCTACAATTGTACAAATCAATCTTTGAGAAATATTCTATTGTACAAGATCATTGTATTCAAAGGGTTGGTGTGACCCAATTTTAGGCTAAGAGAGGGTGTCCTCTTAGCAAGGAGAAGTGGTGTGCTTCTTGTGAAAGTTTTACTCTCCACTTATAAGGAGAAGCCATAGTGGATTTGGGAAGTCTCAAGAGAACCTTGAGCCGAGGACGTAAGAATCAAGGGTATTCTGAATCTCGCTAAAATCGCTTGTCCAAGTATTTATATTTCTCTCTCTCTCATCTTATTTTGATTTATATTGATTTGCGCTTTTATATTAAATCATCTAGCATTGCAATTACATTTATCAAATAGAAAATCGAATTAAATTTCATTGTTTTAGCTAAGACTCTATTCACCCCCCCTCTAGAGTCATTTATCGGGCAACACATGATATTAAGACAAGCCTCAAAGGAGGTATCTGTAAATAATACTATAAATAAACATCAATGGTCTTTTAAGTATATACTATACAATTTGTACTATAGAGTATAATCCCCTAATCTTTATTAAGGGTGAAATAGTGCGTTAATTATTAAAAAATATATAACAAACACCTATTAACGTACCTTTCCGTTATAATATAATCGATAGTGAGTCATGTGACCAACACATGGCTTCTTAATCCAAAAAAGGCTCCTAACATGTATCCAAAATGTCTTTATTGAGTTTTATGTGCATTTTTATATAATATACTAAAGAGGATTTAAGTCATTTAGCTCAGGAGTTAATGGGGGTTGACGTTAAGCCTTTTGAACTAAAATTATTTGAGCATTTTCGAAATTAGTCGTGTTTTTTTTTTTTAAAACTAAGATGACTGCATTTTATGCTACATATATGCAATCAATTTGTGTTATTTCTATGTAAGGAGTGTAATAGTGATGTTGCTTTTGATGTTGTATCTCTTGGAGCGGAGATTTAATTATTCGAGATCATGGAGGTAAATCCATCTCTATGCACGCGTTCTTCTTCTTTTTTGTCTTTAATGCAGATGTGACTGAATATCTTACATTGAAGGAAAGGCTTAAGTTTTTACTTAAGCAAGGCCTAGCTCATATGAAAGTCTCAAATGAATTATCCTCCCATGTGCTGGATCAAATTATTTTGTTGGCCGACTCTTTTGTGGATATTCAATTTATTTGGGCTCCTCGTATATGCAATTTAGTTGCTCATCTTATTGCCAAAAAAACTTTTCAAGCTCAAGTTATTCAGAAGGATTTACCTTATTTATCCTCTTTATTCCTGTCTTTTTCTTTCTTTGTTTTCTTTGTATGTCAGGAAAAAAAAAGATATATAAAACTTTTTTTTTTCCTTTTAAAGTTTAAAATATTATTTGATTCCAAAAATTTAATTCTATCCAATTTTAATAGCAATATGGAAAAAGATTCCATATGGATTAAGCACATTTTCAAGTTTTTAGAATTCAAATACATAAACTGCTACAATCCTATTTAATTTTTGTAATATAAAAGGTATTAATTTAATAATATATTAAAGCAAAAAAGCCAAAACCAATGTCGCATTTAATGAAATAAAAAAGTACAACGCATTTAATGAAATAAAATATTAAATTTGTATTTAAAATAGCTAATAATATATAGAAATAATTAGAATTGGATAGACTTCTATTAGTGAACATAATACCGTAGTATATAAATTACTTGAAGTAAATAAGTAAACAGGTTAAAAATAGAAAAATTAGAAACTAAAGGACAATATGGTAATTACACATCAGTATACAGGGACAAAAGTGGGTAAGTGGACGACACGATGTACACACAATGGGCCTTCCACTCGAATCCACGGCTAATACGAGAGATAACCCTAGCTCACATCCGTCCGATCTTTCAATCCAACGGCTGTTAAAAACCCTAGCAACAATGAAGCACTACGCACTCATTTATAAACCTCACTCAGCCTCACTCGCCTCACAATTCCTCTCTCGCTCTTCAAACCCTCTCTCTATCCTCAGGTCGCCGAGCGAGAGAACTCTCTGCGATTCTCAGATTCTTCATCTACAAAGGTCCTCTCTCTCCCTCTCTCTGTATATATATGTAGTATGTATATAGATGTCCGAACATATTTTTATTCGATTCTGTAGTGAGTTTGTGTTTATAGTACCCTGTATATGTGTCGATAGCTGTAAATACATGTGTATCTGTATTATATGTTTATGTATGTATAGATCTGTTGATTTAAGCTTATCTGTGTACAGTTAGATCTATCTGTTTAGTGTATATATATGTGTTTCGTTTGAGATGAACTGGTAAAAGTAGATGATTCTTATTTTCTTCTTATTTTTGCTTGGATTTGGATCGATCGTTTAGATTTGTATATGTGCTTAAGTTCATATGTATATGCGATTGATTCGATGCCTGTTTCGATGGAGTTAGAAGCTTTCTTGTTTGATGAATTTGTTCCGATTGCTTTTTGTGGTATATCTTTGTGTTCTGAGAGTAATTTTAATCTGTAATAGTTAATCGCATGTTTGTTTGTTTTCCTAATCAGGATCTACCGGATTTATAGATTGAATTTTTTTTTTTGGTTTTTTGAAATAAATTGATGTTCAATAATTTAATATGCTTGGTCCTCGAGATAGCCTATGAGTTATGTATGTGTGTTTGTATATGTAGATAGTTTTTCTCTCCAGTGGGAAATTAATTTTGGCTATTGATATTTTATTTTGAATAAAACTATTTGGAGAAGTTCCCTATGAGATCCATGAGATTATATATGTATATATTATGAGTTCGCATTTGTATATATATAATTATATGTTATATAATGTACCACTTGATAAAACGGTTTGCTCAATGTTTTATATAGCCTTTCATATAGCTCAGTCGTTAAATTTGGTAGGTTCACAATGATTGCCTTCATAGTATCATTATTCATTTCTGTCCAAGATTCTATTACTTTACTCTCTTTATTACAGAACTATGCAAAAGAATATCGGATTTTTTGATAGTTCTAAAACTTGGTTTCTTGTTTACACTTTGATAAGATAGTGTGTTTGTGGTAGTGTTTTTCATAGTATGCGTTTGGCTCCGTTCTATCGTTTGGTATGCAGGGCCGTTTTTACAAGATGGCATGATGAAGTTCTTTAGTGTACATGTGATTGACTTCTTTAATTGAATGACTCTATTTATTACAGAACTATGCAAAAGTATATCTGTTTTTTTGACAGTTCCATACAATAGTTTTTTGTTTACACTGATAAGATGGTCTGTTTGTGGTAGTGATTTTGATATTTTGCGTTTAGCTCTGTTCTATTGTTTGGTATTCAGGGCCATTTTGGTTACTAAAAATTTATGTGCTGCAAATGTCTTTTACAAGATGGCATGATGAAGTTCTTTAGTGTGCATGTGATTAACTTATCTAATTGGACTATATCTTTGTTTATACATGTTTTCTTAGCATGCTAGTTTTGTTTTTAATTTGTGTTTGTATTTTTATCACAGGTTGCTTTGTTAATTGTTCAGAATGGGTAAGGAAAAGGTTCACATAAACATTGTGGTCATTGGCCATGTCGACTCTGGCAAGTCAACCACCACTGGACATTTGATCTACAAGCTTGGGGGTATTGACAAGCGTGTCATTGAAAGATTCGAGAAGGAGGCTGCTGAGATGAACAAGAGGTCATTCAAGTATGCTTGGGTTTTGGACAAGCTCAAGGCTGAGCGTGAACGTGGTATCACCATTGATATTGCCTTGTGGAAGTTCGAGACCACAAAGTACTATTGCACAGTTATTGATGCTCCTGGACACAGGGATTTCATCAAGAACATGATCACTGGTACATCCCAGGCTGATTGTGCCGTCCTCATCATTGACTCCACCACTGGTGGTTTTGAAGCTGGTATTTCCAAAGATGGTCAGACCCGTGAGCATGCTTTGCTTGCCTTCACTCTTGGTGTCAAACAAATGATTTGCTGTTGCAACAAGGTGAATATTTTGAATTCACTTATTCTTATAATGATGCTTCTCTCAGCCCATTGAAGGTTGATTTTTTAGATACTAATTTTTTTATTCTGTCAATATATGTACAGATGGATGCCACTACCCCAAAATACTCGAAGGCAAGGTATGATGAAATCGTGAAGGAAGTCTCATCCTATCTGAAGAAGGTTGGATACAACCCTGACAAAATCCCATTCGTTCCCATCTCTGGCTTTGAGGGAGACAACATGATTGAGAGGTCTACAAACCTAGACTGGTACAAGGGCCCAACTCTTCTTGATGCTCTTGACATGATCTCTGAGCCCAAGAGGCCCTCAGACAAGCCCCTCCGTCTCCCACTTCAGGACGTTTACAAGATTGGTGGTATTGGAACTGTTCCAGTCGGACGTGTTGAGACTGGTGTTATCAAGCCTGGTATGGTTGTCGCCTTCGGACCAACTGGTCTGACCACTGAAGTCAAGTCTGTGGAGATGCACCATGAAGCTCTCCTTGAAGCCGGGCCTGGTGACAATGTTGGTTTCAACGTGAAGAATGTTGCTGTCAAGGATCTCAAGCGTGGATATGTTGCTTCCAACTCCAAGGATGATCCTGCCAAGGGTGCTGCCAACTTCACTTCTCAGGTCATTATCATGAACCACCCTGGCCAAATTGGAAACGGTTATGCTCCAGTTCTCGACTGCCACACCTGCCACATTGCTGTCAAGTTTGCTGAGATCCTGACCAAGATCGATAGGCGATCTGGCAAAGAGCTCGAGAAGGAACCCAAGTTTTTGAAGAACGGTGATGCAGGTATGGTGAAGATGATTCCAACCAAGCCCATGGTGGTGGAGACATTCTCGGAGTACCCACCTCTTGGTCGTTTTGCCGTTAGGGACATGCGCCAGACCGTGGCTGTGGGAGTCATCAAGAGTGTTGACAAGAAGGATCCCTCTGGTGCCAAGGTGACCAAGTCTGCAGCAAAGAAGAAATGATGTGTTGGAGAGTTCCTCAGCTGGTCTATTTCTATTTCCCCATCTAGTTATTTTTCGACTTTGTTTTCGTTATTCTAGCAGTTTTGTTTAATGTTTGTGGAAGCTTTTGTCACTGCTCTTTTAGGCTCACTTGCGAGGACAATGGAGGTAATCCGACGAACCAGTGATGGAAAGTGGCTTGAATTTGCCAATTTTCTTGATTTGGTTTCATTTGCAATGAGATGAGTTGTAGTTGGTGTCATAAAAACTTCTGTTTGTTGCGAACTCGGTGCTTTTACAATTAACTCGGTGCTTTTACAATTTATACTATGTTTGGGATTATTGTTTTTTAGTAGTAATGAACCTTCGTTTTTTTATGGGTTTCATGGGATTATCTGAAATAGTTTGGATGGCCATGAACGAAGACAATACTGCTTTGTTCACTCAAGTGCAGGTCTTGTGTGACCAAGTGAATTACTGGTTTAATTTCATCTGTTGTTGATGTGAATTGGCAATTACATTTTGTCAAACCACAAAATGTGTTGCATTGGATGGCAGGTATGGAATAGTTTTAGGGTTTGGTGGTTTTATTTTATACCAAACCATGTGGAATTGTGGATGATGCTTTATGTCATGTATGTTGGACCCTTCTGGATGATTTAGGGAAGAATCTGTATTATTTTTATGTTCATGCTAAACTCAGATGCCAAATAGGGTAAATAAGAAATATCCTTTTATTCAAGGTATAAAGATGAGCTAAAAAGCATTTCGGATGCCAGTAGTAGTATAACATGGTGATCTCCAGTTGTCATAAGCTTTTACTAAAAGAAAAGCATGTTATAGTTACAAAAGCTTGGTGAGTTCAGTGGATTCAAGTTAGACACCGCTTGATTGTCTTTATTGTAATTTTTGTACAAATATTTTTTTAGGCCGTTATTGAAGTCGTCTCAAGCCCTCCAGTCCCAATAGCCCCAAAGAATGAAGAAAGATGTTTTGGTATGATTATTATACAAGCTATTGGCCTCTGATAATCCCATCCATTTCTTTTGTTACTAACCTGTAACAATAATATGTGATCCTGTTGCTGGTAGAGAGTGTACCTTTCGTTGATTCCCGCGTTAAATATTAGGGCTAACAACCATTCTGCTTCCACTGGGAGCATCAGCACTGTACAAGTATTTTCGAATTTCAAATCACATAAATCTTTCTAGTGTCTATATACAAACATATCTATCCATAAATTGGCCAGTGATGTAGTTCAAACCATTATCATTTGCCAACGAAGTTGAGAAGGAAACTCAAGGATTCAAGCAATGCTCGTCCCAATTGAACGTCTCAGAGACCTCCAAATGTCTTCCATCGAACGATAGATTGACCTTCACTTCTCATGTTCAGACCTGTTTTGTAGTTTTTACTCCTATATGTATTCAAAAGCTTAGGTTTGAACAAAAAAAAAACAAACCAGTGAAGGAAGTCTTTTCCCTTACCATTTTAGAAAGATTGTTGAACCACTTGAAAAATGTAGATAGAAAGCATAAAGATTGTTGTACCACTCTTTATCATCATCAAGCTGTGTTTACATTGCTGCCTTTTCTGCTCTCTCCAAAACAAATGTTCTGAGCGACTCTACGTCCCTGGACCCTGATTGAAGTGCCAGTTTGGTGAATCAATAAATTGATCCACCAGTAAAATTCTACCAATTCAATGAGATAAAACATTATATATATATATATATATATATATATATAGAAGAATGTTATAACATTTACATGTATGAATAACATAAGAAGGTTTGACACATTATATTCATGTCAACAGTCAAAACAATGTGCCTAGTAGATATATATGTACTTGTTTCCTGGTTCCAAAAGTGATTTGAATAACATAAAGCAAATATTTGTGGACAAGTAAAAAAAAAATTCCCAAAATTCTCAATTTCTTCTGCTTGTACAAAGTTTCAAAGATGATTTAAATTACCTACAGCAGCTATAATCAGGCCAGTTTGGAATGTACGGTTGTTGGCACCATAAATGAGTGAACACGTGGCGCCGACTGAAGAGTGGATTGATAAGGTGGCAATGGACCGGTTAAAAGGGATCAAGCCGAAAAGAAATTGATCGAATGGGTCAGTCTAGGAAGAGATGAAGCTACAGAGGCTCGGTTGGAATAATTGTGTAGTTTGGATTAAGATTTGATCACTTTGTGTTAATCTTGAGAGTGATGGCGTGAGTAGATGTTTAGTTAGTTTAGACTTTTATTAGATTAGATTGAATATTTAGGTATATTTATCTCATTTATTTTAGCTTGTGGAACAATCAAAGAATTCTCAGTATAAATAATAAACGTAGACCTCATTGTTAGGGGTCCAACACCATTCACAAAAATCATATATTTCATTGCGTTTAGCAATTTTTATCTTTCTTGTCCTATTTATTTTGTTTATCATCGTCTTTTCAATTCATTTACCTTTTCCTGCAAAAAATTACTTTTTTTGCAATCGTCATTTCAATTCATTTAAATTCCAGTCAGTTTATTTTAATCACAGAAGTTATTTTATTTTCTCTGTTACCAAAAATCCTCTTGATTGAAGTAGAAGAACCTTTATACACGAGTTTTCGTTTTGAAACGATCGTTTGTTCGTCTTGAACCGTTTGAGCCACGTCACCGGTTCTGGCACGCTTGCGATTTACGAAAATACAATCGGCTTAGTTCTTAGGCGGATTTGTTTTTAGTGCGAACAACGGTACGTATATTGGACTGTGTTAATTGGGATTTTTGAATCCACTTTGTGTTTTGATCACTCAAAAACAATTCTTTTCATAACAAGACCACTACTCCACATAGAAAAAAGAACAAGTGCAATAGAGAATCAACCACAAAACAAACTGCGTTCAAAAGCAGAATTCCATTATGAAATAAAAAAAGCCAGAAACAAATGCCATCTTATTGACATCTCTCAAAAACTCATCAAAACAAAGCAAACAACAAAACAAACCAAAACACTTCCAAAATTGCATTTTTATCTCATGATCATCTCATCTCAATCAAAGCCCATGATCATGTCATTCCCAAAGTTCCTGATCACCTCTGGCATCACATTGCTCTTCCTCTTCTCCTCCTCTTCCTGCATTGTCTCCTCCTCTGGCGGCGCCACATTCGACGCAGGCAGAATCACAGCCTCGCGCTGCGCGTTAAGGATGTGCCTCAGCCTCTTCCTGCTCACGCCGAACGCAGCAGCTGACTCGTGGCTTCTCAGGCTGTTCAGCACCGAGTTTTGTCCCGCTAGGAACTGTGGCCTGTTCATGCGCCCGGAGGACATGCGTGGCTGGGAAGTCGTGTAGCCGAAGAACTCAAAGTTGCCATTTCTTGAAGCAATTTGACAGACTGGGAAGTACCTCGGCACCCAAAACACGTCCCCTTCTTTAACTCTTGCGTTCATGGCTGATGTTCCGTTCGGAAACACTATCTGAATCGTTCCGCTTCCTCTCAACACAATGCCGTACTCTGTTGCTGTTGGATTCACATGTGGTGCTATCATAGAGCCCTGAGTCGAACCACACATGAAAAAGAATGATTAAACTCAAACATCAACCATAGCAATAAGGGAAAATAAAAATAAAAATCAGTCATTTTCAATTTTCTTTCCTAATTGCCTAGTATCATCTTACTATCTGTCAGACGATTTAAATATTAAAGTTACACACTCTTTGACCGCTTATAACACGGTATCAGAGCCAAATATCTCGTATTCACTAAAATTAAAAACTATAACACATGTTGGACTAAAAAGGGTATGCATTGAAATAATGCCTAGTCAACTTTAGGCGTGTATTGAGAATTCCTTGTAATGTATTTGGCAAAAAACTTATGATGTCTACCATTAATATTCTTGATGCATATATATATATATATCAATGGTTGTAATGGAAGGAATTGATTACCGCGGTGAGATTGACTAAATAAATGGTGTTGCCGGAGTTCTTAAGAGGCGAATAATTATTCTCGTCGAGGGAGGTGCACCAGCCATATCGGTTCTTGTAGCCTGGCTCCATGTCGTAGAGGTTGCAGGAGTCCGGGGGGCTAGGCGATCTCTTCATGTCTTCGTTCTTCTTCTTGTCGCCGAAAACAGAAGTCAAGAGCTTCCTGAATGACCATGTTGGCTCCTCATCCTCAATGGCTTCTTCTTCCAAGTACACCATTCTCTTCAAATGTGCTAGTCTTTCATGCTCTTCTAGGTGTAGGAATTGAGACCATAGGCTCGGGGGATGAGAATTCGACAAGCGGATGATTGGTCCCGATTGTTGACTGGTGGTTAGCTCCCTCACTTCTTCGATCGAGACCTGTTAGTATAAACATTTTTTTAGGCTATAGTGACAGTAAAAACTAATGTTATGCTTAAATCTCTTATTTCGAAAAATTAACTTTTTTTTTCTTCTGCCACTAAATTTTTGTCACCTAGACCAATTTTTTTGTACTGATATATGTAGTTGAGTGAGTGTGTGTTTTGGCTAGCTTGAATGATGTTATGACTCACATTAAATGCAGATGCCATAGTTTGGGGGTCGAAACCAGCGAGAATAGATGCGGGAGATGATCCACCACCAATGAAGAAAGACTGCAAATATAAAAAAAACAAAATTTCTTTACATCTGTACCAAAAAAGAAACCCATAAAAGGAACTCCTTGGTTTATGAGGTTGAAATATTTTTCACCAATTATCCGTGTATATTCAAATGTATATATATATATATATATATATGCAAAGAGAGTGGTGTACCTGTACACTGCCCAAATTCAAGCTCTCAGATGTATCAACACTACATATGACATGAAGCCTCTGCCTATCATGTGTGTTGACCAAATAGAAGGCTGATCCTGCTGGAATTCTATACAAATCTCCCGACTTCAGTCGCTTCTCCGCCAAATCATCATTGATCATCGATCCAACCCTTGCTTCCCCTGTATCCAATCACAGTTATATACATACATATATATATATATATATATATATATATATATATGCTACATTGGATTAAATTAAATATGTACTTGACCCCACCTAATAACCATTTTGATTCTTACACATTTTATATATATATATATATATATATTTTGTTGTACGGAAAGAATCAACCCTCCATTAGTCACTTTGGACTCTTTGATTTGCAAAAACACCCATTTATATATATATATATATATATATAAATTTCGGCATCACTTTCATATAAATTCCACGAACCCATGTTCTGATTTGCAACAAACACATGAATAAGAAATCACCCATTTCTTCAAATCATCAATTTCTTATAAATCCACAAACCCAAGCTTTAATTTGCAACACACACAAAACACACACACACACACAAAAATATTTAAATATATATATGTTTGTATATATATACCTCTGCGAACGAAGAGGATCAAGCTGCAATCAAGGTACTGAGGGATGAAGAGACTATTAGGCTCCATACTAATGAACCCAATATGCATAGGCCTCTCCATAATCCTCCCTCCATAGCCTCTGACCAGCCTCATCTCCCCTGCATCAGTCCTCACCACATGCTTCGAATCCCTCAGCAAGAACAGCCCCTCTCTCTCTCTTTTCCCGCCAATCTCTTCCCTCCTCCCCTCTGGGTCCTCATAGAAGCCACCCACTGTGGCCACTGCACAGCACATCACTAGCACTAAAAGCAACACACCACTTCTCTTACCCATCTCTCTGTTTTTTACTAATACTCTGTTTTTGGTTGTGAAAATGGACTGGTCACTTTTGGTTGTTGTGAGTTGGGGAGAGTGTGGAGGGGTTTATATAGGGATTGTGGGAGAGGGTGTGAGGTGACAAGTGTCAGTCTTGCTGTTTTTGCGCCTATGCAGAGTACCGTTTTGATTTTGTTAGAAGTATACGCTATGTTTTCAGGCTTGAGACGGAGTCAGTCTTGGCCTTTTTGTTGCGTATTCTGAGCTTGGAACATTTCATTTATATATATATATATATATTTATGTATATATAGACTTGTGTGTATAATTTGGAGTGTGAGATTTTTTTTTTCTTTTTTCTCATTAGCACTCTAATAATACTCCTATATGTAATAAAATTTGGATATCTATTTTTGCAAATACATATATATGCATATACACACAAACATATACAGATATCCACACACACAAATATATATATATATATTATAATTGGGTATTTTTGTTTTTTGTTTTTATTTGTTGAGTGAAAAGTGAAAGTTGAAATGTTCAGCAAAAGCGTGCGCTTTACTAGGTTTGTGGGGTTAAAATAAAAAGTTCCGTAAGGATATTGATAAAATTGCTGATAATGGTTGGTTTGATATATAATTGTGATCATCAAATTGCATTGGAAAATTTAAAGCTTACTAGCTAAGAGATGGGACTAGGGCGGCATATCAACCGCTAGTCGTTTATGAGCATATTCGTATTTGGCTAGTTAAGAGCTCGACTCGTTCTCGTTTAGTAAATAAATCGAATCCAAACATAATTTTTAGGCTCGTTTAGTAAATGAGCTGAACTTAAACATTACTAAGCTCGGCTCGCCAAACTCGTTTAAGTTAAATACTAATAAAATTATCTCATATTCGATAAAAGAAAGTGTTCAAATTATATAAATTATGAAGAGTGTTGTGAAAAGATTATAGGACTTATGTAGCCATAAATAAAAATCATTCATAAAAATTCATACAAGTGAAAATATGTTAAAAACAGACATGCAACAACTCAATCTAGGTAGTTATTGACAAAAGTAATATATGTTGTAACTAAAATGAGTCGTTCGTAAGAAAGTTCGGGTTCGAGTTGTTACATCTGACGCTTAGTTTGGATTCGTTCGTTAAGCAAATGAGCCGAGTTTGATAATATTTTTTAGGCTCGTTTAGTAAATAAATCGAGCTTAAACATTCCAAAGTTCTGCTCAGCTCGATTCGTTTGCAACTTATATGTGACAATTTTGTGATGGAGTACATGGTGCGAAGTCCTACTCTTGAAAGGTCAGGTCCCTCTTCTTTGTATCCATGCACATATTTTCCTATTAGATTTGTGATGATTAAAAGGTGTATGTGTTAGGATTTACTCTCCTTAGTTGACTAATTATGGGGTCATGAAGCGAGTAAAGGTTTAAGTTTAAATTCAGTTAAAATCTTGTCCATGTTAAAGATGAAAAAAAATGTTGCTTCAAAGTGAGATTGAGATAAGGGCATAATATGAAGTTAAATTTCCTTTTCTCCTCCAACAACTTAAAAATTGTGAGGATAAGTTGATGAGCCTATTATCATAGTCATTTTTGTAGACATGTGTCAAGAAAGAACACTTTCAATTTACATTAGAAACTGACATCAACACAAGCATTCAGACCTGTTTTCTCCGGGCCTAGAGTCTTTCCCGCAACGGCACGGCTCGTGCAACTAGGGCTGTTCAGGACCGGTTCCGTCTGGAATCGAAACTGAATCATTTTTTTCATTTTTTGAAAAATCGGAACCGAAAGAGGAAGGAACTGAACCGGAATCGAACCGAAAAATCGGTTCGGTTCCGGTTCCTTCTATATTTAATTTTTTTTTTAAATCTCAATTTTATAAAATAATATAATTATAAACTAGAGTATTTGAATTAAAGCAAACCCAAAACCAAATATATAATTAGTGGAATAAAAAAAGTAGCTTGAATTTGTATTGTTATTGAAATTAGTGGAGGTTTATTGCTAGTCTTTTTGGTTAATAATAATAATAAAATATTAAAAAAAAAAAAATCGGTTCCGGTTCGGTTCCGCGGGGCCGGAACCGGAATCGAACTGAAATTTTTGGTTCTTGAAATTTTGGAACCGGAACCGGAACCAAACTCCTATAAAACTACCAATTCCGGTTTCGATTCGGTTCCTGAACACCCCTACTTGCAACGCTATGCTCCACTTATCGTTCCCCAACTAAAATAATTAAGAATAATAATATATATTTTTATGATGTATATACACTGGCTGATTTTGGCTTGTCATGGCTTCGTCAGGGATACGGTTCTAATTCTTAATCAATATTTGCATTAAATTCACGATTAACAACAAACACCCCCCATTGAATCTAATCAACATGCTTGACCTGTGAAGAGGCATCATCGTGTCCCGCACTTAGAATCATTATATCTCATATATCACTTTCTCACATATGAAAACGATCATTATTTTATAACTTTTTTTAAAAAAAAAAACATTTATTTTATAATATTAAAATACTCCAATCTCTCATAAATTTAGAAAAACATTTCATTTTGAGTTATACACTTCATCATTTTTTTTCAATCACCTTTATCTAGACATGTAAACGGGTTGGATTCGGATCGTATCAGGACAGATCCGATCTGACCCGATAATCCAATGGATTTTCACCTAATTGATCCAAATTCGAATTTTTTCATTTTCGGATATTCGATCCGATTAGATAAAAAGAAATTACAATATTTTTTTTATGTTGTTTTTTAAGAATATTAAACACTAAATTATGTATTTTACAATCAATGCTTATAATACATGACTATAAAAACATAAAAATGAAAAAACGAAAAAAAAGAGATGAAACATAATTAAGTATACTATTTAATATTTATATATTAATAACATAATATATATGTGAATATATAAAATTAATCGGATCGGATTATTATCGGAGCGAATTAGTATAAATCTAAATCCAATTTATTAAGAAATCGGATTATCGAATTCGAATCCTAATCGGATTATCGAATTTTATTTTTAATTCATATCCGGCTAATCGGATCGGATTCGGATCAAAATCCGATCCATTGACAGAGGTCTACTTTATCTCTCAAACCACCATTTAATTAAGGATAATTTGCACTAACACCCCTGAGGTTTCAGTCAATTCCACTTTCCGATTGATTTTCGAAATTTTTGCACTAACACCCCTGAGCTGTGGTTCCTTTTGCAATGACACCCCCTGGGCCAATAAAATGACCAAAATACCCTTGATAAAATTCAAAAATCTTATATGAAATGTGAAATGACCTTTATGCCCCAACCTCAAATATATACAATTTCGAAAAATATATATATAAATTCAAAAATATATATAAAATTCGAAAAAAAATATTTAAAATTTGAAAAATATATATAAAATTAGAAAAAATATATATAAATTTCGAAAAACATATATAAATTTCAACAAATATATATAAAATTCAAAAACATATATAAAATTTGAAATATATATATAATTCAAAATATATATATATATAAAATTCGAATATATATATATATAAATTTGAAAATATTTATATATTTCAAAATATACATATAAATTTCAAAAAATATATTTTTTCAAAAACAAAATTCAAAAAATTATATAATTTTAGAAAAATATATATATATTGATAAAATGACATATATTTTCTAATGAAGTGAATTAAACTACTTACTACCAACATCTATTTGTGGACTTCTTTTATATATATTTTTCCAAAAAATATATATTTTTTCTGAAATTTATATGATGTTTTTGAAATTTAAATAATTTATCCGAATTTTATAAAAACAATTCAAAATTTATATATATTTGTTTCAAAATTTATATATATATTTCAAATTTTATATATTATTTTTGAATTTTTTTTGAATTTTATATATATTTCGAATTTATATATATAAAATGGGTAATCTCAAAAAATTCGTTGACAATTCATCTATGACAAACCGAGTTGTTGGGTAAAAATTCAAAAAATATATATATTTTGGAAAATTTGGACAATTCGTGAACAATTTTGGAAGAAATATATATATTTTTGAAAAATATATATAAAAGAAGACCACTAATTGATGTTGGTGGTAAGTAGTTTGATTCATTTCATTAGAAAGATATGACATTTTACCAATATATATATATATATTTCTAAAATTATATAATTTTTTGAATTTTGTTTTTGAAAATATATTGTAAGTGTTGTTTTTCACTCACCTCAAAGATGTTTTATTTAGGCTCCAATGGCCGTATTTATATCCTTAATCTCATACAAGTTTTTCCTATTTTATTGGGTCATGCTCCTTATTACATGGAGTAATGATCCACTTAATAAATAACTTCCCACTACTTCTTGATAGTGGGTTGTTATTACCCATTCTCTAAGGGATGATGGGCCCATTATACTACTTGGACATTGGATTGTGGGCTAATTAATTATTTACTTGTACATGATCTTAACTGATCTTGGGCCTAATAAATGGACCTGGGCCTATGATTTTCACTATCTACACTAGCCCCATTCGGGTCTGGCATACGGTTCGTGGGCCTGACCTGAATTCAACTGAATCGATTGATGACAACCGTTTTTGATGATGTCAGCATCATTATTATGAAGAGACGTATGATTTCAAACTTTATAGTGGCGGCTGCCGGTTCACTGCATTTGAGGCATTGGGAATCGGCGCACCTCTTCAGCCTTTTAATGATGTCTGTTGGTATGCCGTGTGTATATAAATCCTTGTGTGGCCTCATTTTCATTCTTTATCATTTTCAAATCTTGTAAGCAATCTTTAGCAATGTTCGAACTTTGACCGCCGATTGTACTTTGGTTGCCGGAGGTTCTTCCTTCTTCTCGCCGGTTCTCTGTGTAAGTTGTCACTTTCATCATGTCTGATAGTAGTGCCACAAGATCCACCGAGGGGATGATTCCTCAAGAATATGGGGGATCTGAGGTTCCCAACCCCCCTTCTGCAAATCCATCTTCTTCATCCTCTCCTCCTCCTTCTTTGCCCATACATAGTCGTCGGGACCTATCTGGCTTGGGAGCAACTGTTTCGGAGGTAAATAATCAGGCAGATGTCGCTGATACTGTTCTTGTTGGGACTTCTGTCATATCCAACCCGGTAGGGACCGATGCCCCTGGAGGCGTTCCCGCTAGACCCTCTACTGAATCAGCCCCTTTCGTGGCAGAACCACTTGAAGCTCGTAAAAGAAAATCTGTGAACCTTAAAAGTCTGAGGAGGGACTGTAAGATCCCAAAAGAGGTGATCTTGATGGAGTATGATCCTTCTTTTGACTTCAGATTGGGCGACGGAGTGGGTCCGGATGAGGTGCTGTTGTCGGCCCTTCAGATAAAGATGCTTCGATTTCCTCTTCATCCTCTTTTTCATTTTATTTTCTTCACCCTAGGAATAGCCCCTCTGCAAGTCAATCCAAACTTCTTCAGGATAGTTTCCATGTTAATCCTGATTAACAGAGAGAAAAAGCTATCCTTGGGTCTGGCAGATCTTCTGCTTAGCTACAAAATTGTGGGTTTGAAAGATTGTGAGGGGAGGTACAACTTCTACCCATTCAAGGGTCGGGCGATCTGTCATGGGACCGAGAAAACAGAGAAGTACTGGAAGGAGAAGATGGTTTTGGTAAAGGGGGCTTGGTTTTACCCCTATTCTAGGAAATGGCCGATCCCTAGTGTTTTCAAGCATCTAGCCCTTCTTCCTTTTTCATTTATCCATAAAGAATCTTGCCTCTGTTCCGGGTGTGATCAGCTCATGGCGGATTTTGTTTATAAGTCTTTAGGCTATAGGGATACAGATATAGTGGCTCAGGATGTAGAAGCCCGTATTTCTTTATTAAAGTCCAAGGTCTGGTCGGACCGTATGTCATGCGCTGACCTGCTTACTCCTGCCAATTTGCAGGGTATATCCAGGTTAGGAGCCGAGTACAAGATCATGATGGATCCGATCAGACCAGTGATTGAGGATGATGATGATGACATGGAGGAGATGGCTGCTCCTTCAACTGGTCAAGGGCAAGTGCCTCTGGATTCTAATCCTCAGGCTGCGACTGTCGGCCCGGTGGGCGATGCTTCTGGGTCTGCACTTGTGCAGACCACTATCCCTGAGCTGCTTCAACCCTCTTCCGCCCGAACCAAACCGGTGGGGGAAGAAAGACCCAGTAAGAAAAGGAAGCACAAGGGGGAGAAGAGTTCTACTTCTTCTGACCAGTCCACCTCCAGCCTCACATCCATGTCTGCCATGATAACTCGGGCACAGGGACTCTGGACGCCGGAGGAGCTTGAGGCGCAGAGAGATGCTGACCCTGACCTCATTGTGCGTAAAACTTCGGGGTTGTTGTTGGGAGTATGTCTTTGCTTGATCACATGTTTTATTCCTGCTTTTGCTTATATTGCTGAACCATTTTGCCTTGCATCTTCCTTTTTAGGCTCTCTTCAGTGTCAATGCCTTATGCCTTGCCCACGAGGAAGGTGTGAAGGAGCTGGAACGTCTGAAGGCAGACTTAGCTGAGAGGGACGATCGGGAGAAGGAGCTGAAAGCCCAGCTAGATGACCTCCCTTCTAGGGTTGCTCAACTGGAGGAAGAACTGGCTCAATCACAAGAGTTGAATGCTAAGCTATCCAGTGAAAATGAGAAGCTAGCATCAGATCATGAGGCTCTTCAACACCAGTTCGGCATCTCCCAATCTGCCCTGGAAATGTGCAAGAAAGGAGGGCTTGACATGCATCAGCATTATTCAAGGATGAATAATATAGTGGCTGGTGAATTTTGGAGGAAGGGCTTCATTGCTGGAGAGAAGGACCTGGCAAGGAGGAAGATCAAAGATCCTGATGCCATGGATAGGAAGTTAGGGGTGCAGCCACCATATGCCAGCCCCGAACCTAGCTATGGTCAGAATCTTTTTACTGAGTTCCTTAAAGGGTATCTTCCTGCCGACCCTCTCAATCCCTCAATAGAGTTTTTCCCTCCGACCACACATGTCGATTCCTTAGGGAAAGACTTTAGTGGTCCAAGCTAGCTTAGGCTCTTTTATTTTGCAACGCTGTAATTTGTAATATGTCCTTCGGGCAATTTTGTAATATAAGACAGCGATTTCTGCTTTTCCATGGATATTTTTATTTGCTTCTGTTGATGTGAATCAAGCTGACTAGTCTCTACTTTAATACTCTCTCCTGTGTAAGTGTGAATTGGGCTTATAAGCCTCTGTCATTTCACTACTGGGAAATATTTTAATTTCATTCCTCTGGGAGAGTGAATCAGGCTTATGAGCCTATGTCATTTCACCACTTAGGAATTTTTTTTTTTTTTTAATTTCATTCCTCTGGAAGAGTGAATCAGGCTTATAAGCCTCTGTCATCTCATTACCTTTAGTCTTATTCCTCTGAAAGAGTGAATCAGGCTTATGAGCCTCTGTCATTTCACTACTTGGGAAATATTTTAATTTCATTCCTCTGGGAGAGTGAATCAGGCTTATGAGCCTCTGTCATTTCACCACTTAGGAATATTTTTTTTTAATTTCATTCCTCTGGGAGAGTGAATCAGGCTTATAAGCCTCTGTCATCTCATTACCTTTAGTCTTATTCCTCTGAAAGAGTGAATCAAGTTTATGAGTCTCTGTCATTTCACTACTTAGGAATTACCTTTAGTCTTATTCATCTGAAAGAGTGAATCAGGCTTATGAGCCTCTGTCATTTCACTACTTGGGAAATATTTTAATTTCATTCCTCTGGGAGAGTGAATCAGGCTTATAAGCCTCTGTCATCTCATTACTCAGGAATTACCTTTAGTCTTATTCCTCTGAAAGAGTGAATCAGGCTTATGAGCCTCTGTCATTTCACTACTTAGGAAATATTTTAATTTCATTATATTTGATTGCAAGAAGAATGACCATCTTTTATTATAATCGAGAAATTACAAAGATAACAACATCTGACTGATTCAGGATAACAAACATGGAATTTTTTTTTAAAGATATCAATAAAGCTAGGCTCAGATGCCTCTGTTTAATTATTCTGAAAACGAAATAAATATCAAGGATAGTACCTTTTCAGTCGTGAGGCATTCTGTGAATTGGGTACCATATTGCCGTCATTATTCCTGAGGCGGTAAACCCCACGTCCTATGATCTCCGTGACTGTGTATGGTCCTTCCCAATTTTCCCTGAGCTTTCCGATTAGCCCGATCTTCTTTCGTAATACCATATCGCCCACCTGGAATTCTCGTCTTTTGACTTTTTTGTTGAAGGTGTTCCTGACCCTCTGGTGGTAGGCTGCTAGCCTGATGGCAACTTGTTCTCGTTTTTCTTCGAGCAGATCGAGTCCATCAACCAGCTGTTGGTCGTTCAGTTCTTCCTGATACAGCTCTGTTCTGGCTGTTGGCACTATTTGCTCTGTTGGAATGACTGCTTCTGTCCCATACGCCATTGAGAATGGTGTTTCTCCTGCAGGGATTCTTGATGTTGTTCTGTAAGACCATAATACCTCTGGAAGCTTGTCTGGCCACACTCCCTTATGCTCTTCTAGCTTCTTCTTCAGGGTATTCAATATGGTTCTGTTGGATCTTTCGGCCTGGCCGTTTCCTTGAGGGTATGCGACCGATGAGGTTCTCAACTGGATCCCATGTTCGTTACAGAATTGTCTGGTCCACTGATTATCCAGATTTAATCCGTTGTCTATCACTATCACCCTCGGCACTCCGAACCTACAGATGATATTGGTCCATATGAATTTGATTACGTGCATGTGAGTGATGGTGGAGTAAGATTCTGCCTCGACCCACTTTGTGAAATAATCAGTTGCTATCAGTGCTTGATTTACTGATCTAAGAGCCATGGGAAGTGGTCCAACTGCATCAATCCCCCATTGCGCAAATGGGTGCGGGCTGAATATGGGGTTAAGCAGTTCTGGTGGCGGATGGATGAAATCCCCATGGAACTGACACTTTCTGCATCTTCTGACAAAGGCTTCAGTATCATGGGAAAGATAAGGCCAAAAATATCCTTGGCTTAGTACTTTATGGGCCAAAGCTCGTCCCCCTGAGTGATTTCCGCATGACCCTTCATGGATTTCCTTCATTATGGCCGATGCCTCTGAAGGTGTGAGGCATCGAAGGTAGGGTCCCCCAAAAGATCTTCTATATAGTTGGCCGTGTAGCAAGGCATATCTGGCCGACTTCATGCGAATTTTCCGAGCCTCTGCTTTATCATCAGGAAGTGTACCATTCCTGAGGTATTCTGCTATGGGGTCCATCCAGCTCGGCTCCCAAGGTATTGCAAACACCACATCTGAATGGTGGATGCTCGGGACATCAAGATAGTCGATTGGGGCGACCCTGGTCAGGTCTTGATCATTGACTGAAGCCATGTTGGCCAATCGATCTGCATTTTCATTTTCCTCCCTGGGGATCTAACTGAGGGAATACTGCTCCAGTCTGTCTAGCTCCATCTAAGCCACCTTCTTATAGGGCTGCAGCTTTTCTCCTGCGTCGTACTTGTCTTGAACTTGTTTTACCACCAGCTGTGAGTCACTGAAAATACGGAGCTTCTTAATACAGAGGCTCTGAGCTAGTCGCAGCCCAGCTAGGAGTGCCTCGTACTTAGCTTCGTTATTGGTGGCGGGAAACTCCAGGCGCACTGACTGCTGGATTCGGGTCCCATCTGGTGTTATAATTTTGAGCTCAATTCCCGAACCAGCTGAACCAACTGATCCGTCTACATAGAGCGTCCATTCGGGTTCGTCTGGATCTTGGAGGATTGATTCTGGCTCTGCCTCTAGGAGAAAATCAGCTAAGGCTTGACCTTTGATAGCTGTTCGTGGCACATATGTGATGTCAAATGTCCCGAGTTCCAACGCCCATCTGGTTATTCTTCCCGTCAGATCGGGTTTGGACATGATGGATCTCATTGGCATGGTGGTTGGCACCACGATTGGATGAGTTTCAAAATAGTGCCTCAGTCGTCTCTTTGCGTTGATTAGAGAAAGAACAGCTCGTTCCGCCATGGTGTATCTGGTTTCCGCATCAGATAGGGAATTGCTGCTGAAGAAGACTGGTTTCTGGCACTTTTTGTCATCTTTTACGAGTGCTGCGCTGGTTGAGGTTGCTGATATGGCAAGGTACAAATGCAATGGTTCTCCTGGATTTGGTGAGGCGAGGATTGGTGGATTTTGGAGATACTGCTTCAATTTCTGGAGGGCCTCTGCCTGCTCTGGCCCCCATATGTTGCATTTTCCGCCTTTAATTGCCTGAAAAAATGGTCTGCATCGGTCTGTTAGTCGGGATACGAACCTGCTCAGTGCGGCTACCCTTCCTGTTAGAATCTGGACCTCCTTTTGCATTTTTGGCTCTTCGCAGCTTATCAAAGTCTTGACTTGCGATGGGCTGGCTTCGATTCCTCTTCGGTTGATTATATGTCCGAGGAACTGTCCGGATGAGACTCCGAAAGAATATTTGATTGGATTGAGCTTCATCCCGTACCTTCGGAGTGCATCGAACACTTCCTCCAGGTGCTTGAGGTGGTCGCCTTTCCTCCTGCTTTTTACCACCGTGTCATCTATGTAGGCCTCAACCGTTTTGCACATCTGACTTTTGAATATCCTTCTAACAAGCCTTTGATAGGTGGCACCTGCATTTTTAAGTCCGAAAGGCATTACTCGGTAGCAGTACGTACCTTCTTCGGTAATGAAGGCTGTTTTCTCCTCATCAGCCTGACTCATCGGGATCTGATTGTATCCGGAGTACGCATCAAGAAAAGAGAGTCTTTTATATCCCGAGGTGGCATCTACCATCTGATCAATTTTCGGTAGGGGGAAGCAATCCTTCGGGCAAGCTTTGTTTAAGTTTGTGAAGTCCACGCAGACTCTCTATTTCCCGTTCTTCTTTCTGACTACCACCACGTTTGACAACCATGATGGGTACTTCACTTCCCTTATGAATCCAGCTTCTAGCAGCTTTCCCACTTCTTCGGATATGATCTGGTTCCTTTCTATCCTGAACCTCCTCTGTTTCTGCCTTACCGGTCTGACATTTGGATCAACATTCAGGTTATGCTGAGCGGCCAAAGGATCAATGCCCGGCATGTCGAGATGAGACCAGGCGAACACGTCTGAGTTTAGTTGAAGGAAATGAACCAGCCTGTCCTTTTCTTCTTTCTGGAGGTATGATCCGATGAACGTGACTCTGGTGTGATCCGTCTGGCAAACTTTCACCTCTTCTAGGGGTTCCGTTGTTGACTGAGTCTCCTGACCTTCTGGGGAAGGGTCTGACTGTAGTTGCTATTTCTCGTTGTACAGGGACTCTTCTGGCGCTTCCAACACTTGTTTATTTTTCTGGTTCAGGTCCTTCATGGATACTGAGTAACATTCCTTCGCTGCTACCTGGTCTCCAGGAATATCTGTCACGTCCACTCCATTCGGGTCAAGACAACGCATGACCTGATGGAGTGTCGAAGGAACATCTTGCATCCGATGGATCCACCCTCGTCCCATCAGTAGATTGTACGATGGTTTGACGTCCACCACGACGAAAGCTTCTCTCAGGGTTCGGCGTGCCACTGATACTGACAAATGGACTACGCCTATTAGCTCAACGCGTCGTCCGTCAAAGCCGGCCAGAGGAATCCGAGCCGGGTGGAGCTGCGATACATCGATGCCGATTTTGTCGAAGGCCCATTTTGTCATGATATTGGTGCTGCTTCCTGGGTCAATCATTACGCGTTTGATCAAACAATTGGCTACCAGAAAAGTGATTACCAGAGGATCTTCGTGAGGCGTCTGAATATTCTGCATATCGGCCTTTGAGAACATGATCATTGATTCTCCTTGAAGGAGGGTTGTTTGGCAAACTTCGCCGACTCGCCTGAGTTTGTGTGCATTTCTAAGCTTTGACCTTCTGCTTCCTTCGGCCTCCAACGCCTCTTCACCTCCTTGGATCATGTGGATAACCCTAACCGGTTGTCCTGATGTAGTGCTGTTTGGCTGTGTCCTGTGTGGTTTGTCTGGTCTCAGCTGATCCTTCATTATGTAATCTGCAAGCTCTCCTTTGGCGATCATTGCCTCTACCTGTCTTCGGAAATTTCTGCAGTCATTTGTATGATGACCATACTCGCTGTGG
The DNA here is from genome assembly GCA_963922005.1 of Cornus suecica. Classification (NCBI taxonomy): domain Eukaryota; kingdom Viridiplantae; phylum Streptophyta; class Magnoliopsida; order Cornales; family Cornaceae; genus Cornus; species Cornus suecica. The sequence continues at coordinate 80,793,152 of OY998239.1, forward strand.
AAGGCACAGTGCTTGGTCATGTCCCTCAGCTCCATTGGTTGTCTGATCGGTGGAGGTGGTCTGAAAATCCCTTTGTTTTTGTTTTCTTGGAAGAGCTTTCCAAGGCTGGTTTTGAGCGGAGTGGTTCTTTCTTCCGTCCGTTGACGCTTGTCTAAATTTCTGGATGATGAGGTTTGCCGAGGTGGATCGGGTCGTTGAGGCCTCTGATCCTTCATCCTTTCTTTGGATTTTGACTTCACCGTTACCAGAGAGGCTTTTCTGTGTCTGACTGCTTCATCCTCTTCTATTCTGAGATACCCTTGTGCTCTGGAGTTGAGCTCACCGATGTTGACAGGGGGTCGTTTTACTAGTGAAGAGTGGAATTTCGTGCCAGGGATGACCGCCATACGGAATGCTTCTACCGCTGACAATTGATCGCAGTCATCAATATAAGACATTTCGACGTTGAATCTGGATAAGAATTTCTTGAGGCTCTCCCCTTTTTCCTGGGTCATGGTGAAAAGGCTTGATATCGTTTTCCTCTGCCTCCGGTTGCTGAAGTATTGACCAATAAAGCGTCTGCAAAGATCATTCCAACTGCTGATGGATCCAGGAGTCTGCTTCCTGAACCACAGAAGTGGTGCCTCAGTCAAACTGGTTGAAAAGACTTTGCACAAGAGTGCTTGGTTTCTCCCATAAACAGTCATTTTGGTCTGCACTTGGTAGATGTGATCAAGTGGATATTTTGTACCATCATATAGTGTAAAAGTTGGCAGTACAAACTTCTTCGGGAATTCCGCTGCTTCAATTTCTTCTGTGAATGGAGACTGAGTCATATCTGTTGTCGCATGGATGGCCAGATCATCAGGGGTCTGCAATTTCAAATCTTTCATCACTTCTCTCTGGATTTTGGCAGCCATTTCGTGCAGGTCATTCTGAGTCGGGACCTGCATCCTTGGCATTCCCCCTGTTATGGGGTGAGAGGATTCTTCTTCTTCCCTCGGGACTTTATCTCCTCGGACGGCGAATGCGTCTTGCTCGTGATGAGAGTTGAAGGGCTCTGGCTCATCTGCGCACTCTGCTGGATTGGGATTTTGGAGAGGAAAAGGGCCCTGAGTCACTCGATGGAGCAATTCAGCATTCTGCTGCTCGAGGGCCGCATTTCTCTGCTCCACAGCCTCCAACCTCCTCATGACTTCTTCGAACATGATTTCATTGTTTGTTGACCATGTGGACACCATTTCTTTTTTTTAAAAAAATAAATTTGTTGTAAGTGGAAAAATATTATCTTTCCCACAGACGGCGCCAAATGTAAGTGTTGTTTTTCACTCACCTCAAAGATGTTTTATTTAGGCTCCAATGGCCGTATTTATATCCTTAATCTCATACAAGTTTTTCCTATTTTATTGGGTCATGCTCCTTATTACATGGAGTCATGATCCACTTAATAAATAACTTCCCACTACTTCTTGATAGTGGGTTGTTATTACCCATTCTCTAAGGGATGATGGGCCCATTATACTACTTGGACATTGGATTGTGGGCTAATTAATTATTTACTTGTACATGAGCTTAACTGATCTTGGGCCTAATAAATGGACCTGGGCCTATGATTTTCACTATCTACATATATATATTTTGAATTTTAAATATATTTTTTGAAATATATATATTTTTTGAAATATATATATTTTCGAATTTATATATTTTTAAAATTTTATATAGATATTCGAATTATATATATATATATATTTGAATTATATATATATATTTTGAAATTTATATATGTTTTTCGAAATTATATAATTTTTTGAATTTTGTTTTTGAAAATATATATTTTTTTGAATTTTATATATATTTTTGAAATATATATATTCGAATTAAAATATTTTTCAAAATTTATATATATTTTGCGAATTATATATATTTCAAAATTTTATATATTTTTTTGAATTTTATATATATTTTTTGAAATTTATATATGTTTTTCGAAATTTATATATATTTTTTCTAATTTTATATATAATTTTTCAAAATTTAAATATTTGTTTTCGAATTTTATATATATTTTTTGAATTTATATATATGTTTTTCGAAATTGTATATATTTGGGGTTGGGGCATAAAGGTCATTTCACATTTCATATAATATTTTCGAATTTTATCAAGGGTATTTTGGTCATTTTATTGGCCCAGGGAGTGTCATTGCAAAAGGAACCACAGCTCAGGGGGTGTTAGTGTAAAAATTTCGAAAGTCAACCGGAAAGTGGAATTGACTGAAACCTCAAGGGGTGTTAGTGCAAATTACCCTTTAATTAAAGGACATTCATTGGTCCATTCACTCTCTCTTCGGGCTGCCTGTTTATTAACTGTTTCTGCTTTCTGTTTCTAATTTCTGAAAAAGCAAAATCAAATTCTGTTTCCTGTAGGAGAAACAAAAACTAAATTTATGTTTACTAATTTTTCAAAAACAAAGATTAAAACTGTGTTCATTAAAACAATGTTCAACAAAAGAATTACAATTTTTCTTTTTCACAAACATTAAAACTATTTTGAAAAAAGTATTAAGCTACCTTTTTCAAATTTTATTTTATTTTATTTATTTATCATTTATTTATTTATTTAATTATTTAATTTTATTTATTTATTTATTCAATTTTATTTATTATTAGTTTTATTTTATTTAATTTATGAATAATATTGTTTTATCAATTTTTATTTTATTAATTTTTTCATTTTTATTAATTATCTATTCATTTGTTTTTATTTATTTATCATTCAATTAATTAATTATATTTATTTATTTTATTTTATTTTTTATTTTTTATTAATTGTATTTTTAATCATTTATTTTATTTTTTATTTTATTCATTTTAGTTATTTATTATTTATTTTACTTATTTTATTTTGTTTATTAATATATTATTTTTCATTAATTATCTATTCATTTTATTTTATTTCTTATTATATTTATTTATTTTAATTTTAATAATATTTTATGTAATTATTATTTTTTATTTTATTTATTTATTATTGATTTAATATTTCTTATTCTTTTTATTATTGATGATTATGGTGAGTTTGAGGAAACAAAAAGATAAAGCATATTTTTTTTTTCTTCCTCTTTCCTTTATAATGAGAGAAAACGTTTTCTCAACTCAAAAAAGAGAAACAAATTAAGAAACGTGTTTTTCATATTATTTTCAAATTTTAGGAAACAGAAACAGAAAATAGAAAGCAGAAACAGTTTGTAAACATGCCCTTCAAGTCACTCCATTGAATGAGAATATTTTGAGATAATTATAATTACGTGCCCTCGATATTTATTAAATTATGCTCGCACCCATCTATTTTGAATAATTATAATTTCCTTCACTCTAAGTGATTTCTGTTGATAATCCGATGACCGAAAATTTAAAATTACCTTTATATTTGCGCACTTGAAATTATCTTCACAAGAAGGAGATGTATTATAATGAGTTCATCATTGAAAAACTGATAACAAAAGCGTTGACGGGCATGCCAGAAGTTAGCCGGAATGAGTTTTTGAAACAATAATTAAAGGGAGTGCGGGCATAATTTTACTAATCTCGAGTGGAAATAACTGAAATTATTCCTAATATATTTGCTCTTTATTCAACCAATTATAATCTATTAATGACATCCCCAAAAAAAAAAAAAAAAAAGTCTTTGGTCTATTGTTATGTTCCCTAAAATACCCACCCACTAACGGCCCTGAAATATGACTTTCTAACCCTAAAGTTTTTGAAAAATGACTTTACCCACCCACAGTCATTGAATCTCTCAGATGACCGATTCACCGACTCAAACGACCGAGTCACCGACTCAGTCCTCTTCCACCACCGTCCCTCACATCCCAACAGAGATCGTCAGCGAAGAAGAAATGGCGCTAATTGAAGCCGCCTTTGCCTCCGCAGTCTCGTCTTCTTCACCCTCTCTCTCTCCCACTCGGTTTCTGCGAAACGCGAGGTCAATTTCGTCCATTCCTCTACTACCCAGAAAGGGGTTATCTGTTAGTGCCCAGCCCAGTTCGGTGGGCGACATAGAGGAATTGGATGTTCGTACAGAGAGTACCCAGAAAACGAATCAAATCTCTGAATCGTTTTTCCATCGTTTTCGAAGGAAAAGAGGCTTGTTTGTCACTGATATAACCGCCACGGTATGATTATTTTTATTTTTATTTTTTTGTTGTTCTTGTGCTTTGTTTTGATTTGGGTTTTACAGAATGGGGTTTTAAGAAATGGGTTTCTTTGTTTTTGCTAAAATTTGATGTTTTATCGCTTTGGGGGGTTTTTGTGTGTGTGTGTTTTGCCTATAAATTCTGTATGGATTTAATCAAGGTTTAGGTAGAGTGGTTCACAAAGGTCTGTTTTTGTACTCGAAATCTGCTGTAGTAGTGGTTGCAAGAATTATAGTTGTGGGTTATTTATATGGATTATGTTACTAATTTTGGTTCGATGTAAGATTCAGAGTGGGTTAGTACATTTTTTATTTGGTAGAATTTTTGAGAGTGTACTTGTTTTGATGTTACACTTACATGTCCTTCTATCAACGTCTTGTGTTTTTATCGGATAATAGTGTCTTTTGTCACTGATATTACTGCTACAGTGTGGTTTTATGGTTGTTGGGTTTGGTTCTGTTTTGGGTTTTAAAAATTAGTGTTTTTTTTTCTGTTGCTAGAGATGTTTTGGGTTTGGTCCTTTGTCCTTCAGAACGTTTTCAAAGTTTTGGGCCAAAGGTGTAAGCATCAGTTTGGTGTTTACTGTATGTTTTGGTACTGTAGCATCCCAAAATCCTTTGTAATATATGCAACAAATTCCTGTTTCCAAACATATTTCTGATTTCAACCCACAAGACTGCAACAAAAACGTTTGCTAGACGCAAAATGTGTTCCAAACGGTCCGAATTCTTAGAATATGTTGATGTTTATCTCAGGATTCTTTCGTCTTAGAAGGTCTAGTTTCTTGCATTGGTATTTTTTTATGATAATCGTGATGTCACCTCGACTAATCCATGGGACCCGTACAAGGCGACCCCCCAACACGAATCAAGTAAGGCTCAGGCTATGTCCGCAGTCGTGGCCCTAACGGATTGTTTGCACCTAGTAGGAATCGAACATGAGACCTCATGCTTCTTGAGACACCAAATCCCAAACTTTTTCCAACTAGACCAACCCGCTCGGGTTTTGCATTGGTATTTGTAGTGTTAAATTATTGGAATTCTCCTTAATTCAACCAAGCCGTTTTCCTAATTATTTTGCATGTTGATAACATGATCTTGTCTAGCAATTCTAATTTGTATGGGGTTGATTACTCAATCAAACCATTTGTTACCATATCATTCTTCACTATCTCACTGTATGTTAGTTTGGTTTCCTCTTCTCCTATCACCTATGTTACATGGACTCTTTTAAAATAGGTGAAGTACCCACGTCCGACACATATTAGTCGGATATGTGTATGGGACACTTGTCCGACAATTTTGGTAGAACATTTACCTAAATTTCGATCCAAATGGTCTCATGTTGCTCTCTTATTACTTCAAATGACTGAAATGTTTAGTTTGAACACTATATTTGGTAAAGACATTGTTGAACACCAAAGAATATAATAAAAACATTAAATAAAATATATATTTAGCCGTGTCCATGTGTCCTTCTATTAGATATTTGACACGTCCGACACTAGGATACATACCCGTGTCCGAGTCCATGTAACATAGCCTATCACTACTCCCATTTCCCAATATGGACTTGTTGGTCATCACTCTGCAAGGCTAAGTAGTGTCAGTTGATTTTCTATGATATCATCTAATATCTACTTGGTACTATTCGGTAAATTTGTCACTAACCTGTAGCGAGTATATTTTTCTTTTTGCAAGGAACTTCATCAAATTTTATCTAATGTTTGTCCATGTTCATCAACATCAGGAGTGGTGTGAGAAACGAGTGGAGTTCGTTCTACTCTTTGGTAAGCCAGAAACCACCAGGGCTATGAAAGCAGGTAGTGCACGTCATGCGGTGCTTGAAGAAGAGGTATTTAAACTTTTTTCTACATGTGTATGCATTCTACCTCCACTACCTTTGAGTTTCTTGGATATAGATGTTGGGAATGGTTTCTTTGCTTCCTAATACCCTAACTCATCGTATGAGCATTTCATCATCTTCTTGAATTTAAAAAAGTTAAAAGTCTTTCTTCTTATATGTAAGATCTCTGTGATTCGCTGGGATACTGTAAATTGACTACTGTATTCTACTAATTATCTCTTTTATATGTCCATCATTGAATCTGTTATAATATTATTTGTCCCTAATTGGCAGGTTATAAAAAGAGTGAAAATTCATGCGGAGTCGGAAGAAGATGCATGGGCTATAAAGTTTATGAATTTCATACTTGGTGCCAATCAATTATTATTTGATGGATTAACACGCGAGTTGCCACTGTAAGTTGATTATTTGTTTTTTGTTTTTTTTTTTTTAATTAATTTTCATCCTTAGATCCTCTTTCTTAGAAGCTCTTTTCGTTACGACATGCTAGTTATGTTTCTCCTTGGCATATGATATTTCAAATTTGAGTTGGATAATAATGTAGGATTTTTTGGAAGTTTCCTAGGAATTGTTGTGATCGAATTTTTTTCGGCTGTTGTACCTAGATCTTTATGGTTCTGAACTCTGAGAGAATTATATGTCCAATGAATAGGATTCTAGATAAAACCCTTAGGCTTCGTTAGGGTTGATGGATTTTGAAGGAAAAGAAAAGAAATGGCAGGATAGTATTTTCATGTTTGGTTTGACATTAAGGAGTAAACAAATAGTATAAAGAGATAAAAAGGGATAGCTTAGCCTAAGAAACTCTCCTTTTGCGGTGAGAAGATTTTAGGAGACAATGGATAGGGAGTTGAGTATAGCTTCCATAATATCATACATACCCTCACTATTTTAAAGAAGTAAATTTTAAAGACATTTGAATGCCATCTTACAACATTTTTGCACATTTCATTGTTCCATCTACTTGCCTTCTACTGTCATCATGAACTTGGTTGCATTGTTTGTTCTGTAAATGCTTCTGGACTTTATCTTTCTGAAGCAAATTTGTACCTCTTCATTGATCCCTGTTGTCTTCAAATACGACGGAGTAACTAGGTTTCTTTTTTGGACTTAAAAAAAAGAGGCATGTGGATTTAACAGTCCAACCCAGCTATGGAGGAGAGCATGCCCCGGTCCTCTGGTTTTTTTAATTAGTAGATTTTCGGGAAGGCAATAGTAGGGCACCCAGTCGGAATAGAAGCATCAGAAGATGGTGTTTCAGAAATTCTGCTACTTAAAGATGGTAATGTGGGGCCACAAGTTTGATACTGATGCGACTACAATGCTTTGACAAGCATGCAAAACTCATAAAGGACGGCTGTAGGTAATGTTCCGCATCCTCATCCTTCCACTTTTGAAGATGATAAAGTTGCAAAATCTTGTCAGTTTCTGGCCATTCAAGTTTAGAGTGGGGGGAAAAGCTTTCACCTGAGCAAAAAGTCCCAAGAACAAGCGCAACTATTGCATGACAATAGGTTGAGTTAAATGTAACTGACAATCAAGTAACTGAAAATGTTAAGAGCTGAATGTTAAGTGCTGAAGGATTTAAGTGGTAATAAAAGTAATAATTAAAATAATGTTTTGGATTTCACTGTTCAACCTTCAGTGATTAGCGGTATCGCTTTCACTTAATATTTTACCTTATTTTAAGTGACAATTATTATTTTCAGTGAATTCAAATTGGATTAGCAAATACACTTAATTGACTAAGTGTTGAATCTCGTATGAATTAAGTTATCAAACGGCATTAGTGAAGACATTCTTGCTTCTATTTTTTTATTTTTTTATTTTTTTTTGTTTCGGTTCCACCCCCCCACCCAGGGGAAGAGAACTCTGTTAAATAGTACAGTAGTGGAAGTGATAACGTGAGCACGATATCGTGAGCTTCTCTCCTATCTTCTCAAAATGGAAAAAATCAACCCAAAACAAAGAGAGAAGGTTATTAATAGTATTTTTTTTCCCTCCACCTTTCCCAAACAAGAATTTATTTATTTTTTTAATTAACTTTCTTTTTCTTCATAATTTATCCAAACATGAATATAGGTTTTGGTTATCCTTTTTTTCCTTCTCGTTTCTTTTCTTTACTAACCAATGTTATGTTTTCTTCTTTCTCTCCGGTTTATCCAAACGAAGCTTTATAGTGACCATAACTTGGACACAAGTTTACTATAGGTTATAAATGGGCCGAGTTTTGATTTTTATGTGCGCTTTTTGAATCATGCTTTACTGTGCTATTAATCTTTCTATATAAAACACTATAAAGAGAGAAATCCTATGTTGGTATGGGTGAGGGTTCTTTCTTATTTTTCATTATCTTTTTTGCTTGCTTTGTTTATGTTTTTAATTTGCACTCTCCGCTGATCGGATATGGGTCTTAGTTCATGTTCATTAAAGTTTTACCCGGCTCAATTGGAAATATTTGTTATGCCTCCAGAGTAGGCTTTGTTGAAGGTATATGGATGGTGGGAGTGATGGATGAAATCACGATGTTGCCTACAGAAACCGGAAGAATTGTGACATTAGTAGACACAAAAACTCGCGTTCGTCCAACAATTCCTTCTGAACCACAGAGGAGGAATGGAAGGTATGCATGTTCTCATGGTTTATGTCTTCATGCTGTTAGTAACACCTTAGGAACTTTTGCTATTAGGAGTTAGAATGATCATTGATGGTAGTAAAGCATTTATTTGGCAGGCTTCAATTAATGTGTTACAAATATTTGTGGGACAACTTGGTGGCTGATAACTTCCCCTCCAGTCAATTTTTTGATTTCTTTTCTTTGAATCCCGATTATATTTTGAGTGAAGAAATCAGAGAGACTACTGCTAACTCGGGTTTTCCTGCAGAGGTAAAAAGTCCTTCCTCATTGAACGTATTTATTTTATCGTTTATGTTACTTAAAAAATAAGAGATGATTTATTGACTGTTGGCTGATAATTCATAGTGTTTATTTGGACATTTCAATTTTCATTCTACTTTGAGGGCAGCTCCTGATTTCGGAGAACAACCAAACCCTCTGAACGTATGACTATCATATCATCAGTAACATTTGAACAGCATACCAATATTCAGGGGAGAAAAAAACAACCACTACAATGACCATCCCACAGTACTAGGATTCCTTCTGTCAGTCATTGGAAATTATAAGAACTTCAATTATGGCACATTCCTTCCTTTTTAGTTCTTATCGATGTGACGGAGCTTCCCTTTGTTGTGTCACCTCATTCAATGTTTGTTCATCCAGAATGTTACTGATAATAGAATCAGATTGGTCTATACCAGTGCATGGTTATGTAATAGCAACAAATATTTTGGTGGGATTTTAATATGTCCAAATATGAGGCTGCAAAAAAGACTGAGATTTAAAATGGTCTTGTTTCTCCATGCCTCTAACCAAGTAAAATATATATATATTTTTTTTTTTAAAAGAAGAAGAAGTTGATACTCACCAAATCCAAAGGAAAAAAAAGAAGAAGTGCCAATGTGGAAGAATTGGCTCCCTTTCTTTGTTGGCACTTCCAAGATATGAAATACGTACAGTCGGTTTACACTTCATCAAGTGATGTTCTTATTTTTTGCGTGCAGACCCTTGATGATTTATTGAGGTACTTCAGAAATAAGTGTGGCATGCTGTCTCCTGCTCATGACCAGCTACTTTTGAGGTGAGTACTGAGGCTGGAGGAAGTTCTTACAATTTAACCCCATTGCCGAGAGAGTTCCTGGTGATTTTTGACATCACTTCAATGGTTTCAGGCCATATAATTTTTTTAAATAAATAATTTGAAACCCACCTTTCCTATATATGAAGGCCCTTACTTTTAGTCTAGTAGTTATCATGTTACTCATAAGTTTAAACCATATAGTTATAATTCCTCTTTCAAAAAGATTTCTGAGAAGTCCACTAGTTCCTCTCTCAGTTAGGCCGATATACTTTTGGTGATCTTCACTTTCTTGGAATCCACATTTCATGCATTTGAATGATATTTGGCTTCGTCTCTACATTTACGGCACTTGTTAGTAAGAGCATGCTTTGGTTTATGGCCAGATATGAACTCCAGAAAGATAATTCATTGCTTGCTGAAGATAAATTTACTCACGACCCCGAGTGGCTTATGGGTCAAATCCGGTGTTGTGTTGAGTTTTGGCTGGGAAAGCGAGAGGCGAATTACACAGTGATGGAGGAGCGTTGGAAGTGCAGGTTTTGTAGTTTTGCTTCCTCATGTCCAGCGAACACCAACACTGAAGGAACACGACGCTAGAGAGTATGATACAAAGCCGGCTTCGCCCCAACATTTCCCACTTGTCGTACTGTTAATACTGATCAGTTTAAGAGACCTCCCCAAAAGGTAATTTTAGTGCTGGCCGATTTACCCTCTTCTGCAACCAGTTGCGCTATGGAACCGTTGCTTATACCTGACATTTTCTCAGACTAGAAGCATATGCATGGCGATTGACGGGTCATGTGGCTATGAATATCATGTAACCCTTTTTTGTAACCCTCTACCGTAAGCTGTGATGATTTATTGTTGTGGAAATTGAAATTAACTAAATATATGTTGTGACTCCTTTCTATCTCATGTATAGTTCACAATTTCTGACACGATTATATTTATTGTTATATTTATTTACAGATTTTTTCTCTTCTCTAATTGATCATGGATTGAAATATATTAATAAACTATTACTGAATGATGTCAAATTCAAATTTATTTTTATTTTTCGTGTTGAATTGTGTCAAATTTAAAATATTTGATTTTCGTATCGACTAGTGTCAGATTATATGATCGACTCGTGAGTCGACACGCTGACACGAATTGTGTTCAGTATAGGCCTCTGTTGCAGGCTCTCTGACAATTCAATCCTGTGAAAACTGCGCTATAGATTTTGGGTTAGAGTTGGTTGCTTTCAATTTGAGTGTCACATCACATGCTAAGGTGTTGTAGTTTAATGACACTTTCTCACCTTTCAAAGGAAAAGGTTGAGGGTTAGTGGCTAAGTGTGTTTCTTTCTAATTGAAAAAAAAGAAAAAGAAATAATTGTGTACCATACAAGGTGTAAATCTTAAGCTTGATTTATTATTATTTGACTCATTCATGGGTGATTAAATTTTTTTATCTATCGGGTGTAAGGGATCAAAGAAATAATTGTGTATTATATAATGTCCAAAATTTGAAAGAAAAACAAATTTAGGACATGCTTGATTTGTAAGTCTAGGGTGTTAATTCCAATTGTTCTCATAATTTTTGGAACAAAAATAAATAATTATGTTTAGTAAATGCATTTGTTTCACATATTTTTTTGGTAAATTTTTTTATAATTTTTATTTTAGCATTTACTTGAGTAAAATAAATTAGATTAAAAAAACTATTAAACTCAACTATCACAGAAGTTAAAGTTACAATTTATAAAATTCGAAATATATATAAAAGAAAGACCACTAATTGATGTTAGTGATAAGTAATTTGATTCACTTCATTAGAAAAGATGTGACATTTTACCAATATATATTCTTTTTTTATATAAATTTATATATTTTAACAAATTTTGTTTTTCGAATTTTTTTTGTTTGAAATTTATATTTTTTTTGAAATTTTATATTTTTTTTGAATTTTATATATGTTTTTCGAATTATATATATATTTTTGAATTATATATATTTTTTGAAATATATATTGTTTTCAAAATTTATACATTGTTTTCAAATTATATATATATATTTCTAATTTTTATATTGTTTTCAAAAATTTTATATTTTTTTCTAATTTATATATTATTTTCGTAATTTATATATATTTCAAAAATTAATATATTATTTTTGAATCTTATATATTTTTTTGAATTTGAGAAGGTGTAATTGGAATTTACCCAAAAATAAACATTTCACATTATTGGAACAGAAACATGGAAAACATTTCACATTATTGAGAAATAAAAACAATTTATTGAACATGTTTTTTATTTCTATTTCTATTTTTTGATAGATGAAACGTAAAACGTTCCACGTTAGTAAACGCACCGTGAGTGAGTAGTTCTAAAAAACTCATAACAGAAGAAAAGAAAAAGAAAAATTAAAATTTCTGAAATGGACTTTTCCTGCTCCCTCTCCTAATCACATATGGACTAATATTCCCTGAAATTAATACCATCAACCTAAAATATATGTGGTCCAGAAATAGCTCGATATGTAAAATGCCACAACAAACACTGATGCACTATTTTATGGACTAGGGTTTTGACTCACAGTAAGTAACTCTCATGAGTTGATTCATCTCATGGATAGCATCAACTATTCCAAAAGAACAGAACTTGTTCGAATAATTCAATGAACATACTGAGTCCGGAGAAAAAAATGCTTGATTCTAAGGTGGTCGTCAACATTTCAATAATTCTTTCCTCTAGCAGAGCGGCTAAATGAGGACATCTCAAAAGTATATTGTAATTTAAGTTCTTCAAAATACCCAAATCACAAGAACATAAATGATTTAGTTCGTCCTTTTATTCTCGAGACCAGGACACAACACGAATGAACTTGAAACCCTTCAGCTATCAAAAGACGGTCCAAGAACTGACAAAATGATCAGACTTCAATAGCCCCAATAATCATTTCGGATTTCATCATCAAATTTCTTCTTCAGCTCTGGATGCTTCGCAAAGTAGTCATCAGCAGTCATGGTGCTAAAGTTTTTCTGTTACATCGGAAAAATTTCATGAGATTACAACCAAAAAAATAAAAAACAAAAAGTGGAACAAATGGAAGTGCTAAATCCTCTTTACATCACCTTCAGGTCTTGGACTTCTGCAATTTCTTTCTCTAATCTTTCAGACTCCTTAAGGGACTTCTCCTCTGCCTCTTTCAGTTCTACCATCTGTAAAACACAACTTACTTTATTAGATGGTTCTCCCAAATTTTAAAGACCGGTCTCTATTCAACTAAAATTCTGTTTAAAATATGCACCATTTGAAGTCATCTAAAAGGTTTTCAACCCCACAAGCCACCATTTAGAGGCATTTGATGTTAATATTATTTTACTTTTCTTGTTTCAATCTTCAGAAGCGCGTGCATCCAACTTCCTGCCAAGTCCATTTTCCTTTAATGAAGGTCTTAAGAGCCCCAGCAAGTTGCAATTCAATTTACTATTATTCACTGGTAAAAACAAATCAGCTGTTTCTAAAGTACTGCAGTAGATGATACATATACATATACATATACATGTGCGCGTGTGTATTCTGAATTTCAAACACTTCATCTTTGGCATGTTTAGTATGATAAAACCGTTTAACTTCAAAAATTGAAAACCACTTCTCACCAGTGCATCAAACTTGGGTTTGTACTCTTTAGTAACTTTATCCTCGTACTTTGGGATTTCAATGCCTGCAGAACAATGAAGTGATGTCAAGAGTCAAATTAAAGTCAATAGAGTAAGTAGACAATAAATCAGATACTTTCAGTGGTATAAATTATAATATTAGATATGAACCCTTTAGTTAATCCATAGATCAGAGACTGATTGTTTATTTCTTATTTGAGATGAATCTAATTAAAACACAGGTTTTGTCCACAGGGTTTGCTTTATTCTTTAGCTTGGGTAGTTTGTTTTATGCCCAACCTAGGGTATTGCCATGTTGGGTTCATGTTGGCTATGATCTAAGAAGCACGAAAATAGATACACCACCACACAAACATAGCAACACCAAAACAATATATAAAAATTAAAATAAAACTGTAAGACACTCTAACATGTTCACTCAGTAGTTCAAAATAGGTTCTATTAAAAAATATTTATCGCGATATGTGGAGATTTATAGAATTTAAAGAACAAAAACTTGGTAACAGCCATTCAAATATCACAGTATCATTCTTTTTTTTTGATAAGTAAGATTTTATAAAAGAAAAAAGCACTCAATTGGGGAGTGCATCCCATATACACGAAACCTTAAGGACCGAGGGAACCTAAGAAATCTATCTTTTCCTCCATAGATTTACAATTTCGCCCCTCCACCCAACAAAACAAACTCGATATAAACACGTTTTTTATTACTCCCAGGGAGACTCCACACTCTCAAAGCATCGTCTATTGCGTTCTAACCAAATACTCCACCAGAGACATAGGGGAGCTGCCATCACAGTATCATTCTAAATCTCGTTTCTTACAATTCTTTGCCTTATGAATGCATAATACCGTCCTAAGAAACGTAAGGCAGAAAATCAGTTCAAGAAAACGATCCCAACAAACTGAATCAACACCAGCCAAGCCCTGGTTCACAAAGAATCCCAGTTTAGGGAATTTCAAACCCAAAAAAACTCTCTCGGAAGCAGCAATAGAACAATAAACAACACAAAAATGCAACAACAAAAAACATGTATATAAAGAAATTAAAGGGCATACTATCATATGCTTCTTTGTACATATCAACCAACCGAGAGCCAATTCCTTTTCTGTAATATTCCCAATCTACGGGCTCCGGTTCCTGCATGATTTAAAAGTGATATAAGTCACTAACGATATAAGATGATTAGCAAATCAAATCAACAATCTGCAGCATATTTTCGCTCTTGATAATCATCTAAAATTCTGGTCAATTTTGGAATTGTAAGAAATACTGGTTGAGAATGCAATCCGCAGCATGTCTTTGCTCTTGATAATCATCTAAAATTCTGGTCAATTTTGGAATCGTAAGAAATACTGGTTGAGAATACAACCAATCACAAAAAACAACACGGTAAATTTCAAAGTGTGTCAATAAATAGACACTATCTCACATAAGGTCCCCATTTTGCTAATTTCAATTGACGGCACCGACTCCATAGCTTTAGGGAGCACCAAACCATACTAACGGAAGTTATTAATGCATTCACTTAACTTAAAACACTTTCATGAATGTACATGAAATTGGCAGATAGGAAAAAGTAATTATCCATAGCCATAATAATACAGTATAAATGAAAAAAGAAAATCAGAAAAGTATCGGGAGCTTAAAATAGACAAAACACATGCATGACATAGTCCGCCAAAAATACATGCTATATGTAGAGTGAACTCAATCATTATCACTTACATTTTTTGTTTAGAATAAGTGCACATGACAATCCCAATATCTAGAAAGAAAGGTTATATTTACTTTAAGAAACCTAATGTTTTCTTGTACAGGTGACGTGCTGGTGGAATACTTGTGAATAAAATGGTTGTTTTGAATTCACCAGCCCCTAGTCTAGCACAAGTTGGTGGTAGAACTCCCATACAACAAAATGATGCCAAAAAGGATTATTGCTTCGGTTATATATAAAAGGAACGAATAAAAGGGGTTAGAGAGAGAAGGAGGTTTAGGTTTTTTTTTTCTTAGAGAACTAACAAAAGAAAAGATGGAAGAGGAGGGGGGAGATTATGTTTCACAGACAGCTTTCTAGAATCTAACTCTTGAATATATAATTAAAAAAAAAACATACCCTACTTTTAGAGAAAAAAATTCGCTTATAAAATTATTGAAAACTAAACAAGAAAGGCACAAATTGTTTCAGCTTCTTGGTAACAGATAAAAACAGCTCAAGTTAGTCGGGTTTTTTTTTTAAAAAAAATGACCTTCACATGCACCTTTTGAATCCTGGTAGCATGTGGAAATTATGCAACAAACAATGAAAAAAAGAAACAATGCATAATCTCTTATATGAATCTGTGTTTCAGTTCAATCCTAGTAGGATGTACTTTCTAACTCTTTACAGGAAGTCACTATATCAACATACAAGTGAAAAAACGCTCACCACCACAAACAAAAATAAATCCGTAGACAGATAAGCATTGCACTTAAAGCAGTGTCTACCCGAAAATATTGACAAGGGGGAACAGAGTGCATCACCATGATGAGGAGACTCAAACCAAAAGAATGAGTGAATACCCTTAATTTCGCATATCTAATTACGCTAGTTTTCAATGAAAATTTCTTGACAACAGAACCAGTGACACAAGGTGAAGTTTACACAACCCTCTGTAATATTAATAAAGTTTTTTTCTAATTAATCCAGATCACTAATTAAATACATAAATCAAAATCCCCTGTTTATACCTCTTATTGTCAACAAAATTGACGTGCATAGAATTACCCATCAGACCTCACACATAATTCAAATACTACCACCCAAAAATCACAATAACCAATATAAATCAAATAAAAAGAGCAATCATCATATCAAGTTTAAGCCCAGACTTGCCCTAAATAATAATCGGGACTAAATACTATCATATATCATGCGATTTTTCAACCCAGAGAGAGGGTCACCTAGGTAATTTCACAGCTCAGTATGCACACACAAACCCTAATTATAAAAACCTTCGAATCAAATAACACATTTTCAGATACACACAAACCCTAATCAGAAAACCCTTTCAATCAAATAACCCATTTTCAGATTCACAGAAACCCTAACCAGGAAACCCTTTGAATTAAACAGCCCATTTTCAAATACACATAAACAAAACCCTTTGAATCAATAAATCCAATTCAGATCGAACATTCATTTAGTAAATCCAACAAAAAGCCAACCCCAGCTAAAGAATTTAGATCTATGCCATAATAAATAGAAAAGCAAACCCTAAATACACAAAATGTAGATATATAGAGAGAGAGTGGTTGGCGGTGGGTGGGTACCTGACTGAACTTGGTTTGGAGAGTGGTGTTGACCTCGTCGAAGGCACGACGGAGGGTAGCAAACTCTTTGCGAGCCTCCCCGGAGACGAGAAGCTTAGCCATGCCATCCCAATCGATGCTCTTCGACGCCTTGAAGGTTAGGTCTGCTATCTTCTTCCCAGTTCCACTCATTTTCACTTTCTCTCTCTACAGATAGATACACACACTTTCTCTCTCTACACTACAAGACGATCGCCTCAATAGGCTTCTCACAAATCTCTGCGCTAGGGATACTATGCCCTTTCCTTTCCTTTTATTTTTATTTTTTTTATAATTTCTCGGCTCACACCTCATTTTTCCACTTATTTTTTATTCTATCCAAACAATAATAACGAAATGACTAAGGATATGTTTGGTATTTATTTCAAACAATATTTTTTTATTTTCTGAATATTGAGAATTAAAAAATTGTATAAAATTCTGCTTTACTGTAAAAATGTGTAGCTATTTTGAGGGAATTTTTTTTCAGAAAATAATTTTCTATTTTTGAAATTTTCGAAAATATTTTTCAAATATGAATACCAAACAAGCCCTAATATATATGATTTTCAATTTGTTTATAATTGTTTTCCTTTATTATTTTTTTATTTTTTTAACCATAATTCATTTTAAAAATAGATGTATAAAGTCACTATTCTCTTTCAAAAATGGGGATAATTACATAAACTTTTCCCAAATTATGGCATAATTATACGTGATTCTCCTAATATTTTAATAATATAAAAAAATTTCCTTAATTGCATCTCCGTTGTAACATTTAACCCTTTTTTTATCAAAGGCAATACTAGAAATTTACTTTATTGGTCAATAATGGCATATTATGAACCAAACTCTCTATTTTACCTTTGTTCTTCTTGCAATTATATTTAAACCATTACTTTTACATTCAAAATTGCTAGAATATCTCAACTTTTTTTTACCAAATTGCCTGAAATGTGTTCTATATAAACTCATTTGAGTGGTTGTTACACCTACTCTATTTCTAAAAATCATTCATTCTCTCTTTACAAGTCATCTGTCATGATTTGAGAAAGATAATGGGCGCATATGAAATGACAGCGGCTTGGTACACATAATTCCCACCGATATATTTGAGGGCAATGTAGTAAATTCGCCATCATCTAGAAAATTCTCTAAATATCTTTAAAGATAGGAGGTGATATACGTCATTTCACTATTATTTTTTTTTAGACTAATATTCCGATGATATTAAGAAAGGTTTATGATATTATTGAAACATAGGGAATCACATGTAATTATACCTTAGTTGAGGGGAGGTTTGTATAATTATCCCTTCAAAAATGTATAAATTCATATATCACCATCTTAGTAAAATATACTAAGATTTTACTATTATAAGAAGTTGAATTTTCTAAAAAGGCTATAAATTTTAAGACAAAAGGAATACTTTGTTCTTTTGCGAGTGTTACGTTATGGGGACAATTATGTAAATGTATTTAAATAAAGTGATAGAGTTGCGAGTAAAAAAAATAAATTGTAAATATATATTTTTATTTATTTCTTTATTTTAAATAATTTATTACACTTATCAAATAGAATAATTATTAGGAAAAGTGTAACTTAGGCGGGTTAACGGAAAATCATTGTGCATCTGTGTTTACTGGATGTAGGTGGCCTCACAAAAAACTCAACTCAAAACCATCGCAATTATTACAAACAATTATTTATATAATTTAGGGTAAATTGCACTGACACTCCCTAAGGTTTCAGTCAATGTCACTCATTGGCTGGTCAATGCATTTTTGGATATTGACACCCTGAGCGATGAAATGACGAAGCTGCCCTTGAATTGTTTAACTTATTTCAATACAAAAATATTTGAGCTGTAAAAAATCTTTGTTACCCCCAACTTAAAACCATACACGTCACCACTATAATTTTACAATCTTTGTAAATTATAAAATTAATTTATTTAAGAATTTTATTAAAGCTTATATTTTAAATTTTTATAACGTGCAACGCACGTACACTTTACTAGTAAATAAAAATGTGTGTATATAAATTAATTATAATTTCACTCAAATTGTATATTTTTTTTTTAGTTTCATGAATTTCTAAATTAAAATTAATTATCTATTTTTTGTATTCATATGATTTTATAAGGAGCAATCCTTGAATTTTCACATTAAAAATTCAAAAATATGACGTGAACAATTATTTTGGTACTAATTAAACAAACCTATTTTTATTTTTTATTTTTCGTAAATAAACCCACATAGTTTCTCAAATAAGTTGGTTTTTTCTAAAATGAAAAAATAAATGCGCGAATTGCTCCAAAAATGGTTTGAGTTTTTAACCCATGATATAGGGGGATAAAAGCTCGCGACCCATAAATTTATATGAATAAATAAGTAATGAAAAATATACTGGTGTAATTAATAATATGTGTTAAATTCAGAAAAAATAAAAAGATTTAATAATTATTCGCAATTAATTTCATCCATAGATTAAAAGAGATCAATGTGATTTCTCCTTAAATTTGAAGCGTCAAGCGTTCACATAATAGTTTATCGTGTGGGTTTTATTATTAAGGGAGATGGAGATTGTGAAAATATGGTTGACATAAATATCATGAATGATTAAATACTTACTTATTAAAAGAAAATAGATTTAAATAGGATGCAATAAGTTTTATTTAAAAATATTAATAAAACAGATGCATGTGTGTAATATTTAACCATAAATGTAATCCCTGAGTTTTTAATAAATGACTAGTGCATTGAATGACACATCTTAGGTGAGAAATTAAATATTGAGTTAATTTTAAGGTCGACAAAAAATGTAATTTGACAGATAAGTTGATTGTATATTTAATTTGAATATGCTATTGAAACAAATAGATAATTTAGATATGGATCCACTAGATTTTTTTTTATAGAACAATTAATGTGGATAATCTATTTGAAACTTGAAAATAATAAATATAATTTTGCAGGGGTACTTTGGTCCTCTACATATGTAAATATCACTTTTTGAATAAAGATAAGGTAATATAGTCATTTCATAGGGTCTCACCCCTTACAAGGGGTGTCATTGCAACAAAATCCAAAACTCAGGGGGTGATGGGAAGACAATCGCATTGACAAGCCAGTGAGTGATATTGACTGAAACCTTAGGGGGTGTCAGTGCAATTTACCCTATAATTTAAGGTTGGATTTGATTTGAAGTGCCAACAACTCGAGTTTTATCCAACTTGAATTTTAAATTTTAATACATATTTCATTTTTCTAATATTATATGTATTTTATTTAAATTATGACCACATTTTTATTTTCAGCTTCTTTTATTTAAATTTTAATTTACTACGTGATAACAGTTTTTGGGGAGTTTTTTTTCAAAAGAACATGATTGTTTGTAACTGTTAAGAAATTTGCATTCACTTTGTAAAAGAAAATGTCCGTGGAGTAACCTGATATGCAACTAACTAAAGATCAAAATAAAGCTTTGGTGTTCAAATTGGATAATGGATGATCATAATTATTTGGGTTAATTTCAGTAAACCCCCCTATACTATACAATTTAATCAATTAACCCCTATTGTGTCCATTTTGCTCCCTATATATAAATATTTATTTATTTTCTATAGCACTATTAAGACTACAAATTAAAAGATTGTACTTTTAGACTTCTTGAATTTTAAATATTTCAATTGCACTTAATAATTATAACCTCTTAAAAAAAATTCTCACTTGGTTATTGTTTTAAATATGTTAATTATAAAAAAAATTGCTCACGTCATCCAAGTGATATTTTTGCTAATGTATTTAAAGGAATTACTAATAAATGTTAAAATTTGATTATTTATTTAAATTATTAATATTATATATATAATTTCTATTTTTAAAGATCACCCCCCTAACATTATTTTCTGGCTCCGTCCCTGTATGTAATTATATACATATCTATCTATCTATATATATCTATGTTACTTATAAAAGTACAAGGTCATCTTATTATTTCCAAATATTTTTAAATAAATAAAAAATATATTATTAATTAGTTAAACATAAGTGCCTTTTTAATTTATATTCTGTATCAATAACACCTCTTCAACATTCCCTTATATTTTGTATCAATGACACATCTTCAATATGTTGCTTCACTCCTAACAGTCATGTTGCATGTTGCTTCACTTCCAACGATCACCTCTCAAAACCCTCAAAATCACACCCATTCATCACTATATATATTCCACATAATTTTTCATGCAAAAACCCACACAACAATATCGTACATAACCATGCACACATTCACACACACATCTTTATAGTATACATGACTCCTCCTTTATTAATATTCTTATGTTCCATTAATTTGTTTTTTCTTCTACCTTTCATTGTTCCATTCCTTCTTATTTCATTTTCCACTCAGGGGATGTTCTATTTTTATTGTTATAATTAATTTTAGTTTTATAATTATAGTTATATATATATATTGTTTGTTATTATTGTATTTTTATTGTTATGGTTAATTTTAATTTTTCACATTTAGTTATATATACTTGTCTTATTTATTGTATTTGTATATTTTTATTTATTGTAGGGGAGTGAGAGAAAAAAACAGAGGATATATTGTATATAGTTGGTGAGATATTAATTTGAGTTCTTATGCACTTTACTCTTTTTTTTTTTTGTTTCAACTTGAGGATTATTTATCTTATGGTTTATAACTTTATATTATATATATCAGTTTAAGTTTGAGAAATTGAATTTTACAATCAATTTTTTATATTTTTTATTATATTATTATTATTTTTTATTTAGTAATAAAATTCTATATATTCACTTTTCTTGAGGTATTATACTATTCAATATTCATATGTTTAACTTCTCTTATTTTTAGTATATATTTATTTATTTTTTAAAAATTATTATAATAAAATTATTTAACATGATTTACAAATTTGTTATAAATATAGATTTTGTTTACGTGCCTTGCTCGTGCTTTATACTATATATATATATATATATACACACCCGCTAGACAAAAAGAAAACATGACCTGAAAACACTATTCAAGAGGTTAGCCTTCTCTTCCTCCTCCTCCACCCTCCTAAACAAAAATTACAGCCCTTCAATACAAAAGTAGATAGGGTAAATGAGGAAATGGAGTTCTTCAACATTATTTCATAAAAAATGAAGAGCAAAAATAATACGAACAACCCTTCAAGTCTTCCTCAGTAACCATTAAATTAAACAAACCTAAACCCGCACACATCTAACAGGACAAAGAAAACCAAATCCTCGATATAAGCATCTGACTGGGCCGATTTAAACAGCCACCTACAAACGCTTCACGCGGTTGGGATTAATAGTTTATATAGCCTATGTACAAGCAAAATATTAATCTGAACCTGCCCAGTACCTATCATCAGCTTCTATGCACATCAAGCTCTAGCTTGTTTGTCAATGGCGAATAATGTTGCGCTCATCCCAAATTGGACAAGTACAAGTTGCTTTCTTGTTCTTCCACTCTGCTCCACAAGTATAGCAGAACTCGTACCCACATCTGCAAAACATACAATTGTTAAGTTGATATAGATACAAGTAACAATCACTCCAACAAGAATTTTTTTATTTTATTTTTAACATATATATTCATTCGAACTATACTTTTACTCTCCAAATACTAATGAACACATACAATCCATAAGAAGAAAAAGAAAGAACAAGTTATATGAGGTGATCCAGCTTCAAGATCATACCAGGTACCGCAACAATCACCCATCAAGTTCTTATTCCCTACTCGAGCCAAGCAAAGGAAAACTAAACCCAAGTCAAGGTTTACAATGATCTCATATACTCTAAATCTTCTATACTCCTTTCAACAGTGGGAGAAATATAAATTTAGAAAGCCAAAGGACTTAGATCGGTGTAGTAAGGCTCTTCCACCTTTCAACTTCAATACCGAAGTTCATGGTATTAAAAAATTCATAAATAATCATGTCTGTACTGATTATTTTCATTACGTGCTCTCTCAAATTTTTCAGTGTCATTGTAGAACCTTTCATCTTAAACCATATATAATGCTTCTTGCTTTTGGCAATAAGGCCATTAGTTTTTATCATAAATGCCAAATTAGAAAAGAGAACTATTACAGCTTCTTTTAAATGGAATTTATCTTACATTATGAGTTAGGTTTCAAATGGAAAGAGTAAAATATAGGATGAATGCATCACATAGTCCATATGCTAAGCATCTGGTTGAGGACTCGTAGAGATTTTAGAGTAAACTTCTATCCATGGAAGTAGTTTGAACAAATTTGATTACTTTATATTGGTTGTTAATTCAAGGATACAAAACTTTGTACGATCTTCTATTTTTATCCCCTTTTGAACATTACGATGTCTAATACATCACTATTTCTGATATAGCATACCGAACTGGAGGGAACGAAACAAAATACCTGCAATAAATGTGGTAGCAGCCTTCAGCAAGTTCGACCATTTGGCTGCATTTCACGCACTGCCGCCATGATTTCTTCTTTGCAATAGACTTCAGTTTTGCATCCTCTTTACATGGATAAGGATTTTTCTTTTTATACTTATAGCAGGTCATTTTACTATGCCAAGCAACCTTGCAATTCACACAGAAAAGGCCACCACATTTTGTACATTTTCTGGCTCCAGCTTCAGCATCTGCAAGTTTATTAATAGCAGTCACTAGAATCTCATTTTTTGACATTAATGCCGAGCACCTAGGATTTGGGCAATAAACTTTATCGGTGGCAGGAATGGAAGCTTCCTTTATGCGCAGGCTCATAATATCATATAATTCAGGTGTCAAGAACATCTGGCAGCGCTCAATTTTCAGCAGAGACTTGCATCCTTGATGAGGGCATTTAGGCAGCATCCCTTGAAGCAACTTAACTTCAACATGCTGTTTCATGCAAGAAAAGCAGTACTGATGCAGGCAACAATCAATGCGAAACATCCGAGTAATTTCAGTATCTTCCAAACATATTACACAAGTCTCCATCAAATTCTTGCCACTGCTACTTTCTACTAGGCTCATGATATTATATAGTTCAGGTGTCAAGAACATCTTGCAGCACTCAATTTTCAGCAGAGACGTGCATCCTTCATGAGGGCATTTAGGCAGCATCCCTTGAAGTAACTTAACTTCAACATGCTGTTTCATACAAGAAAAGCAGTAGTGATGCAGGCAACAATCAACCCAAAACATCCGAGTAATTTCAGTATCTTCCAAACATATTACACAAGTCTCCATCAAACTCTTGCCACCGCTACTTTCTACTAGCCTGATGTGAGAAAATATCCCATCCCTTGCAAGTTTATATGCAAAGTTGATATCGCTTTGTGCCACATGAGATGAATTGTAGCTAGTAAATTTTCTTTGGAGAAGTTTCGCCTGATCAACCAAGGCAGCAATATTGCCCTGTCTTGGTAGCCACTGGCCATTGAGCTGGATTATGAAATACAACATCAACCACTTACATATGGAGGTATTCGATGACTTCTTTACGCTTATAGTTCCTAAAGTGAAACAGTAATGACCTTAAAAACAAGTTTCCTAGATACTGAACATTATTAACCTTACAAACAAACTTAATTATACTGATTGGATATTTAAAACCTAGCTTGCCCAATATGGGGTATTTGAATCCTTCGAATGAAAAAGTATGCACATCTATCACTAACAACTAAGAAACATAATTTATTAAATTACATGGCACATACATTACAACAGTTAAGAAACACAATTTTATAAAATACATCGCATCGGAGAAACTAAATGGATACACTTAATTTGAAATAATTGATTGAGAGGCGGGTTTCTTGATATAACATATGACAGGATGCAAGATATATTCACCCTGAAGAGGCAACTAAAGAGATAAAAACAAACGCCGTCAAGGAAAATTTCGTCCCTCCTGACTTCCAATTGTTTCGACCATGCAGCTCAACCTTATTAGAGATTTCTGAAAAAAAAAATCGAGTAGACAATGAAACCCGCATTGCATATGAAACGCTAGTCTCACATCAAAATAATTAGCCAGGGACTATCACATTTGTAACAACCCGCCCAAACCTTGTAGATTTTGTCTACTTGTCACTCTCTCATCTCGATGCTCACGTGATTCTTCAGAACAGGCAAGTCATTTACACTAGTAATTATCATGAAAACTAGGGAATCGCCTAAGGTTTCCACCTGCTAAAGTCAACAATGGTAACAGTTACTAAAATAATAAATACAGCTTCTAATGGAAGCTATAAGGCTCAAAGGTGTGGGTGAAAAAGTGCAGAAATAGCAAAATAAATGGGAAAAAAAATGGAGAAATGGCTCCACTAGCAAGCCGGAGAAAAGTGATGCAGGAAGATCAGCGCAAGGATGACAGGAAATTGTGATCTGCTGTTTTCCTTTTCAAATCTCTATTTTTAGTTAATTTTTACTACTTATGGTAATTTTTTATTTGTCAATTAGGAATTGATTCTGAACCCAATTTGGGCCAGATTTTTGGCAATCTTTTGATTTCTTTCCGTATTTCGTTTTGGTAAGACTTTTAGGGTTTTGCTATTTTTGATAAAATCCTTGATTTTCAGCTATTTAAACCCGGCTTGTGGGTTGTTTTTTATTAATTCTTGATTATAAACAATTATATAAAATTCCAGAGTGTTCTCTGAATTTTTGGGTCGAAATTCTCCTGTTTTTCCCTTGCAAAGTACCTATTGCATTAGCCTACAGAATAATCTCTATTCTGTCCGGCGTCAATTGGTATCAGAGCTCAGCATCTTCCTGGCGGTATTTTCATTAGTTTTCAATGGCTGGTGGTCGTGGTCGTGGTCGTGGTGGTCGTCGTGGGCAGGTTCCGATTGAGGAAGTCCTGCACCGTGATCGTAACGTTCAGGATGTTATGATTGAGGATTTGCAGAGGCAAGTGGCAGAGTTAACCCAGCGCCTAGCGGCGCAGGAAATCGGTAATCATGATGTGGAAGATTTTGATACCGACAATTCCACCTTCGAAAATCCGTATCCAAAGTTAGGGCCAATATTTTTGGAAGATTCTGATTCCGAAGATGATTGGTTGAAAACCAATATTTTCATTGGAGAGCCAGTGTATGACGAAGAAGTAGATGATGATGTGTTCAATGCAAGCACGACGACTGAAGTTCAGTGTATGCTTCCATACCAGTGGCCGGATTATGAAGTTGATCAGATGGAAGACATTTTCTTGAACTCCTTACTGGAGGACGATATAACTGGCATGGAAAATCTTGAGATTCCATTTAGCAATTCTCCTGAATCTCAGCAGAATGTGATCCCAGCAGCAAGTCCAAAGAAGGAAGTTGTTTTTATGCCTTGTGGAAATAGTGCAGCAGGTGAGGTTTCAGAATTACCCATGGAGGTCCAGCAGCTGTTTTCGGAATTCTCTGTTTTGATGCCAGAAGACCTTCCTCCTGGACTGCCGCCAGAATTACCCATGGGCCGTTTACATCCTAGGGTAGGTGAGTTGGCCCAACATCTTCGAGGCATCCATGAGCAGGTGAAACTGACCAGTCACGAGAGCAATGCCAAGTACAAAACTCGAGCGGACAGTCATGATCGCCAGGTACTTTTTGATGTTGGTGATTTTGTTTGGGTTGTATTAACTCGTGATCGTTTTCCTGTTGGCGAGTATAATAAGCTTAAGGAGCGGAAGATTGGACCCTGTGAGATATTGCAGAAGATTAATGACAACGCATACAGGTTGTGTCTCCCTAGTCACTTGAAAACATCTGATGTCTTTAATGTGAAACGCCCGAGTCCTTGTTTTGCGGATTCTACTGATGCTGCTGTGAACTCGAGGACGAGTTCTTTCCAACCCGGGATGACTAATACAGGAGGATCAGCGCAAGGATGGCAGGAAATCGTGATCTGCTGTTTTCCTTTTCAAATCTCTATTTTTAGTTAATTTTTACTACTTATGGTAATTTTCTATTTGTCAATTAGGAATTGATTCTGAATCCAATTTGGGCCAGATTTTTGGCAATCTTTTGATTTCTTTCCGTATTTCGTTTTGGTAACACTTTTAGGGTTTTGCTATTTTTGATAAAATCCTTGATTTTCAGCTATTTAAACCCGGCTTGTGGGTTGTTTTTTATTCATTCTTGATTATAAACAATTATATAAAATTCCAGAGTGTTCTCTGAATTTTTGGGTTGAAATTCTCCTGTTTTTCCCTTGCAAAGTACCTATTACATTAGCCTACAGAATAATCTCTATTATGTCCGGCGTCAAAAAGGGGTCACAATCCATAGCCAAAACTCAAGTAAAGAGGGTGAAGATAAAGGAAGTAGAAGATGGATAGAGCAAAGAGCAAAGAGCATAGCTTCATCTCAAGCTAGAGAGTGGATGAAGAGCACTAGTAGAGCTAAAAACCCCCAAAATGAAATAAAATCCCATAGCTAAAAACCAAGAGAGAGTAAAAGAGAGTAGCAAGTAGAGAAGAAGGGTGAGAGATGGTGAAGAGAAGCTATGGCCGAATGCCTTATGGAAGGAAGAGCTGCCGCCTCCAAGGAGTAGCTAGGGCCGGCCTTGAGATCTCAAATCTTTTTTGAGGCCTAGGCAAGAGGTCCGTACGAGGCTCTTTATAGTATATACATAAAGTTTTACAAACTTAAGAAATTATTAAAGTAAAATTTCTTATTAAAATGTTACAAAATATATTAGTATTGAAAACACAAATTTTAAATCCGGTTTAGGTGATTTATAAAGAGTACGATTCCGTTTACATTATGTAAAAAAAGTTATGATATTCTTATTCGCAAAAACTAAAATCCAATTTCATATGAAAGTAAGTGTGATCGTAATTTTTTATTTTTACTTAAAAAACGTTGTTTCCACCATTTTTTTTATTTAAATGTCACTTTTTTTATTTAGTTATTTTTTTTTATTTTCTTTAACTTAGAATTAAATATTGATCTTGTTAAAATAATTGTATGGACATTGAAGAAGAACTATTATGGGACATTCATAAATAAAAATAAGCTAAAGAATTATGAAGAAAGAGTGTTATTTTTCTGGTTGGATAACTTATTAAAGTAACAAAAAATAAAACTTAATTAACCCATTAGTATTAGGTTATAGGTTGTGTAATTTTTAACCGGACATATTGGACTAAATTTTATTTGGGTTGATAGAATTAAGAATATGTGTAATTTTTAATTAGCTTGATTGGGCTTAGCTTTCATTTAAATTTGATATAATGGAATTTGTGTAGTTTCTAATAAATAAGATTCGGCTTAACTTTTATTTTTTAGATCCATACTAGCTATATTCAAAATTTTGAGGCCCCATCCGGACTGGGGGCCCTAGGCGACCGCCTACGTCGCCTGCCCCCGGCCCGGCCCTGGGAGTAGCCTCCAAGAAAGGAAAGAAATGAGGGGAATGCTGGAATCCCTAGACAAGCACTCTTGCCTTTTACTTATAGGTCACTTGCCCAAAATGGTGCCCTAAATCAAAGTGGTCCCCAAACCCCTACTAGTGCTCCACATGTCACTAACTCATGATGAGGGTCATAATATAAGCCAATAAGAAATGTTTCTTCCCCATTAAGAAAATGTGAAATTTTCCTTATAAGCCTTTATTATAACTAAACTATACTCTTAACCTCCATGCCACATGCTATTTCCAATCCCTTCAAAATGTGAAGATGTGTTGCGCTGTCCCTGTGTCACGGCTACACAGTATCTACGACCACAACCGAATCAGTCTTGCAACTGATCACTCCCCAATAGTCGTCGCAGTACATGCATACACTGCTCAAGCTATGCAAAAAGGTGGTAAACGAACCTGAGATACTGCCACAACATCAGGATCAGAAAACCTAGAGCAGTACTGCCCCCGTGTCTGTTGCTCAGTTCCACAAGCTACGCTGCCACAAAAGGTACCACTTTAGAAGGTCACGAGCTGCCATGAGTAATCCGTCCCGATGCCGGACACATTGGGTCAACCACGCGTACCAACTTTAATGGGGGGACTCAGGAGTATACCCAATAGCCCTGAATCCTTACGAAGACCCCTCTACGAGTCTAGAACATCCTAAAAATAATACCTATGCCTACAAAAGGAATATTAATTATCCTAAAGTAGAACATTCTTACCTTCAGCAGAGATTCCATTGGTCAGTCTACTTCTTCTCCTTCATCCAAGATACGCTCTGGGTTCTTTACATATGCGTTTGGTATCACCATAATTATCATTGTCATTGTTGTTACACTTAATAACACCCACACAGATTCGTTAAAAGAACTAAAAAAATAAAAAGGTAAAAGTTACCAATACTGAGAGGTTAGGGTGGTGGTGGTGGAAAATGCTTCATGTAAATTATGTGGGGGCTAAAGCGGAATCAATTGCTCATCTAATCTTATGTTTCTGTCCAACTGCAAAATTTGCGTATTGAACAAGCCCTTTCACGAGGTTCAGCCAAATGTATCTCAATAATGCATGGGAAGCCGTTGAAGGCCTCGAAGATACCTTAGATAATCATGTGTTGGCTATTGTAAAAATGTAGAAATGATTCTACTTAAATGGAATTATCAATATAATGGCCATTAACAAACTGCTCGCACTATTATTTTTCTGTTCAAATGATCAATGTGTATATATGTATACAGATATGTGGGTGTAGGTGTCACAGAGGTCCAGCTTCTACACTATTTTTCCACTCTCCAATTCTTAAAGAGGGATTAAAGTTGTGCTCATAAAGGTTAAATTTTGATATGCTTTTTTATTACAAAAATAGTAAATAATAAATACTAAGAAAATGACAAATAATAATTCAAATTCAATACACTAACATATATATATATATATAATACAAACATATATCAGTATGTGGATGACTCACATATTGGAATAGCGTATTGTGATGGCAATAATTGGCGACTCTCTTTAAACCCAAACTGATAGCAACACTCTGGCATTCGATCAACGATTTCACCTCCGTCAGTGGATTCCGTAACGCCAAAATTGGATCATCTCCGAACCGGCGAAATAAAACACTAATTGAAGCCAACGTCTTCTTCAAACCGTTGTACGGTCCGTGGAAGTGATCGTCGCCGATTTTGATCCACTCCTCCTCGGGCACACCGAGCAGGTCGCGAGACAAGACCTGATCGTGCAATTGACGGTCGAGATCGTCGCGAATTCGGCTCATCTCGGCGTCGACCTGATCGCGATCGCTGCGTTCGATCAGTTCGGCGAGGCTGGTCTGTGCGGCGCCGTCGTTTGGGAGGTGAAGAGAGGAGGCGTTGATGGCCTCTTCAAGTTGGAGCTTGAAGGCCAGGTCGAGGTCGGCGGCGTACATGGCAGTGATTCGACGGCGTTGATAGGAGATTATGCTCTGTAGTTCTTCAATGTCCATTTTTCGCGCCAAGTGTGAAAATCTTGACGTGGTTATGGGGTTGCGGGTGAAGAAAGACTACTGATTGAGCACCCACTAGTCACTTCCTTAATAATGTTGAAGGAAACGAAAGAGAAGACCATGGCTATGTATTTAAAGGATTAAACTAAATAAAATAAAGAATAAAATACAATACTCTCTCCGTTTTAATTTAGTTGTACACCATCCAACCTCAATACATCTATCATATATTTTCTTAAATTATTTATTTTTATTAATTTTAAAAAATAATTATTCTCATTAAAAACCACAACTATACTAATTTAAATATGAAAGTTTGTGTAATGTATTAATTTTAAATAATTTTTATGAGATAATCACTGTTATGTACTCCCTCCATCCCAATTTAAGTATTCACATTCACTATTCAACTCATTCCAAAATAAGAAAAGTCAATATCACTTTATTTAATCAATTTACCAATTTACCCTTCAATCATTCAAATTATAAAATATCTAAATTACAAACATCACATCACTTGGTGGAACTAAGAGTAAAATTAATTTTTCATTCACTATCACACGAATAAAAATCATCATCCCAAAAATTTAGATTCTCATAATTTGGGACATAGGAATTACTATATTTAGATCAAAATGTATTTTTGTTTCACTTTTTAAGTTTAAATCAGTTGCAACTAACTTCCGTATTTACGACCATGATATCATGGGATCACTTGATTTCGTGGACATCTCTTCCGGAGAACCAGAACATTCATAATTCAGTCAACAACATGCCACTCAAGATCTGAAAATTGTGTTACTACTATGTGCAAATTCCCTCCTTAGAATTATAACCACTCACTTTTGACAAAAAATTTCTCAATCTTACGTGGTAAAGACAATTTAAGTATAAGGTAATTTACACAAACCCATGTGATTTTAGAATTTAATCACAAAACCCCCCTTAGGTTCACCAAACTCTCTAAGATTTCATATTTGAATCAAATACCCTCTCCTCTAAAAAACAGTCAATTTTTATGTCAAAGTGACTTAAATGCTCATGACATAAAATTATCCTTTATGAATAATTTACACAAAAACTCCCCGACTTTCAAATTTTACTCAAATAACCCATGGGATTCAAAAAGCCCCTACAAATTTCATAATGCTCATAATAAATATAATAAATAATAAAATACAATATTATATATCTTTCATAAATAATACAGTAAATAAAAAAATATTCCGAACTACCAATTAATGCCGAAATGTTAAAAAACATTAAAAACAAAACAAAATTCTAAATAGTAGTTCAAAATATATTTTTATATTTCGAACTTAATTTTTTTTATATTTTATCCCAATTGCTAATTCGAAATTTTTTTATTTCGCCGCTAATGTTTTTATTTCGGCATAATTGTTTTTTTCGTTTATAGTAAAATATATAAAAACGAAAAAAAAAAATCCAAGGCCGAATTTTTTTTCTTTCATTTTTTTGTTTAATTTTTTTTTAATGAAAAAAAATTCCACCTTGGATTTATTTCGTTTTTTTGTTTTAAAATTTTGTTTTTTAATATTTTTTTACATTTCGGCATTAATTGGTAGTTCAAAATATTTTTTTATTTATTGTATTATTTATGAATGATATATAATATTGTATTTTATTATTTATTGTATTTATTATGAAATTTTTAGGGACTTTTTGAATCGCAGAGGTTATTTGATTAAAATTTGAAACTCAGGGGGTTTTGTTGCAATTACTCATAAAGGATAATTTTATGTCATGGGCATTTATGTCATTTTAACATAAAAATTGGCTTCTTTTGGGAAGATGGGGTATTTGATTCAAACCTAAAATCTCATGGGGTTTGATGAAATTCAGGAAGTTTTGTGATTAAATCTTAAAATTACAAGGGATTTTGTGTAAATTACCCTTTTAAGTATATTAGTAAAAAAAATTCTTATTTGCGCAATTGACAAAATACATTTTTTATTTTTTTTTAAAATAAAAATAAAAAATTTGAACATGGGGATTTTCGCACCTTTTGTACATAAGGAATCTTTTTTATTATTAAAAATTTTCCACTTCACCTTCTACATAACCGAAGACTACAAAACAGGTAAAGGATTTGAAATATATAAATATATATATATATATATATATATATATAAAGAGTATTGCATTCTTAAGTTTTCCAACTGAACTTTCCTTTGTGCCATCCTCCTACAAGGTAGCCTTGATCTTATCACAAATTATATAAATATTTGAGTTGCAACCTTAACATACAAATCTTCCAGTTACAATTCATTATTTATGCAATGGCGACGAAAAGATAAGTAAAAACACAATATAATGCACAACTTATGGTAAATTTGAACAAAAGATTCTCCAACTCCGATTCAAAGGGGTTGATAGGTTCACTATAGTGCTCTATTAAATGGTGCTGGTTCGAAAAATGAAATATTTTTTTTTTTCTCCCCAGTTTACACTGACAGGACAAAAACATAATATGAAGTAAAACCACTATTCAAGGGGTTAGCCTTTTCCTCTCCATCCTTGTTCTTGTCTCCTTTCCCTCCAATTCAATCCTACATGGGATAAATCAGGAAATAGAGTTCTTCAACACCATTTAACCCACAAAAAAAAAAAAAAAAAAAAAACATTTTGTGTTCCTTAGTAGCCAGAAAATTAGATAACATAGAGGTGGTTGTGGTAAAATCAAGCCTGCAAAGGACAAAAAAAGATGCTACTGGCACCAAATCCTCATTAAGCATTTGATTGATTCACTCCTAGGCTCTAGCATATATAAACAATGAACCATAGAGGATAGATGGAAGAAGGGGTGGGGGGTATCACCAAAATATTATGTTAGTCAATTGCGTATAATGTTGCGCTCATCCCAGATTGGACAAGTACAAGTTGCTTTCTTGTTCTTCCACTCTGCTCCACAAGTATAGCAGAATTGATACCCACATCTGCAACAATAAGATGTTAGGTTAATATTGGTAAGATAACAATAACTACAATAAGAATTGCTTACTTGGTGTATTTTCCAATTATAAAAGCTTTTCTCTCCAAATACTAATGAATACATGACATGAAGTGCTATAAGATGAACGGACAAAATCATCCGAGGAGACCTAAACTTCAAGATCATACAGCAACACTCACCCAATATATTCCAAATCCACATTCGAACCAAGAAAAGGATAAATAAATCCATGCCAATGTTTACAATGATATATATTCTAAATCTTCAAAACTTCTTTCAAAAGTATGGAAGAAATATAAATTCGAAAAGGCAATGAACTTAAATTGGGTACAGTAATGCCTTCTCATCTTTCAACTCCAATACCGAAGATTATGGTTTTAATTAATAATCATGCTCATTAGCACACTCCCTCAAATTTCTATGCATCATTTAGCACCCCTTTCATCTTAAACCAAGTAGCTATTACGGAGCCCCCCGCCCCCAAAAAAACCCACATTGAAAAAAAGGCTGATATTCATGCTGTTGCAATCAAGTTATTAGCTTTTATCAAGAAAACCAAAGAATCAATAAAACTATTTCAGCTTGTCTGCAATTCACTTTACATTGATGCTTAGTAAGGTGAATAGAGTAGACTTCAGAAAGGTAATGCCCATTACAACATTTAGTATTATAAATAAATTAACATCGATGCTTAGTAATCAGTGTATCAAGGGTTATAAGATGAATGCATTACACAGTCGATATGTTGTGCATCTGGTTTAAAAAAAAGAGGTGTCATTGCAGAGAGATGAGGAAGCACAATTTGCCGTAGACAGCTATCTGATTTTTCTTCCTTTCTTCTCTCTCTGTTCCTTTCTTAATAAAGTTGCTAAACCTACTAACAATGGTATATGGTTTGGGAGAGTTAGATTGAATCATTGCCACTCTGCTAACACCACCAACTTTGAATCCCTATTTTGGCAGTTGTGTACTCGTATTGGAACAATTTATGTGAGAATTATTGAGAGAGAAATATATTAGTATCATAATAAATAATATATACTGAAAAAACCAGCATCTTTACGGTTATGTTATTAGAGCACAACTCTGGTTAGGGGCGGAACACTCATGAAGATTTTGCAGTACACTTCTATCCATGGTGGTTGTTTCACCAGAATTGATTACTTTATATTGGTTGTTAACTTATGGAAGTGACACTTTATCCATCTTTATTTCTAATACAGCATACCAGACCGGAGGGGAATAAAACAAAATACCTGCAATAAATGTGGTAGCAACCTTCTGCAAGTTCAACCATGTGGTTGCATTTCACACACTGCCGCCATGACTTCCTTTTTGCAATAGACTTCAGCTTTGCATCCCCTTCACATGGATGAGGATTGTTCTTTTTGTAATCATAGCAGGTCATGTTATTATGCCAAGCAACATTGCAATTCACACAAAAAAGGCCACCACATTTGGTGCATTTTATGGCTCCAGATCGAGCACCTCCAGATATATTAATACCCCTGCCAAGAATCTCATTTTTTGACATTAATGCCGAGCATCTAGGATTTGGGCAATAGACCTTATCTGTGGCAGGAATGGCAGCTTCCTTTATGCGCAGGCTCATAATATTATATAGTTCAGGTGTCAAGAACTTCCTGCAGCTCTCAATTTTCAGCAGAGACTTGCATCCATCATGAGGGCATTTAGGCAGCATCCCATGGAGCAACTTAACTTCAACATGCTGTTTCATACAAGAAAAGCAGTAGCGATGCAGGCAACAATCAACCAAAAACATCTGAGAAGAATCAGTATCTTCCATACATATTAAACAAGTCTCCATCAAATGTTTGCCACGGCTACTTTCTGCTGGCCGGGTGATCTGAGAAACTATTGCATCCTTTGCAAATTTAAATGCAAACTTGATATCGCTTCGTGCCACAAGAGATGAATTGCAACAAGTAAATTTTCGTTGGAGAAGTATAACCTGATCGACTAAGGCAGCAATGTTGCTCTGTCTTGGTTGCCATTGGCCAGTGACCTGGATTATGAAATACAACATCAACCACTTATATATTCAGGTATTCAATGACTTCTTAATGCTATTAGTTCCAAAAGTGTAACCGTAATGGCCTTAAAAACAAGTTTTGGAGACACTGAACATTACTACATGAACAATGCAAAGGCAAGTGAAGATATAAAAATACATTTCTTCAAGGGAAATCTTGTTCCACCTGACTTCTAATTGTTCCAGAAAAACTCTCACATCAAAATCTGTCATGTTAAAGATTTCAAAAAAGATGTGCAGTAAAAAATGAAATCTGCAGGAATATGAAATGTTTGTCTCACTCTCACATCAAATTGACTAGTCTAGGACATTAATATCTGTCACAGTTTGCCACACCCTGTAATGTTCATTCTGCCAAACTACTTTAACCAAAAGCCCCACATCACAAAGTAGTTCCAGATATTACAATTAGGTCAGTTTTTGTTTTTTTTTTGCCTTCTCTCACTTCAATCTACATCTCCATCCTCTTCTTCGTCTCCTCCCTTTGCTACTTCTCTCCTCATCTATCTTCTCTACTTCTTCTCTATCTTTATCTTTTTTTCTTTTATGCTCTATTTTTTCCCTTTTCTTTGTAACAGTTTCATTTTCTGTTAATTTGCTGCTTCTTTATTCTTTCATTCTAACTGTTTTGTTCTT
The DNA here is from genome assembly GCA_963922005.1 of Cornus suecica. Classification (NCBI taxonomy): domain Eukaryota; kingdom Viridiplantae; phylum Streptophyta; class Magnoliopsida; order Cornales; family Cornaceae; genus Cornus; species Cornus suecica. The sequence continues at coordinate 80,828,965 of OY998239.1, forward strand.
TTTCCTTTTTGTTCTTCTTTTTTCTTTCACTCTTAACTGTTTTGTTCTTTTTATTCTTGTAAGAGTTTTTTTCCCCTTCACTTTTTTCTTCTTCTTCTTTGATGTTGCCCTATATTATTGTCCCCTTTTTTTTCATGGTTTATATTTAATATAGAGAATACAGATTTTCTGAAATATATATAGTTATTTTTATGATTTTCAATGTTCAAAGGATATCATTGATGGATTTACATTTTCTTATTTGAGATTAATATCATTGATAAAAGATATGAACTCTTTTATAGTACTATAATTTCTTAATCCAGGTTCTTGCTTCAATCAGGTGTGCGCCTCACCATGCGTTGTGCGCCTAAGATCCAGAAGATCACAGGACGCGCATCACAGAGAGAAAATTAGAAGCCGTTCTAATAAGTTGGTCATTTTCTATTATCATCTAGTAACCATGGGCACGCCTAAAACGGCAAAGAATTCGTGTTGAATACCACACACTTCGACACGTGTCAGACAAACCAAATCATGTGCCTGATTCTTCATGTATTCAAAAACTGTGCGGAGATTTCTATTGGGGAAATTATTAAGAAAGTTTAACATTTCAAAAACTGTTATAGGCTTCTGAGCGGACACTTTGGTGTAGATTCCATCACCCCTCAGGAGGTTCACGATTTCATCGTACTTCAGATGCCTAGCTCCCCAAGCCGGGCTGTTATAGGCTTCTGAGCGGACACTTTGGTGTAGATTCCATCACCCCTCAGGAGGTTCACGATTTCATCGTACTTCAGATGCCTAGCTCCCCAGGCCGGGCTGTTTTTCCTTGGAAGGCGGTCTAACGTACAAGGGCCCCTCTTAAGATTGCTTTCTTTTACGTGGTCAACATCGTGGGGTCGTATCCTCACTTTAGACATTTTGAAGCAGCGGAATATTATTGTGGTCAATCGGTGCTTTTTGTGTAAGAATGATGACGAATCTACTGACCACATTCTCTTGCATTGTCCGGTGGCTTATGATTGTTGGTGCTTGCTTTTTGGCCTTTTTGGTACTCTAAGGGTTCTGCCAGCTTCGGTTCGTGAGGTCTTTGATATTTGGAGGGGGTCCTTAAGGGGTCAGAGGCTCGTTCTTTTTGGAGGGTGGCTCCCCTTTGTCTTTGGTATAGTTTATGGCTTGAACGCGATAGACATTGTTTTGAGGGTCTTGAGTCTTCCTTGAGGGTCATCAAGGATCTTTTTATCGCTAATTTATTTTATTGGGTGGAGGGTCGAAATTGTAAATCTATAGATGAGAAGATAGGGTTTTTGGGTTCTTTTGGCCCGTAGGTTCTCTCTTTTGTTCTAAGGGATGCACTCCCCGTTTGAGTGCTTTTTATACAATTACTTATCAAAAAAAAAAAAATTTAGTTGAAGTGCAAGTATGAGTTGCTTAATAACCTTCACCAATATGGTGGTCGTTACATAATTCCTACGAAGTTGTTTTCAATCATTTGCATGATCACCTTTGGCTCTCTCTGATTCGCCCACCAACAAAGCTTGCTTTCTTCTTCTTTTTCACCACAAATCCGTGATATTTTTTCCTTTCACAAACCATTTTTTTTCATTTTTCTTATTTTACCTTCCTCTTGTTTCCATGAACTTTTCCATTTATGTGTTCTTACCTTTATTTTTAATAAATCTTAATTCTTTTCTCACGCATCCTAATCCTCTTTGTTTCTTTGTTTTTCTTAACCATTTTTTGTATGGCTTTCTTTCTTCCCGCAAAACACTTGTTTGTATTTTTTTAGTATTAGGTCGATAGAAACCTAATATTTGTTTTCTACCAACATCACTTCTTAAATATATATATATATATATATATATATTATAGCATCAGGTCAATAATACAAATTATCCTACATATAAACATGAAATATATTTATTTATCTCGTGCTCCCATCGTATCCATGTCCTAATTTTACAGGATTTGTCGCATTGCTATGTTCGTGTTGTATCGTTTCCATGTCTCGTATCCATTTTGGTGCTTCTTAGATTGTCTTATTCGTTCTTGGAATAAGAGCCATATACTTATTTCAAAGATATTCGTACTTGGATTTTAATTTAGATGATTGATGCACAAAACTCTGTCTTCGTGGATGCCATATGCAAAAGCCCAATGTAATACTTACGGGTACGAGGTCCAGATACGATATGATATAGAGACGGGGATACAATAAATTTCGAAAGAATAAGATACGCATACGGAGGGATATGACAAAAATATAACAATCCTTCTTTGAAAAAAAAATCGTCTTTCTAGATTTTTACGGACTTAATTGTAACAATTAAAATGGTTGCAAGAAAAGAACCACATAACTTGAAGCTTTAAACCACTCCATCATTCATCAACTTAAATTAATAAGTCACATGGTCCATAACTACCATTACCAAAAAGGGTAAAATAGTCACAAAAATATAGTCAGTCAACAACACAAGAACAAAAAAAACATTTGCCAAAAGTATCCCTACGTATCTAAACATATCCCTACGTATCTAAACATTATTCTCGGCATACGCCCACATATTCCAGCCGTATTGAGAAATTGAGAAATTAATTAAAAAATTTAGATACTTCTCCTAAGGATCGTACACATGTCCATGTGTGTCATTGGCATATTGAAACTGGACAAGTGTTTGATACCGCCATGGCGCTTTCGTAGAAGTATCCATGCTATCTAGGTAAAACGGTATGCACTCGCCATCGAGTAGTCCAGAGTTTGTAGATGACTGTTTTGAATTTAAAGGATTTAGATGCTCCTATGAAAGAATGTCAAGGCTAACATTCTTTTGGATTTTGAGTTACCTTCATAGAAAACTAGTTAGCTATAATTAAACAGTGATGCTAAGTTTGACTTTTATCTTTCTAATTAAGAGAACACAACTCCATCGTACCTTTGACTAAAAAGCCAAACATGAAATTAGACGGGCGAAAATCCCTCATGTTAGTTTCAAAAATTCAAACCAAACTCACAATCCTCTACCCATAATATATCTCGCTAACCCATTGTGCAAATAGAATGGCCACATACCATTGGATTCCAACAGAAGCCACTAGATTTGTCTCATCTTAGTACTCTACTTTCAACAAAGAATAACTTAACTTTGTTTCACTATAGCCTACTTCAAACCTCAGACTCTTGAAGATGATACCGTGATACCACGGACATCAGGCTAATAAAAGAATATATTTAAAGCCCCATCTTTTGCGGTGTCCAGTTCATAAAATCTAGTATAATTTTTTTTGCGTGATGCTTCAACACCAGTTTCACAGAATCATAAGATAAAAATAATAAATAGTTCTTATCTGAGACTTGGGATTAATAATAATAAACATGCATTCTCCAACAATGCAGGGCATTAAACAACATTTATTTGAAAATTGATCAAATTCAATAATTTCATTACCCACCTTACCCACTACCACACAAACATAAAGACAAACACATGTATCAAATATTATCAATCTGTTTTCATACAGAAACATGCAATTTCCGAAAAAAATGGTATGCGGTAAACAAAAATTTCATAAGAGATAATTCAAATTCTATATACACAAACACACACACACATCAATACATATATGTCTGTACATGAAATTGATCTTTTCCTTTCAGTTGACAACAATTGATGTGATTGTTATATGCTTTAGGGTAAACAAACTTATAAATATATGTAGAGATATATACAGAAATATGTAAAATTCTAACTAAATAACACATTGAATATAATATATATAAGTAACTTACAAATTGGAAGAGTGTATTGTCATCACAATAGATAGTTACCCTCTTCAAACCCAGAGTGAGAGCCGCATTAAGGGCTTCGATCAACGCTTTCATCTCCGCCGCTTCGCCGCTGGTTTCGCCGCCAATCAAACCCTTCCCCAAAACGAAAATGGGATCATCTCTCAACCCGCAAATCGCAACCCCAATCGAAGCCAGACTCTTCTTCTCACCCCCAACCATCTCTTCGCTAACCAAACCCTTGAAATAAACCCTAAACGCCTCCGCAATGGGCTGCGTCGTTGCCGCCGCCGCCGCTGCCGCCGTGGCGGCGGAGGAAGAACAATCGCCGTACGGTCGGTGGAAGTGATCGCCGGTCTTGGCCCACTCCTGCTCCGGCACGCCGAGCAGATCGCGCGCGAAGACCTGATCATGCATTCGGCGGTCGAGATCGGCGCGCATTCGCCTCATCTCGGCCTCGGCGTGGTCGCGATCGCTGAGTTCGCGCTCGTAGCGGTCGATCTCGTCGGCGATGAGATCGGCGAGGGTTGAGTCCGCGACGTCGTCGTTTGGGAGGAGAGGTTGTGGAAACGACGACGATGAGGAAGAGGAAGAGGAAGAGGATGAGGAGGGTTGGAGAGAGAGAGAGGCGTTGATGGCCTCTTGCATTTGGAGCTTGAAGGCTAGGTTGAGATCGGCGTCCATGGTTTTGACCGCCGTGATTTCACGGCGCTGCTCGGAGACTATGCTCTGTAGTTCGTCAATGTCCATCTTTTGGCGCCAAATATGGAAACGGAAAAGCTCTGCACTTTCTCTCTCTTATTGTGGGTTTAGGTTAGGGTATGGACTGAGGTCATAGAAATGGCAACGCTAAGTATATATGTATATATTATATATACATAATAAATTGATTTCACGTGTCATATAATAAATTGAAATTCTTGAAAATAATTTTGTACTATATTACTTGTAATAAGACGATGGGAGACTAGACACATACACAATTTTTATTAGTACTTTTTGGTTTTAATAATTGGTTTAAGTAATATTATTTTTGGTCAAATTCAAATTATTTAGAAATTTTCGCGGTTTCCAAAGACCTGTAAGATGATAAATCAAGTCATCAATTATAATGGATTCTCTCAATGTTTTCAATTCTTCCCAAAATTTTATGGTGAATGTGAAAAGCCATAAACTTTTCATTTACAGCATTTATTTTAGGGCTATTATTCCTATGTGATTTCAAAATTGTGTTAAAAAACTCCTTAATTTGAAAACTCTCTTAGGTTGCGTTTGGTAACGATGCGGTGCGGTGTTAGTTTTTGGTTTTGGGTTGGGTTGGGTTGGATTTGGTTTGGTGTGGTTTTATTTTGATTCCAAACCATGTTTGGTGCAGATGGTTTTGGTGTGAGAAAAAGTGATGTTAAAAAACCAAACCATGTTTGGTAGAGTTTGTATGGGTTGAAAGTCCGAAACCAAACCATGTTTGGTAACTTGGAATGGTTTCACATTTTATTTATAAATATTAAATTTTATAATATTAAAATATATTTAATATTAATATATTAATATATTAAAATATATTAATATTAATATATTAATTTTTAGGAAAGATAATAAAACTATAATATTAAAATATATTAAAATATTAATAATATAATAATATTAATATATTAGTTTTTAGGAAAGATAATAAAATTATAATATTAAAATAACTTCCAAAAATATATTTTAATATTAATATATATATTAATATATTAATATAATAAAATTTTAATATTAAAATATATTTTAATATTAATATATTAAAATATATTAATATTAATATATTAATTTTTAGGAAAGAGAATAAAACTATAATATTAAAATATATTAAATTTTCAAAAATATATATTAATATTAATATATTAATTCTTAGGAAAGATAATAAAACTATAATATTAAAATAACTTCCAAATATATATTTTAATATTAATATAATATATTAATATGGTACAACTATTTGGTTTTGGTTTGGGATGAGATGGTGCAACCATTTAGTTTTGGTTTGGGTTGCTACAGTACCGCACCACCAAAAACCACCTCATTTGATGGTTCCAAAATCATGGTTTGGTACCATCATTTGGTACCATTGGTTTGGTACTGTTGTACCAACACCAATCCTACCAAACATGGGTTGGTACCACCATTTCGTACCAAAACCAAAAAACTGGTACCAAAACCAGTTACAAAACAAGGCCTTAGGGCCCGTTTGGGAACCATCGTTTTTGTTTTTGTTTTGAGAACCAAAAAACAAGAATAATTTTTGTTCTTGTTCTTATTTTCTCACCCAAAAGAACAAAAACAAAAAACATGTTTGGGCCAAATAAACACAAATTCTCACACAATTTTTCATCTCTACCACAATTCTTTTTTTTTGAAAAATCCCAAAAAGAACAAAAAAACAAGTTTTTGTTGTTCCCTTGTTTTTTCTACTATTCACGAAAACAGTTTCCAAATTGAGAACAGAATAAACAGTAAAAAGGGTTGCCAAACATGTTCTGTTCTCCTGAACAGTGCCAAAAAACAAAAAACAGAACAAAAACAGAGTATCCAAACGCACCCTTAGAGTTCAGATTTGATCAACATGTTTCATTCCCTCTAGTTTAAAACAAAATTGTTCTTGAAACTAGATGGGTACTAAAAATTTTAAAAAATAATTTAAATGCAAAAAAGAATGCCCCGAATAAAATTTAAAAACAAAAAAATAAATCATTTTCCCTTCAATCATACAAATTGTTTTATATATATAAACTAATTTTTTTTTATTTATGCTCAAACAAAAAATTAATGCCGAATTTTTTTTCCAGACTACCAATTAGAGTGAAATATAAAAAATATTAAGATTAACTTCATTTACACCCCCTGAGATTTGCTTTAACTTCAATCATACCCCATCACGTTTGAGATTCTCATCATTTACACCATCTGACCACTTTTGGGACTAAAATGCCCTTACCCAAACACTCATTATCCCTGTTTCTAAATATATATATAAAATTCAAAAAAAATATATAAAATTCGAAAAATATATAAAATTCAAAAATAATATATAAAATTTGAAAACAATATATAAAATTCAAAAAATATATAAAATTCAAAAATAATATACAAAATTTGAAATATATATTAAATTCGAAAAATATATATATAATTTGAAATATATATATAATTCAAAAATAATATATAAAATTTGAAATATATATATATAATTCAAAAATAATATATAAAATTAAAAATATATATATATAATTCAAAATATATATAAATTTTTTGAAATATATATATAAAAAATTTGAAAAATATATATATAATTTGAAAAATATATAAAATTCAAAAATATATAAAATTCGAAATATATATAAAATTCGAAAACAATATATAAAATTCAAAAAATATATAAAATTCAAAAATATATATATAATTTGAAATATATATAAAATTCAAAATATATATAAAATTCAAAAACAATATATAAAATTCAAAAAATATATAAAATTCGAAAAATATATATATAAAATTGTTTTCAAAAAAATAAATGGTGAAGATATACAAGACGTAATAGAGAAAGGAAGTGTGAGGCTACAACACTTAAGATTCAACCAATGGTGTCAGGTACACATATAAACCATGGAGGTTTTGATTATTTGAAGGCAAATGATGCGGCTGTCCCTCAACTACTTTTATTTTAGGACAGCACCAAGCAAACACATAAGATATATTGGCAATCTAAGTGGTCTAGATTGAACTTCTCAAGTGGCACCATCATGTGTTTCCCCATGATCCCCATGATGGCTTGGAAAAATAATATATATAAAATTGTTTTCGAAAAAATAAAATTTTATATATGTATTTTGTAATTATATATATATTGAATTTTATATATTATTTTCGAATTATATATATATTTAAATTTATATATATTTTTTGAATTATATATATATTGTTTGAATTTTATATATTATTTTAGAATTTTATATATAATTTTAAGAATAGGGATAGTCGGTATTTGGGTAAGGGTATTTTAGTCCCAAAAGTGGTCAGGGAGTGTAAATGATGAGAATCTCAAACCTGAGAGGGTGTGATTGAAGTTAAAGTAAACCTCAGGGGGTGTAAATGAAGATAACCCAAAAAATTAAGTCCAAAATATAAAAAACATTTCGAACTACCAATTAGATTTTTTTTTCGTTTTTAATTTTTTATATATATTTACTATAAAATATATATTTTATATTTACGCCGTAATAAAAAATTAATGCCGGAAAATATTTTTTTTGAACTACCAATTAGGATAAAATATATAAAAAAAAATAAGTCCGAAAGATAAAAAAAATATTTTGAACCACTAATAGATTTTTTTTTTGTTATTAAATTTTGGTTTTTTATATTTTACTATAAACAGGAAAAAAATTTATTTATGCCAAAATATTTTATTTTCGAACTCCCAATTAGGGTAAAATATAAAATAATTTAAGTTTGAAATATAAAAAAATATTTCGAATTAAGAATTACATTTGTTTTATAAAAAAATTCAATAAACTCCCCTATGAATTCAGGAGCTTTTTTGTCTTAAATTAGAGGGAATGAGGCAAATTAATCAAATATGAAACCATGGGGGGTCAAACTACTGGGGATTTTTTGAACAATTTAAAAACCATATAGGGATTTTCGATAATTGCCCTTTATTTTACTTAACATTTATTTTGAATGAAAGTAAGCAATCATGTATATACATGGGTTATTGGTCCAGAGAAAATGGAGAAACGTTTTATCAATTATTTTATTTTATTTGGAGAAGCCATATTCACATTCCACTTAATTATAAAGTTGTTAACTAATAAAATGAGAGAATTATTCTGTAAAAGTGAAGTGGAAATTACTAATCTGTACATTTTAAAGTAATTGAAAAATGAAAATCGTTTCTATTTATATGATTAAAAAAATAAATGAACTGATATAAAAAAATAGTGGCACTATATTGCAAGGTAGTTAAAATCTAGATCCTAGATAGTAGAATCGTTACGATCCTACCACCTAAACGACTTAAATCACAGCAAAATCGTTCAAATAGGTAGAATCGTGTAGGGGTTCGAATGAATTAAATGATGTGAATATAGTTTCTACATAAGTTCGTTAATAAAATAATAGCACTGATGTTTTTATTGCTTTTGACTGCTTTACAGAGAAAAATAAAAGAGAAATGAAAGAGAAAATAACAGTTACAAGTGATTGCAAAATACTTTCTCTCTATAGAAATTTCTCTCCTTTAGTCTCCAAAAGTCCTTTGAAGTGAGCTCTCGCACTTCTATTTATAGACGTGAGTGTCCAGTAGCCCTCGCGGATTGCATTGCCACGTCAATACCTGTCTCGCGACATGGATCCCGCCATACCAATCCGCGCCATAAATATCCTGCATAGTATCATCTCGCGCCCTTGATTACGCGAAACGGATTCGCGTAATCCCTTGCGCGGATCATACTGTGCTCCGTGAGCTGTGATCCGCGCCTGTTTCATCTCGGATCTGATTTTTCCTTAGCCAAGGAACCATGCTGTATAGTTTTGCTGGGTCATGATCTTTTTCATGACCCTGAATACTATCGGCCTCTCTAAGGTACTTTTACTTAGGACAACGTAAATAGGGTCGCGACCCACTATTTACATATCCCAAGCATTTCCCCTAGATTCCGAATAGTACTCCCTACGCGAGCAACATTTAGGGTTATGAGTTCATATGCGAGTTATAAACACATCAGTCCCTTATACCTCCCTCTGTATAATGCAAACTCTCGCGTACAAACTTTATTTAGGCCATTTTCCCAAATAAAGCAAACCTTGGGCCAATCTCCCAAATAAATAAATCCCTGGGCCAATCTCCCAAATAAATCAATCTTCGCGGATTAACCTTTTCGCGAATCACCACCTTTACATTTTTCCCCATTGCGCTTTGATACTTAGCCAAGTATTAAAGTGCAATAACATGTGGCTCACGAATGAAAGTACTTCATATTGTTGCTTGAAAGCTGCCTTTCCCCATGCCATTTTTTCCTTTTCTTTCGCGAATGAAGTATGTTTACTACATCTCGCGACCTTCCATCTGATCCGCGAACTTCCTCTCTCAGTTTTTCTGCTTTTCGGCTAATCTTGTGTATGTATCTATTTTGATTTTCCCCGTATCCTTTTTGCTTTTTCAAATTTGCTCATATCTTTGGATCCGCGACTTTTTAGGTGTGCTTGGCTATGCGACCTTTCGCCTCCCTCGCGCATTTAATGCGCCGTTTTGATTTCCGCGCCCAACACTTATATATTTTTCCCATGTCATTTTCACCACTCACAATTTATACTTTCCTCAGAGCACTATTTTTCAAGCCTCTTATTTTCCACCTCTTTTCTCGCATCCCTTTTTTTCTCGCGCATACCTTGTTTATTTCAAAAAGAATCTTTTCGCAAGTCTGTCTCACCATGATAAAAGTCTCCACACCAAAACTTCTTGCACCTTCTTCTGGGGTTACTCCCTCTGTTCCTGATGCCTCTGAGTAGAAGAAAACACCATTTATTGATGCTCAAGATTCATTCTGGGAAACTGTGCGAGCACTTCCCTATCCCCTTATCGCGAGCCAACCCCTTACTCTTGACCTAGATAACGAAGCAGAACCTGCCTTTGTCCCACCTCTTTCTATTCCTCGTTTTGCTATTGAAAGGGGTGATGCACCATTTTATTTCATCGAATATAAGGGACATGTGGCCCCAATCACAGACTGAAAGATGTGGTATAACCATATTCTTAGTCAAGACCGTCACCGCGCCACTCTTGCACAGGCTGGTATTCTTGAGTCCATTGAGCTATTTTCGGATTTTTATGTCCGTAGTGATGTGGATGCGCTGAATACTTTAGTTTCGCAATGGAGCACATTCTCCCATACCTTCATTGCTTCATGGGGCGAGTTCACACCCACTTTGGAGGATGTCGTAGTTCTATTTCGGCTCCCTGTCTTGGACTCGCGCCCCATCAAGGCACCTTTAGTTGAGCTAGAGGATAAGAAGATCCTTAACCAACTTCGCGATTATGGCAAGTACGCTTGCAAGCGAGGAAGTTGGTTTGACAAGGGTGTACTTCTTCCTGAGCAGGCCATATCCAGTCGCCCGAAGCTGTCCTACTCTGCTTGGTGCCACCACTTCTTTCGCGAGTACTCTTCGCGAAAGCCAACCCCTGGTCAAGATCGCGAGTCTATTGCTGGACCTCAATTCAATGGCCCCTTAGATCTGACAGGCTTCCTCGCATATTGGCTTGACCGTTACATCTTTCAAGGTAAGCCAGAGGATGGTCCCAGTCGTATGGTGTTCCTACTGGCCAGCATGCTGTCGCGAGGTGTGCGTATTGCCTTAGCGCCCTTCTTTCTTGGCACCCTGTACTCCCAGCTAGACACCCTTACAAATGACTTTGCCCGTTCTTTGGGTAGGTACGAGATTAGTACTCATATTTCAGGTACATTCCTTACCCTTTTCCTTTTTGACCATTTCCCCAGCTATGCTCCCGTTCCTGCTTCATTCTCTCCTCAAATATCAGAGGCCAATACCTCTATTACTTTAAAATCGCGGGCTATCCGCTGGACCTCTCTTTCATCTTCACAAACACTTTCTTCTTTTATTGACACTTTTTCTGAATTTTCTTGGCGTCCATACATCACTCCTCTTGAGGGTTTCTATTCTCCCGACTTTTACCCGAATGAGGAGATAGTTTCGTATGACATAGCGGTAGATGATCACCTTATCTTTTTGGCCATTACTCATAAGTGTCACCTTCCCATATTCAGCGAAAATTTCGACACTATCACATCTTATAACCCTTCGCGTGTAGCAAGGCAATTAGGCTTTGATCAGGCCATTCCCCCTCCTCTTCCTCTATATAGTGAGGATAACTTTGACAGGTGCTTCATATCTTTTCGCGAATCTATTGAGAGGAGTGTTCGTATATTTTCTACTATCATTTTTATCCAGCCCGGCAGTCATAGGGGTGGAGTGACTACGACCTATCATGAGTTCTAGAAGGAGCAACTAGTGAGATTTCAAAGTTTCATGGCTGAAACTCCCCCTGTTCCCATTCCAGTTCCAGTATTCATTGCAGACCCTTCTTTGAAACTTCACAAGGTTAGAGCCAAGTCTACGCCAAAACAGCATGCTCATCCTTCTCAAACTCAGAAGCCTAAACAGACTTGCAAGAGGTCTCTCCGCGAGGAAGTTCCTCCCGCGAGGCCACCTATTCGCGAGGAGCCTATCCGTGAAAAGCCCATCCGCGAGGAGCCCATTGCGAGACGCCTGGTAAATTTTTTTAACCTTTTTCCTTTGCTGTGTTATGTATTTTCAGGTGTTTAATACTAACTCCTCTTCTCTTCTACAACGTTCTAGTGCCCAGGCTACAGGTATCCTCAGTGATTCTTATGATGTACTGGACCATGTCCCTTTTTCTGTTCGTCTTAAAAACCTGTCTATTGCAACAGTGTTGGACAGTGTGCCCCTCGCGAAGAGGAAGAGAAAACTCACCAAGGCCTTCACAACCCATGTGGCAGAAGAGACTCCTAGTTCAAAGGAACCTCCCTTGGTGCGGAAGCACAAACTTTCTCCTGAAGTATCTCATGTGGGTGCCTCAGAGGCAGCCTCAGAAGAGACGTCCTTGGCTGCGAGGCGTAAACTTGCCTTGGCCAAGCTGAAGAACAAACGGAAGCCTGATGCAACTTCCATTATGCTGGATACTGTTGCACGCGTTGTTGAGGATATGAGGGCTGGAGATGATGCAGAGGAGACGGAGGTTGCCAGCATCCTCTCTGATTTACCCCGGACGACTCTTTCCCAGAGTAAACTTCTAACTTGACTTTACTTTTCTGCCTTTTAGATTCCTTGTTTTTAACACTTCAAATTCCTTTCCTTTTTAGGTCATCGCGAGACAAATTCCCCGCATGTTCCAGCCTCACCTGGGGGTGGCCTATATTCTAACCCCTCTGCTGCAGCTTCGTCTAACAATGATGAGGACCACCTCACCATTAATTCTTCGTTCAACAAATCTTCTCTGCCTACTCTTGAAGAAGATGAGGATGATGACATTTCCTATTCATCTCGCGACAATGTCATTTCCGCGACTTCTACTCCCAAAGCAAATCGCGAGGTATCCTCAGGTCGCGAGGCTGAGGAGGCCACAGTGTCTCGCGAGGCTTCTCCCAAATTGCTTTCTATTCCTGTTTCCCCTAAGACCGTTGCTACTGATGATAGAGCAGAGGATCTCAACATTGATGACAGTCATTTGCAACATCTTGGTGGTGACATTGCATCCAAGATTTCAGCAACACTGGCAGATGGTCCCATGATTAAGAGGTCTATCTTTGGCACCCCTATCCCAGAGGTTGAGGAAGGTAACACTTCCATCACTTCGTCTTTCTACTTTGAATCTTAATGCTAAAATATGATTTTAACATGCTTTTTTCTTCTTATAGGTGTAAATTCCAAAGATTAAGAGATGATCAACGAGCTACTCCATGATGCTCAGAGGATTTCTGAGGGTTAGACGGTATTCTCTCTGGATACTCTTACTGAGACGCACATAGAGGCACCTCCATCACCATCTCGCGTCACTGTATCAGATCCTCGCGAGCCTATTCGCGCCTCTGCCACAGATCCTCCTGAGCCCACTCGTGCTTCTGTCACTGATTTTCTCGAGCCTGTCTCTCGCGACCATGCTTCCACTTCTCGCATGCCTGTCATGGCTCATGTCTATGATACTGCTTCCTTAGTGCCAGTACCTTGGCATCAGTGGTTCTGTTATCCTCGTGACATCCCGGTGTTAGATCTGGTAGAGGCAGCTCATCCAGAGACTTTTGCTCACATGGAAGTTCATGAGCCACTCTTGCAGACGGTCCACCTCCAGCTTGTTGTAAATATGTTCAGGACCCTTTTAGAGACTTCCATTCAGGCACTTGTCCTGATACTCTTCCGAGATGTCATGCTCGCATAAATGACTGGAAGAAGGTTGGGATGGATGTGTCCTTGTGGGAGGCCCGACTAGCCATTATTCAGAGACTCTATGATCACCATCTCGTCGAGCTGAGGGGTCGTGATGTTCTTCAAAGAAAACAGGCAGAGATTGCAAAGACTCGCAGACAGTTAGCACTTCTCGAGGAGGATGAGAAGAAACTTCATGATTCAGCTAATCATCTTGAGCGGGCCCATATGTATTTAGAGGAGCATGAGGGTTTCAAGCTATCATATCCCATTACTCAGAACCTTTTCTAGCACCCCTTTTTCTTTATTTGTATATACTGTCTTCTGATTGTAACCACATTTTTGCTGTATATTCTTGTACTGTGATAGTAACTTTGACATGCTTTATACATGTGGGATGATTTGTTTGATGTTTTATGTCTTTATTGAAGAACATTTTTTTTTATAACACCATAATCCGCAACGCCTTCATGCTTGATACAATTTAATCCATTTCACATTCAGAGGTTCAGCCTTCTCGCGAGTGACTTCATGCTCCATCCTGTAGTACCCACTGCTGCCCTCACTTACAATCACATACGAACCTTCCCACTTAGCTTCAAATTTTCTTACCCTTTGCCCTCTCATAATTGCCAGTACCACTTTCAATACTCTGTCCCCCTCCTCGAACCATCTGTACCGTACCTTTTTGTTGTAGTTCCTTGCTTGTTTCTTATTGTATTCCTTTTGATTCGTAAAAGCTTCGGCCCTTATTTCATCCAATCCTTCTATCTCCAATAGCTTGTCTTCCAAACTGCTTTTACATGCCAACATTTTAGCAGCCACCTCTAACTCCGCAGGTAGCACAACATATGCTCCGTAGACTAATGCATAAGGGGTCATGTCTGTCGCACTTCGATATGCAGTTCGATGCGCCCACAGTGCTATTGGAAGCTCTTCCACCCATTTCTTCTAGTTATCATGCACTAGCCTGGACAGGATTCGAATTAACGCTTTATTAGAGGCTTCACCCTATCCATTTCCTTTTGGATAGTAAGGTGTGGACTTGTGATGAATAACTGAGTATCTCCCCAACAAATCCGCGACCTTACTATTGACAAAAGGAGTCCCATTATCTGACAGTATCACCTTTGGTATCCCAAATCGACAAATGATATTTTCCTTTATGAATCGAACCATATTGTCTGTTGTCGTTCGTCGCAGTGGGATAGCTTCTACCCACTTTGTGAATAATTTAGTTACCAGTAAAATCCATGCATGTCCCTGAGCTTGTGGTGTGATTGGCCCAACTATGTCCAGTGCCCAAGTGTGGAAAGGCCAGGGTGTAGCTAAACTGTGTAATTTAGCTCCCGGAGCATGGATGAGATCTCCGTGCACCTGACACATTATATTTTTTGACAAAATCACTGCAGTCCCTTTCCATTGTTGGCCAGTAATACCTGGATGATAACAACTGTTGAAACATTTTTCTAGGGCCCTGGTGACCAAACACGTGGACCAGTTTCAATACTTCCCCTGCCTCTTCTTCACTTACACACTTCATCAGTTTTCCTTCAAAGCTCTTTCGCAATAATTTTCCCTCTTGTAATACAAATCGCGAGGCCAATTTTCTGAATCGTGGGTGATCTTTTTCAAGCAAAATTCCTTCTTTCAGATAATGCACATATTTGTTCCGCCAGTCTATCATGTCTGCTACATTACCTTCGCTTGCAGATGGATATGCATTACAGTTCTGATAGCTACTTTGTATTTTTACCGCATCATCCTTCATACTTGGCCAAAAGAAACCTTCTCGCTGCAAAACTCGATAGAGACTGACATCTGCTTGACCACATATTTTCTTGTGAGCTTTCTGTAGCAGTTCTCCTATCTCGTTTATTGCCACGCATCTGGCTAGAATTCCTCCAACCGCTTTGTAATATAACACACCTTTTATGATATGGTATTCTCATCTCAAGGTATTATTATCATTTCTCAGTAGAGCCTGTACTATTTACGCTCTCCAATCATGCTCTTCATACACTTATGATTTTCCCCTACTACTGACCACAGAGTTATTTCTTCGCATTACTTGCACACAAGACTCTAATCCTTGGAAATGTAGTCACGAGCCCAATGTTGCTAATGCATCGGATCATCGGTTTCCCTCTCGCGGCTCATGCGTAAAACTCACAGTCTCAAAGCCTTCTATCATCTGACGGATGAGGGTTCTGTAAGGCACCAGATGAGGTTCTTTGACAACATACTCCCCTTTCACCTGTTTGATGACCAGTTTGGAATCTCCTCTTACATGAAGTATTCTTGCCTTCAACTGTTGAGCCATCATTAATCCCAGCGCCAACCCCTCATACTCGGTAATGTTGTTGGTACAAGGAAAGTCAAGTTTGTAAGCCATGACTAATTCTTCCCTTGTTTCCTCATTCCTTAGTACGAAATCAGCTCCTCCTCCTTTTTCTGTGGATGATCCATCGAATTCCAAAGTGAATTCCGCATTTTGTTCCGTACTTGCCGCTCCTACTTCCTCCACATTGGGCTCAGCTCCTCCAGGAAACAAAGCTAGCAAATCTGACAAGGCCTGACTTTTTACTGCTTTCGGTCTAGAGCATGTGATCTCATATTCAGATAGTGCTAATAACCATCGAGTAATTCTTCAACTGAGTATGGGCTTCGTGAGTAGATATCGTATGGGGTCACTTTTGGTGATTAGCTCTAACGGATGTGCCAGAAAATAATGTTTGAATTTATGGGCTGCGAATACTAAAGCGAGACAGTGTTTTTCCAACGATGTGTATCGCGACTCTGGTCCCTTGAGTACCCGACTGATATAGTAAACATGTTTTTTTCCCCCTTTATGTTCCTGGGCCAACAAAGCTCCCACGGATTTATTGGTGGAAGTGAGATATATTATCAACGGTTTTCCTGGCTCGGGTGCTACCATCATTTTTGGTGATGCCAAAATCTTCTTGATTTTCTCAAAAGCCTCTTGTTGTTCTTCTCCCTAGTTATATATAGAATTTTATTTCAACAAAGACATGAGTGTGTGAGTTACCTCTGCTAGTGCCGGGATAAACCTCCTCAGATAAGATATATTCCCCATAAAGGTTTTCAACATTTTACGAGTTGTGGGTGGAGCCATTTCTAATACTGTCTTAGCCTTTGTCGGGTCCATATCAATGCCCTGCCGATGTACGACACACCCTAAGAACTTTTCTTCTGGTACTCCAAAGGCACATTTGATGGGATCCATCTTTAAATTATACTCGCGACATCGTTACAGTACTTTTCTTAAATCACCTACATGATCCTGCACGACTCTAGACTTTACCACCAAGTCATCCAGATAGTCCTCCACAGTTTTATGCATCAAGTCATGAAATATTGTTGTCATGTCGCATTGATACGTAGCCTCGACATTTTTAAGTCCAAATGGCATGACCGTATAATGAAAATTCCCCATTGGGATGCGAAAAACAGTTTTCTCAACATCTTCCGACACCATCTTGATCTGATTGTACCCGCTGAATCCATCCATTAACGAGAAAATTTCGTGTCTTGAGGTTGCATCCACCATGGTGTCAATGTTGGGTAGAGGGAAGTCATCCTTTGGGCAAGCCTTATTGAGATCGTGATAATCTACACATACGCAGATCTGCCCAGTCTTCTTCTTCACAGGCACAATGTTCGCGAGCCAGGTCGGATGTTGGGTTGGCTTGATGAACCCTGTTTTCAACAACTTCTCCACCTCTGCCTTAATTTATACCTCCAAATCGGGATGAAATACTCGTTACTTTTGCTTCTTTGGTTCTAATGCGGGATGCACATGGAGATGATGGCTTACCAATCCAACATTGAGTCCCGACATTTGACTATAATCCCAGGCAAAGACTCACGAAACTCTTTGAGCAATTCTACCAAAGCACGCTTAGTTTCGTCGGGCAGCGTACTGCCTATGAAGGTAGGTCGTGGATCTGTGTCGTCGCCTATATCCACTTCACATAAACCATGCTCCGGTCGTGGATTGGTTTTGAGTGCTTCAGGCTCAGTGACCAACTTCTTTTGTACTTCTGCCTTATATGTCCCGGGGTCAGTGCCAACTGTGCAAGCTCCTAACCCCCAATTCCGTCATAATTTGTACACTACTCGTCCATCAGGCATTTTGACCCGCGACCAGCTCACCTCCTTGAGCTTCCGTTTAGTTGAACTTCCATCTTCCAATTCATTTCATTCTGGTAATGGTGTAGCAAAAACGTCGGGCCCATCTTCCTCACTGTACTCTGAAAAATAGACTGCATCCGCGAAATGGGTCTCTGATGCGCAGAAAAGGCTTTTAGATGCTTTTACGGTCATTATTCATTCTCCCCAATTGGCCTTCATCACTTGATGATAGGATGACGACACTACGCAAAATGCATGCAGCCACGGTCTGCCTAACAACAATTGATATGAGGGTTCCCATTTGATGACATGAAACTTGGTGGGCCCCCTGATCTTCCCAATTTTGAGGTCCAATGTCACGAATCCCATAGTGGCCTGTTGGTCTCCATTAAAATCAGTAACTACAATAGTATGATTCACGATCTTGCTTTCAGGAAAATTGATCACTCGCAAAGTGGCCAGTGGGATCAAATTGACTGACGCTCCCCCATCCAAGAAAGCTCGTTTCATCTCCCGACCGTTTATAGTGGCTGGTACATATAGAGGCCGATTGTGAAGGAAAGACACTTGTCTGTCTACTTCAGAAAATGTGATCTTACTGGAGGCTTTCTCATGCTGCGGAATCACAATGGTATGATTGAGTGCGGCAACCGTTTTCTCTTTCAAGAACTCCTTCACATGTTCCTGTATTGGGAGTTCATTGAATAAAACGTCTATCTTAGCATTTTCCTTAGCTTCACGTACTGGCGGGCATTCATACTTGGCGGCATTGGTCATATCCTCAGTACTGTCTCTGGTGGTCACCACAGCCACATGTGCAGGGAAAGGCTCATGAACTACATTATTTGCCACTTCCAAGTCTCCCGATGCTATTTTCCGGTGTGCCAATCCGCGAAACGCCCAACAGCCCATCAGGGAATGCCGAACAATCCTGTGATAGGGACAATAGTTGCTCTTCATTATTTCTTCTCTTGGTGGCACCCTTTGCACTAGAGGTAACGATATAACATGATCTGCAATCTATTGATTCAGTAAAGCAACTGCCTCTTTTTCACTAAAAGGTAAATGAGGTGGTTCAGATATCCTGGCATGCTCTTCCCTGGGCCTTTCATTCTACGTTGCTGCTACCATTGCCATTCGCCTAGTACTGATATTTGGTCGTGTTGGGGGAGCCAAAAATTCTCCCAATCTTCGGGCATTATCAACAAGTGCAGAAAAAGTTTTGAACTCGTGATTGACCAAATGCACTCTATATTCCCGCAGCATTCCTTCTATACAAATTTTGATCAATTGCAGTTCAGAAATTGGCTCATGGCATTGCAGAGCAGCCTCGTGAAATCTCCTGACATAGATTGACGCTTCCTCCCCAAAGCGTTGCCTTTGCCTTGTGAGTGAAATCATCGAGACCTCCTCGTCTGCCTGGAAAAACTTGGTGTAGAATTTGAGCACCATATCTGTCCAGCTGGACACTGAAGCTGGAGCGAGACCATTATACCATGTGTATGCAGTTCCAGTTAGAGATTTGGATAACTCTCTAAGCTTCAAATACTCGTTATTTCTGTGGGGTCCCATGGCATCCGCGAACCTGGATATTTGCTCCCTTGCGTTTCCCTTCTTGCCATCAAATTGATGGAAACTTGATGTTCCATAATCTTTCGGATAAGGCAAAGCCATAATGCTAAGATGGTATGGTGGGGCAATTTCCACTTCCTCTATTTCAGATTTCTCGTTCAAGATAGCCTGCAGTTGCTCCTTGGTGATGTATGACTCTTTCTCCAGTACCTCTGATCGCATCCGTGGTGCCTCCCGAAAAAGCTCATGCGCTGATAATTCTGGTATGGCTGGATTATCCATCCGTGGTGATTCAAGATTTGGTGCTGAAACGCACGAGGCCTCCATGAAATGATGTATAGCCTTTTGCATTTCTTGGATGCTGAGAAGAGTTTGCAGCAGAGCTGATGGCAATTATGCTGAATTCTGTACTGGCTCTACCATCGGAGGAGTTTCTGCCTGATCCGCACCACCATTCGCGCGATGACACTATCTTCGCGCTGGTGGGACTAGTTCAACTCCTTGCGTCTATGTTGCTGCCTCCTCTTCAACTTGCTCGATGTGCCGGGTCGGCGGTCGACCTCTTCGGCGAGTCTGACGAGGCTCAACTTGTGTAGAAGGCATCTCCTCCCCAGCGGAGTTGCCTTTAATGTAGGGGTTCAAATGAATTAAATGGTGTGGAGATAGTTTCTACACAAGTTTGTCGGTAAAATAATAGCACTGATGCTTTTATTGCTTTTAACTGCTTTACAGAGACAAATAAAAGAGAAATGGAAGAGAAAATAGCAGTTACAAGTGATTGCAAAATACTTTCTCTCTCTAGAAATTTCTCTCCCTTAGTCTCCAAAAGTCCTTTGAAGTGAGCTCTCGCACTTCTATTTATAGACGTGAGTGTCCAGTAGCCCTTGCGGATTGCATTGCCACGTCAACTTGTGTAGAAGGCATCTCCTCCCCAGCGGAGTTGCCTTTAATGTAGGGGTTCAAATGAATTAAATGGTGTGGAGATAGTTTCTACACAAGTTTGTCGGTAAAATAATAGCACTGATGCTTTTATTGCTTTTAACTGCTTTACAGAGACAAATAAAAGAGAAATGGAAGAGAAAATAGCAGTTACAAGTGATTGCAAAATACTTTCTCTCTCTAGAAATTTCTCTCCCTTAGTCTCCAAAAGTCCTTTGAAGTGAGCTCTCGCACTTCTATTTATAGACGTGAGTGTCCAGTAGCCCTTGCGGATTGCATTGCCACGTCAACACCTGTCTCGCGACATGGATCCCACCATACCAATCCGCGCCATAAATATCCTGCATAGTATCATCTCGCGCCCTTGACTACGCGAAACGGATTCGCGTAATCCTTTGCGCGGATCATACTGTGCTCCGTGAGCTGTGATCCGCGGATTTCATCGCGGATATGATTTTTCCTTAGCCAAGGAACCATGTTGTATAGTTTTGCTGGGTCATGACCTTTTGCATGCATACCTTTTTCATGACCCTGAATACTATCGGCCTCTCTAAGGTACTTTTGCTTAGGACAACGTAAATAGGGTCGCGACCCACTATTTACATATCCCAAACATTTCCCCTAGATTCCGAATAGTACTCCCTACGCAAGCAGTATTTAGGGTTATGAGTTCAGATGTGAGCTATGAACACATCAATCCCTTATACCTCCCTTTGTATAATGCAAGCTCTCGCGTACAAACCTTATTTGGGCCATTTTCCCAAATAAAGCAAACCTTGGGCCAATCTCCAAAATAAATAAATCCTTGGGCCAATCTCCCAAATAAGTAAATCCCTGGGCCAATTTCCCAAATAAATAAATCCTCGCGGATTAACCTTTTCGCGAATCACCACCTTTACAAATCGGAGTATAATCGGAATAGGATCGGTTCTATACGATTCTGCTATTTTAGGGAATTTTTGGGCTGAAATGGGTAGAATTCTAGTAGAATCGTGGTAGAATCATATAGAATCGTGTAGGATCGTACTAGTGGAATCGTAAGATACTACAATTTTTTTTTAAAAATATATATATATTTTTATTTATTATTTTTTATTTATTTCTTATTTTTTGTAAAAGGAAAGCTTTGCACACACACACCACTTTGTATTCATATGTATTTTTGGTATTTTTTGGCTAAAATAATAATTTCAAGGTTGAGTCATCCATGTGAGACCTAAAACATTTTAGTAAAATATTTCAATATGTAGCCAAATTTAATATGATTTAAACTTTCAAAATAAATATTTGACTATTATCTTAAAAAATAATAAATGAATTACATTAAATAAATTATATGTCTCACTTAATTTTAAATTTCAATTTCAAATTTTTTATTTAAATTTGTAATTTTATCATATGAATTATAATAAATTTCTTTGTTTCTTTGTATATTTTAGTTAAGGAAATTCATGAAATAGATGATGATGATGAATTTGGTGAGATGGACATCCTTGGTATTAATAATGAGAATAGTAGCAGTGATGATGATCTCGACGGTGTTCGTGACTTGTATGGAGACTTTGACGATAACAATGATCTTATTTAACTAATTTTCATTATATTTGTATTATTTTTAAAAATGAAGTTATGAAGTTATGTTTATTGTTTTGGTTATGAATTTTATATTGTGTGCGAGTAACTTTTAATTTATAAGTTGGAGTTTGTTTATTATTTTGGATTAACATGATACATTGGTGAAATATGATATTGAGTTTGTTAAATGATAGTTATTTAGACTCTTATAAAATTTATTTTAATTTTACCTTTATTTTGTCAATTAATTTTTATTTTTTAAAGTATGCAGTATTGTGAGAAAACTTAATCATTCGCATCTTGATAAGACTTTAAGGTGATGTTTTTATTTAAATTTGTTGTTTTGAATATATTTTTGTTGTATTATATAGATAGTATTGCTTAATGAGTTAAATTGAATTATTTTTGTGAAAAGTTGGTAGAATCTTACGTAGAAGATTATATTCTACGATTCTACGAACCCAAAACGATTATACCTAAACTCCCAATTTAGACGGTCTTGCTATATTGTCAAACCAATTTTAGACTCAATTTGATTTATGTAGAAACAAACCAATGCTACAATTTAATTCATGTAGAAACAAGCCCAATATTCCAAATTGGGCCAATTTTATATGATAGACAATTGTAAACAACTATGAACTATCCTCTTATTATGGAGTTTGATCCTAGTTCAAGAAGTCAATTTTTAAAGACTGCTCTGCGCTAGCTACCACAAAGCCCAATTAGTTCAGTTGTATGCTCACTCCTTTTCACTTCAAAAGCCCACAATGGGATGAAAACTTTGCAGGGTATAATATATTAATAATACATTAAAAATGAAACAAAAATTTGATTCTATAACCAATAATCTAACCTATATATTTTTAATTAATTCTATCCTGTATATTGATCAAACTTGAGGAGATGATATTGTCTTTTAAATTTTTTCTGATTGTACTCTATTTTTCTCACTCGTTGTGCGTTCATAATCTACTATCTAGTATACATAAGACGATTTTATAACTAATGCACACAAGACAATAATCAAAGTAATAAATTGTAAAAATTTCTTTCAAATATTTTTATTTCAAATTCACGTGTTTATTATTTTTGTATCTATACATTCTATAGAAATAAATATTTTTCCCACCTCCAAATGACAAGTGTAATTGAGTGGAAAAGTCTTGATTTCCGCATCGTACATCAAAAAGATTTGTTCAATCCCATGCACAAACAATTTTGTATTAATTTTGACTTATATTATAAAGGGTAATTTGCACTAACACCCCCTTAGGATTCAGTCAAACCCACTTTCCGGTTTACTTTCGAAATTTCAGCACTAACACCCCTGAGCTGTGGTTCCTTTTGCAATGACATCCCCTGAGCCAATAAAATGACCAAAATACCCTTGATCAAATTCGAAAATATTATATGAAATGTGAAATGACCTTTATGCCCCAACCCCAAATATATACAATTTCGAAAAACATATATATAAATTCAAAAAAATATATAAAATTCGAAAATAAATATTTAAATTTTGAAAAATATATATAAAATTAAAAAAATAAATATATAAATTTCGAAAAACATATATAAGTTTCAAAAAAAAATATAAAATTCAAAAAAATATATAAAATTTCAAATATATATATAATTCGAAAATATATATAAATTTTGAAAAATATTTTAATTCGAATATATATATTTCAAAAAAATATATATTTTCAAAAACAAAATTCAAAAAATTATATAATTTTGAAAAACATATATAAATTTAAAAATATATATATAAAATTCAAAAAAATATAAAACAATTGAAATATATATATAATTCAAAAATATATATATATATAATTAGAATATCTATATAAAGTTTGAAAAATATATAAATT
The DNA here is from genome assembly GCA_963922005.1 of Cornus suecica. Lineage (NCBI taxonomy): Eukaryota > Viridiplantae > Streptophyta > Magnoliopsida > Cornales > Cornaceae > Cornus > Cornus suecica. The sequence continues at coordinate 80,852,854 of OY998239.1, forward strand.
CGAAAAAATATATATATTTCAAAAAATATATATAAAATTCAAAATATATATATTTTCAAAAACAAAATTCAAAAAATTATATAAAATTCGAAATATATATATAAATTTTGAATTATATATATATTCGAATTATATATATATATTTGAATTATATATATATATTTTTTGAAATTTATATATGTTTTTCGAAATTAAATAATTTTTTGAATTTTGTTTTTGAAAATATATATTTTTTGAATTTTATATATTTTTTGAAATTTATATATGTTTTTCAAAATTATATAATTTTTTGAATTTTGTTTTTGAAAATATATATTTTTTGAATTTTATATATATTTTTGAAATATATATATATTCGAATTAAAATATTTTTCAAAATTTATATATATTTTTGAATTATATATATATTTCAAATTTTATATATTTTTTTGAATTTTATATATATGTTTTGAATTTTATATATGTTTTTCGAAATTATATAATTTTTTGAATTTTTTTTGAATATATATATATTTTGAATTATATATATATATATTTTTGAATTATATATATTTCAAATGTTTTATATTTTTTTAATTTTATATATAGTTTTTGAAATTTATATATGTTTTTCGAAATTATATAATTTTTTAATTTTGTTTATGAAAATATATATTTTTTTAATTTTATATATTTTTTTGAAATATATATATTCGAATTAAAATATTTTTCAAAATTTATATATATTTTCGAATTATATATATATTTCAAATTTTATATATTTTTTTGAATTTTATATATATTTTTTGAAATTTATATATGTTTTTCGAAATTTATATATTTATTTTTCTAATTTTATATATATATTTCAAAATTTAAATATTTTTTTTGAATTTTATATATTTTTTTGAATTTATATATATGTTTTTCGAAATTGTATATATTTGGGGTTGGGGCATAAAGGTCATTTAACATTTCATATAATATTTTTGAATTTAATCAAGGGTATTTTGGTTATTTTATTGGCCCAGGGGGTGTCATTGCAAAAGGAACCACAGCTCAGGGGGTGTTAGTGCTGAAATTTTGAAAGTCAACCGGAAAGTTGGTTTGACTGAAACCTCAGGGGGTGTTAGTGCAAATTACCCTATTATAAACTAACATGATAATAACTTCAAAAGAGTCACATGGTAAGATTAATGAAATTCCAAATTGGAAATTCCACCCCATTCTTTTCTAGTTTTTGTGTTTTAATTTCCTCAAGTTGTTTAGAAAAAACAGCCCATTTTCAACATGTATTGGAAGAGCACTTTTGTATCACCTTGATCAAATTAGAATGGGAAAGGTGATCGGACATAAATAAGGATGTTAACCTCACCTAATGACTTTAACTTTTGAGTTGAACAACAAAACATCCAATCAATTATTATTGGTATTGGAGCCAAATCCAGTCAGTGTCACGCTAAACATTCGAGCATCCCGATTCGTCATTCGAGTAGGCCTACTTGGGCATTGCAAATTCAGGTAGGGAGAATGTTAGACAACTTTTATCCCACTTTGGATCTCATAATAAATGATTGAATATAAATGAATTAGTTGTTAAATCCACCAACTAGATTAAATTTATGGATCTGAATTGTGAAGCATCCAATCTGTTATATATGTATTCATTTATTATGGGTCATGACCTACCTGGCTTGAGATACTAAACTGTGTGATTGTTGTAACTAGGTGAATTTCATTAATTAAACAATTACAAATTAAATCAATTAAAAAAAACCCCTCTTTTTACTATTGTTATTATTATTATTCATGAAATTTCAACCTAAGCCCATGCCAATCAAAAAACATGTCCTCTAGAGTCCATGTCATGTGCTAGACTACCATAATCGTTAGACACTGCCCTAGTTGACTGTTTCCGAAATTTTCTGGCTTTCCTTCTAGATGGCAAGTGGTTACGAGGACATGGTACAAATCTTTATCACTCGTGGGTCTTGTTAAGAAAATGAGTCTTTGAGACTAAAGAAATTAATTTTTTTTTTTTTTTGGCCTTTTGGAATAAAAATGCAAAATGTTTTGCTAGTCTAAAATTCATGCCAAACATTATTAATATTGTATTCATACGGAATTTATGGTTGTTTAGATTTGAAAATGGCACAAGAAAACAAAGGCTGGCCAAAGAAATTTTACTTAAATGTTAGGGTCAGTCATTGATGCATGACAATTCCATAATAACAAACCGATTTAATTGAACGTGAAAAATGAAAAGTCACCCACACAAATTAATACAAAATATAGATGATGACAATGTTGAACAATTTGGAGAGCTCAGTTTGTCTGGCATATGTCAGACATCTTTGAAGAAAATCAAAATTTTCTTCAATCTTTTTTCTCTATATAAGTTTTACTGATTTTTATAGTGAGCAACTTTAGTATTATAGTTACCAGAAAAAAAAATTTAGTATTATATTTATTTTCAAAAAAAAAAAAACTAGTATTATATTTGTGAAAGAAAAGCATGTATTTGTTATATTGAAGAGATAATATCCTTTAAGGCGAGGAATAGGGTTCACACTTGTTATTCCTTGCATCAAATGTACAATAAATTCGTAGATTATGGTTAGGGACGGAGTCAATTTTTTTTTAATGGAAACAGCTTACAAATATATGAAATTGAGGGGCAATAAGCATAAATTTTTAAAAAATTAATTGGGGGCAAATATTAATTTGTTTCCATAATTTTCTTAAAAACATTTGTTTTAGTATTATAAATAGAAAAAAAAATTAAAAATCATAGGGTCAACTGCCTCTAAGGCCTTAAGGTACCTCTGTGCTGATTACGGTAATTTAACTAATTTATCTTTGTTTAATTTTGTAGTGAATTAAAAATAAAAGTATTTAAGTAGTTTCAAACTAACTGGAGACCACCTTTTGTATTAGGTGATGTTTAAGAGGAGAAATTAAAACGATTTGATCGTTGATGGATTGATTTGCTCAAAAATAATAGCTTAAAAGATATATTGTAACAAATGTTTTTTAAAGTAGATATGATGAAATTGAAGGAGACGTTACATCAACATGAATTAGCAAATTTAATCATCTTTACAATTTTTACCAAACCAACTTTTTACAGATGCCTAAAAAATTAGAGAAAAAAAGAAAAAAAGGGACTAAAAAGAGAAATTTCTCAAATTAGGTGAATAAAGGAAGACAAAGGAAAAGATGGAAAGGTACAAATAGAATAAAAATTTATTGATTGTCATAGGATCCAAAAGTGTTTTCTTTGAATAATTTCAAAGATAATGTCTCGGTTCTCATTAATGATATATAGTTGTTTACAATGTTACATATATATATAATGATATTGTTGGGTTGTGATTCATAATTTAGGATGAAAGTTACACTAGGTTTTGGGTTTAAGAGGTAGGTCACTCATACCCATAGCGGAGTGGAGCCAGACTTTAGTTTATTGGGAATCGACTAATTTATTGAGGGGGTTCGGGGAGCTACGTCCCCCGAGGTAAAGAGTAATTTTAAAATTTTACATGTACTATAAATTATGTGTATATATACGTCATTGTAATCTCAATTCGTTGATATAGTGAAATACAAAAGACTGCTCTCGTGAACGTATGTCACATTGACCGAACCACGTATAAATTCTGTGTATTCTTGATTCTTTACTGTTTTTATTGTTTGCGATGGATCCATAGCTTCAACATACATCTAATCTATTTCTATTTTATTTTATTATTATTTTTTTAACAGCATGATGTACTTTAATTGGAGGTGCTGTTTTGAATTCATTTGGTTACAATTCTCTAATTTTCTTTTGGTTTGACATTTTTCCCTGTACTTATTATGGATACATCACATATTCACATCACAATTTTTTTGTCATAATTCATAAAAGGGATGTCCTTTATCACTTTAGCTTCTATTCAAGAGTTGAACTTTGGTTAGTACTTGTTAAAACCAATTACTCTTTTATTTGAGATAAATATATATTACAAAAACATTTCATGATATAATTCTTTTCTTAAAGTATACATATCTGGTGAGAAAGTATAAGTTAAATGCAATAAAAATTATGAAAAATAAGTACTTATTGATGCATTTAATTAAGTGTTTACAGGTGAAGAAGCAAAAGTATGTATTTGAATTATATAAATGTCATTGGATATGTAGTATTATTCTCGATGTTTCAAAAGAAAAATAAATAGTTTGTACAACTTTTTGAATCAAATGAATTACTATACTGGTGATTCTCACATGTTGAATTAATAGTGAAAATTTAAACTAATTAATTTAAATATATGTAACAATTTCATATGCATATATAGAATTGATGGATAATATTAATATATTAGGGAAAAGTAGTAAAACCCCCTTATATTTTTGTATTTGTTCAAATAACATTCACATCCTTTATTTATGTGTGATAAATTTATTACAATACAAAAATGTTATAAATTGATTTAACGAAAAAAAAAATGTTATAAATTGCCCTACCAGAATAGCCCCGATAAAATATGACCGTTAAATTATCATAGAAAATTTATAGTTGGTGACCCACATCATCATAACATCGGTCACTTAGTCAAACTCATACATTGTTAATTGGCTTTTTTAAAAAGTTCCTTTTCTGCAAAGCAAATGCTATACATGACTTGGTGATTGTGGGAAAAAAATCAGTTCCAGTCATTTTCTGAACCTTATTCCATTCACATGTGGCGGATCTTCATTGGTTGCACGGTATTCATTTATCCACATCAGTATATATTAACTCATATACATATATATATGTATATCACATATTTATACGGAATTGTTTGGAAATACGACACTGTGGGATGTTTGACTTCTTAAAATTATAACATTTTGGCTCCAAATCAAACACATCCTAAAATTGAAATTCAAACATTTCCTAATTATGCGAACCACTGTAGCAATTGAAGTGCTTCATCTTGAGAACTCTGTCTTTCTTCTTCCCCTTGAGAGCTCCTTGTGTGTGTTTGTAAAACTGATTCATCAACCACCTAAAACCTAACCCTAAACTCCCTCTCTAGTCTGCATGTGTGTTCTATTCTAGCTTACTAGAAATCCCCAATTTATAACCTAACCCCTAACCCTAAAAATCACGGGAGGGAATCCCTAAAAAACCCCAATTTAGGTGGATAAGGGCAATTCATCACTCGAAATGGTCGATAAGGCAAGGATGTTGCCGGTGTGTCGAAGAAATCACTCGTGGGAAAAGCTTCGTCCAAGACGAAGTCGAAGAGAGCCGGCAAAAAAGGAGTGAAGAAATCGGCGAAAAACCCACCATCATCTTCTTCTGAGGCCGTCCCTCCTCTATCGTCCATCAATATTCCGGTGAAAAATTTGCATAAACTTAGGTATGTGATTTGTTAATCCAGGTTTGTGAATTTGGTATGTGATTTGTTTGAATATCGATTTTTCAAACGGTTGAGTTTAGAGTTTTCAATTGAGAGTTACGTTGTAGAGGTGTTTAAATTAGGGTTTGTTACTTGAGTTTAGAGTTTTCAAGCGCTATGGTCGTTGCAATCCATAGACCTATGAGCTCGGAAAGTCTCCGGTAGTTTTGGGATCTATTGAGGCTGCAAAATTGCAGAAATCATATTCCCATCCCATTATTCTATTATGTTTAGTAGATGTATAAAATGAAACACATACACAAACACACACAAAGAGCTTTTTTTTTCTCATTACTTGGTGGATAGGACAACTAAAATGGTAAAGTTATCATACATGAACACTCAGGTTCTGATAGCATAAGACATCAATAGTTAATATGTTTAGAGTTTTCAATTTAGGGTTGCATTAAACTTCTTAATTATCCTTGATTATGCTGTGTCTCTTATCCGAAAAAAATAAATAATTTAGTAAGTAAATGAAGGATAGAGAACTGTATAAACAATTCATCTAAACATTCATATCCAAAATCTCACGAGACTAATTTGAATTTAAGCGAAACAAACTAATATAAATATTCATAAGCACATATTCCCAAGACAGAACAAAACAATAAATTAACCTGAATGACGTACCGAGAAACGAACTTCAACTTAGTATTTGCATATACAAAAGAAACATCCACAAAAAACCTTATCTAAACTATCCCAAGACTCATTTGAGGTTTAAGCATGAAAAACTAACAGTAATATTAAATTTATGAAACTTGGGATAAGTTCTAAGATATAAAACAAAGAGTCCAAATTAACGAAACAAAAATCCAGTAATAACAAACTTCAACTCAGAAATTTGATACATAAAGACTAATCTGAATATTCCTAAATAAAATATCCAAAGACCCATTTGAGATCTAAACCAAATAAAGCTAACATGCAATACTAAATAAATTGAACTTTGGGTGATCATAAGTGTAACACCCCGCTCCAACATTTGGTATAATATTGTCCGCTCTGGGCCTAGCCCGCACGGTTTTGCTCTTGGGCTCCTCCCAAAAGGCCTCATACCAATTGGAGACAACACTGCACATATAAGCACATCCCCAGACCTCTACCCGGGCGATGTGGGACATCACAATCACCCCCTCTTGGGACCCAGCGTCCTCGCTGGTGTTACCCACGGGCTTGTGCATGCACCCACACTTAATTCCGGCCGGGCTCTGGCTCTGATACCAATTGTAACAACCCGCTCCAACACTTGGTATAATATTGTCCGCTTTGGGCCTAGCCCGCACGGTTTTGTTCTTGGGCTCCTCCCAAAAGGCCTCATACCAATTGGAGACAACACTGCACATATAAGTATATCCCCAGACCTCTACCCGGGCGATGTGGGACATCACAATCACCCCCTCTTGGGACCCAGTGTCCTCGCTGGTGTTACCCACGGGCTTGTGCATGCACCCACACTTAATTCCGGCCGGGCTCTGGCTCTGATACCAATTGTAACACCCCGCTCCAACACTTGGTATAATATTGTCCGCTCTGGGCCCAGCCCGCACGGTTTTGTTCTTGGGCTCCTCCCAAAAGGCCTCATACCAATTGGAGACAACACTGCACATATAAGCACATCCCCAGACCTCTACCCGGGCGATGTGGGACATCACAATCACCCCCTCTTGGACATCACAATAAGCCATAAACACATAGTTATAAAACAAACCAACCCAAATTAACCCCAAAAACTTAATCCAGGAAGAAACAAACATCAACCTACACCTGAATATATAAACAATACTCCACATATTTGTATTTAAAATGTCCCAAGACAATACTCCACATATTTCTATTTAAAATGTCCCAAGACCCATTACAGACTTGAGTAAAACAAAACTAGTAAAACCTAAAATTTGGGTTTTCTCAATCTCAAAACCATAAAACTAAAGAACCTAAATTAAACCAGAACCAACTTCAAATTAACCTATAGATACATATGTATAACACATCCAAGTGTTTGATTAAGTTACGAAACAATGACATAAACACCTCTAAAAATAATGGCATAAACATCTCTACCAATAAGTCTAATGGGAAGGATATACTTGTTAGAGACCTCAAAAAAGTTGCCATACACAGTGTACTTGACATATCGACTGCCATGAGTGAGCATTCCTTTGATATTATCATTATTTGAAGCAGAAATCAACTCCATAGACATTATCGCAGTTTCTGAAACAACTTCAGAGGCGAGCCCTAGCTTAATTTATCACAAATTTAGCTTTCAACTTGAGAGACTCTATGTGGGTTTTCAATAAATTTTGTTGGGTTTTTGTGAGAATGTGAACATTGTTTGAATATCCGTGAAAAGAAGCGGACTTTTTCCATTATATATCACATATATATTGAATACAATATTATCTGATCACTGCTCACACTATGTACTATGGGGATATGTATGTTACTATGCTCCTCTAGCTGAAATCATCAATAGTTAATACGTTTAGAGTTTTCAATTTAGGGTTGCATTTTAGAGGGGTTTAATTTAGGGTTAAGTTTAGCTTTTCAATTTAAAGGATTTTCTAGTTTAGAGGGGTTTAATTTAGGGTTGTGTTTCTCATTTACTGAATTAACTTTGATCATTTTGAGAGACATCAATCTGAATCTTACATTTTTTATAATGCATGCAAGATGAGTTTCCCATTTCTCACCTCCTTACCATACATTCTTCTGTTAATTTCTCCTCAAATATGTTACACAGTTGTAGCTAAAGATAGCTTTGCAATGTCTTTGAGAAGGCTTTTTCCTTTTAAATGAATATTGCAACAGTTCAAAATGATAGTCCAAGAATAGCCAATAACACCAAAACCTGCTTTATGCATAATAACATTTCAAATTTGCATAGAGAAAGGACAATAGAAAAATAAGCGATCTCTAGATTCATCTTCGAAGTAACATTTTTAGCATTTTCAAGCCCGCATTATACCCATAGTTTGCATTGTATCCCAAGATTAAAAACATGTTTTGGAATACAAGAAGAAAACCAAACCAATGAAGCCCACTCCACTTTCATTTTCCTAGATTGGATAGCTTCCCAAGCAGTTTTGATACTAAATTTGTGCCCAGTAGGGTTCCATATAATTCTGTTATCCTGATTTATATTTGGGTTGGGAAGTTGAGCCTTGAGGATCAATAAAAACCTCTAGCTTTGCAATCCTGCTCAAGCCTGAATAATACAAAACCCTGTGTCCCATAATCTCATATATAGAATCTTCATAAAGCCTTTTATCATACCACACTGATATGAAACTACCATTTCCAATGTTCAAAGCAAAATATTTTTTAAATTGACTACTCAAATTTAGGATTTTCCTCTAAATCTATGAACATTTGTCTGAAATCTTTAGTAACCAGAAAATCATGTTTTTAATTAACTCCTCATGGACCCATAAAGCCCACAAATAGATTTGCAAATGGCAGCATGATTCCAGTCTTCCAGATTCTTTAAACCTAACCCCCCCTCATCCTTAGGAAGGCAAAGTTGGTGCTAAGGTATTTTTTCACCTCCTTGTTTCAACTGAATACCCTTCCACAAAAATCTTCTCATGATAGTATTCAATTGCTTCATCACATATTTAGGGAGACAAAATATAGAAGCCCAATAGATTTAAGTTACAAACAAAGACAGTTTGAATAAGTTTTAACCTTCCTGCAATAGACAAAGCGCAACAAAAATTCATCGTCCCTTGTTAATCAATTATTCTTGCTAGTACAAGTTTCCATAATTACTTTTCTCTCAATTTTCTTGTAATCCCAAATGACCCTGCATGTACCATCCACATAAGAGGAAAAACAATCTTTGGTGGAAATATATAATCTTTGGTAAAGAATTAATGCATATTAAGAGTATCAAGAGGTCCAATAATGGTGACACTGCATTGAAACACGTTGGTCTCATCAACCAAGCCAGCAGATAACCCATTAACAGGGTGCTTTGCAAAGGTGTGTAGAACAAATAATTGATAAAAAATGATGAACAAAATATTTGATTACACAAGAAAGAGGGGGGAAAAGAATTGTGTGTTTGGGTTTTGAGATAAAAGGAGAGAAAATGAAGAACGTAGAAAATTTGAAATGAAAAGGCAAAATTATAAGTGAATTAAAGATTATGCCACCTCATCCTTTCACGTCATTCAAGTTAAAATCTTGATGTCTAGCATTTTACTTATTCATATCCTTATGAGTCGTACATTAATATGTTAAATCAAGAAGGAATTCTATTCGTTGGATCCCTAGGAATTCTGTTCAATGAAGAAGGAATTAATTTGGATATATTCTCGAAATTGTTAAATCCAGCTATAAACCTTTTTATAACCGGAGTTGGAATGATTTGGTTCATAAGTATGAAATTGCGAAAGATGCAAATTTTTCAGTCATTAAGGTTTGTTTAATCCATCCTTTATGTAGTTCAGATGGTTAGTATTTATGAAAGATGCAATATTTTCAGTCATTAAGGTTTGTTTAATCCATCATTAATGTAGTTGAGGTGGTTAGTATATGAATGAGCATCAATCCTTTCATACTTATGTAAAGTAACTAATTATTTGCTATAAAGTATGAGGTGAGAGCACCCTTAATTGAAAGTGTTCATGTCCTCTAGGCCCAACCTCGTATCTTGGGTCGGGGATGCCTTTGATTATATTTTATCTCGTCTATTAACCTTGTATATAAGAGGAGTTGGAATGATTTGGTTGATTGTTTTGAATTTTTTAAAATTTATAGTTCATTGCGAAACATGTATGAAGCTACAGAGGAGAAGAGAAATGGCTTTCAAAGGTCACACTTGAAACAGTTTATCAATACCGTGTCCTAGCTATCCGTTGAGCAGCGGAAAATGGTCCAGAATATTGGGTTTGGGAAGCTGTTGGACCTCAAGTGTAATGTCATAGGAAAATATTTAACTTTGTACTTGATTTCGAACTTTGATTGTAGAACCAACCGAGTTCTAGTTCCTCATGTCGGAGAGCTTCATGTGAATGGTTGTGGAGTGGGTAATGTATTCGGAATACCCACTGGTTTATACAAAGTTCCTACGAAACAACATTTTGAAAAGGCAAAGTGGATGGTGGCAGTCGGTCTTTACGAGCTTGATGGTTTGAAGATATCCAAGGTTGCAGAAAAAGTCATCAAGGAAGAAAACAAAGAACAATTCAAATGACTGTTTGTTGTATTGGCTTGTGTTGCTGTGCTAACACCAACGTGTTATGATAATTGTCACCTGTCCGTGTTGCGTGCTGTTACCGAAGTCGATGCCATTGCCACGTACAACTAGGCCAAATATATTGCAGATGCGCTTGTGAAAACCATAAGGCCCGGATCAGGGGCCCCGTTAAAGACTGCCTATCGTGGATGCTTGTTGTTTTTGCAGGTATTGTGCATCATGTTTGAGAATGTTTGTTATCCACTGAATGTAACAATTGTTATTCATTTTTTTTTACCTTTACAACAACTTCTATACTATATGCGTTTTGAGTCTGTCTAATTTCATTACCCGCAAGGCAACATTCAAACCCTTGCCTATTGGACGACGGACCTCGTACGCTGCAAAATTAAATGGGATGAGGGTATGGGCGCATATGACACACACAAGGTAAGACATGACCTTTATATTTATGTTTTATTTTCAAAGTGTCTTCATAAATTTATGGTGTTAAATATATCCACAGTTGATCCCGGTTGGTCCTGCTACTGCAAGCTCGAATATCAGTCTGCCACCCATTGGTTCCACTGGTTGTACGTCAGCAATGAGCGAGAGAGCACGCAATGTACACATGGATGACTCGCTGGACGTGGAAGCTGATGTAAGTTAATGCCTACGTATTTATGTTGCATTTTCTTTAGTATTTATGTTTCCTAAGCTATTGCCTAAATTATTTGCAGTTCTGTGAATATTTGTAGGAAGTTATTCATCGCATGAGGTATGTAGCCTCACAAATTCTAGCTACTACTGATGAGTGCGCTAAAAAGCTGAGAAATAAAGCTTCAAAGATTGAGATTCTCAAGAGCAAGAAAAACAAGAAGAAGGCCGATGGCAGATGTGAGGTTAAGGTTGTTGAGCGATCGAAATGGAGGAAGGCATGCGTGGAGAGTGCCGAGGTCAGAAATAAGTGCAAGGTCAAGGGCAAGGCTGTTGTTGAAGAAGTAATGGAAGAACCCGAAATAAAGTCGGACAATTCAGAAATAGAAAAAGAGGAAGAGTATAGAGATTCCCACTCTGAATCTGATTCTGATTCGGAAGAAAATGATGAAGAGGAAGAGTTTAAAGAAGAAGAAGAATTGGCAAGAGGAGAGGCTCTGTCAGTGGATGAACAAGGAGTAGAAGAAGAACAAACCAGGGGAGAACACACATCTCTACATGAAGACTCATATGAGGCCCTGGGGTCTGAAAAATTTGGGGAAGGTGTAATGGAATCAAATGTACAAGAACAAACAGATGTACATGTAGGAGAAATGAGTGTAGGAGAAGGAAGAGGCAGCAAAGAAGTCGATGGTGCACCAGCAAATCGAGAAACAGTAATGTCAAACATGGTTGTGGAAAATAATGATGATGGAATAGGTGAAGGAAATATAGATTGTGAAGGTGTAGCAGTAGAAGGAAGAAAATCAACAGTTGTTGGAGTTGCTGAAGTAGAGGAGGAATAATGTGACGTCGTAAAATCCTCATCTGATGTTGTTGTTCCGGTGGATAACGATGGCTGGCTTGCTACTGCTGGTAGTTTATGTGAAATTTCGCATGATAATTTGAATGAGATAATGGATAACCGAGCAAAAAAATCATTATAGGAGGCCACTGACTCTGATGGAGATCGTTAACTTGCAGGCATTGTATATCGTCTGGTGAAAGAATACATTAGAAATTCCATCCAAGAGGAATATGAAATGGTGCATGCTGAAGTTACTCTAGCGGCTATGAAGGCGTGATGGGTGTCTTTTTCATCTTCGAAGACAATCTGTGAAGAGGCCGGTAGGGGAAAAAGGAAGATGAGAGAATGTGAAAAGGCTGGTAGGGGAAAAAGGAGGAAGAAGCCTGGACGTTATGCGTACTAGCCATGGATTCAAATTGTAGAGGAAGTAACTAATCGTAGCGATTACCAGTTGGATCTTCTTCATTATGCCTCGATGGAAGGTTGTGATGAAAGGTGTGTAAGGAAATTGGTAACAATTTATGTTTATTTCGCTATATCCTAATAGTACTTTGTTGCCAACTATTAATCGTACTATTTTGTTGATTTTATCAAGGAGGTTTTGGTGAAGTATGGAAACCAATCTGTGGAACGCCGACACCTTATGATTCTCTTCGATAAACAATGGCTTGTTGACACTGTAAGTGAACTTATGCATTCCCAATGACATTCATAGAAGGAAAAACCAATTAAGTGCGCAGAAAGTCATGTTGCAAAAAGTCAGTGCTTCGAACATTAATTTTTTTAAAAAACTAATTCATATGCAAAAATTATCTAACAATTTTCATACTAATGAGTTATAATTTTTAATATTTTCTATTTGCTTTCCAATAATTCGGTGATTATTTCCTCCTCATCGCTCATTATTTCCTTCAACAATTCACAAAACATTTTGTCCACTGATAAAACACTGTTTAAATGCAAGTGAACTATTTTTGGAGGTGGGGCATGATTAGTTTATTAATTTTTTTCGTAAATATACCACTCTCGGATTGAACACAGGTAATCAATGTATTTGCTGAGAAGATGAATCAGAGGCAAAAAGGAGAAAGACGAGCAAAATATTGTTTCAAATCCCAAGCCGTCGCGAAGATAGATGCAATGGGCGGTTGCGGTGGTAGGAAGAAAAAAGCTCACAGTTCGACAATGACTCCTCAAGAGCTTTTTACTTACTATAAGAGAGTCGCACCATGTCCGTATTTGGATAACGTCAAGGATACCGAGCTGGTACATTATGATTCGTAATTGCCATAACTGATTAATATTTCATATTACTTATTCATGTCATTATCTTATATGTGCTTACCTTCTCCATTGTTTCAGATTTTTTTCCCAGCTTGCGTAGATCGCCATTGGTTTTTATTAGTTGTTAACCAACGCCGATTCGTCGATTACCTTTGCTCCGGGGGGAGGCAATTTAGATACCGTGCGTTGATGAAAACACTGGTACCTTTGAACGTAATTTAAAAGGTTTAGTTTATATATATGGTACAACCGCTATTATTTCTTGTCTCATTTAAAACAACCTCTTAGTGTGACTTTGTGGGGTTCGTATTCGAAAAGGACTTCAGCAATTACGTCTACACGAAAGTCCAAAACATACCCACATCGAAGGACGAGTATGAGGCAACCGATTAATGTATTCCACTTTGTGTTATATGGTGAAATAAGTTTTTGGAGAAGTAATACGCTGTTATGACCATGTCCTCATGTGGTAGCTTTGCTATGCAAAATATGGAGGCTTGGAACGGCCAATGCTTGGCTGGAGACTTGATCTCGGTGAGTTTTCAGAATTACAAATCTATAGCCTTCCATCACACGTCTTTTTTTCGATCTTAACATATGTATTTGTAATGAATACAAACCGATCCAGTGTATTTGCGTTCAGAATTTCTGCTGAAATTGATGGACGACCCCAGTAACGAACAAATGGAATATTTAAGGACTAAGTTAAAGGAAATGTATTGACGCTAACCAGAAACAATTATTTTTTCCGAGCTTTGATGGTCGTAAAACTTTGGGGGTCCTTTTTTGTGTGACCGTAATGTGTAGTGTTAATAGAATTTTGCTTGTGAAAGTAATTTGCGTCGATAACAAGTAATTTTGTTTCCCATTCGATATATGTTGGTTTAGGGTTTTGATAATGGTTGTTTTACAATTCGGTTCTGGTATAAGGTATGTTGGCTTAATGTTGTTTTGTGGAACAAAAAATGGGTTTTCTCGTTTGAATTGAAATCATGTTTACACTTTCAATATTTAGAATTTGCGAAATATTTGCTAGTTGTGAATTGTTTGGGATTACCCATTCATTGGGCCAAGAGTTATTAATAATTCGGAAACATGCCACTGGACATGTTTAGCACATTCATTTCCCTTCAATTTTGTTTTAGGTTAGCACATTCATTCCCCTTCAATTCTATTTCAAGTCATGTATACAATGGAATTATATTTGGTTTGATCTATTTTTTACCGTTCAATGCTATGTGAAGTCCTGTATAGAAAGCACAATGATGATAGGATCTACATTTTAAAGATTTGAGTCTTTACCACAGTTGTTATAATTGCGTGAATCGACTCGGTTGAAGTGTTGATATTGAAAAAAATGATCAGGTGACCACTACAATACACAATATTTGTTTCTTACAAGGTTAATTCCTTTCAAGCTACATTGCACATGAAAAAAAAGTAAGGGTTGCTAGTTTAAACATTTAGGATGATGAAAACAAATATGACGTATAATTTTACATTCGGTTTTTATTTATTTTGGAAATATCAAGGTAAACGTTCCTATGCAATGTTCGGAACTCACAAGTTATCTCTTATTAGAGGTTTCGTCCAACAGTTACCATATATTGATGGTTTACATATGTGGGAAAATACGGAATAAAAATCTTCAAGATATTAGAATTATTAAATTGTTTATAGTCTCGTTACCATTCTTCTACACTTGCCTTAACACAATTATCCTTTATGTATATTTTGTACGTGGGGGAAGACTCGATGAAACACCCAACTACAATGCACAACATATATCTGTAACAATGTTAATTCCTATCCAGTTACATTGCACATCTAAATATAATAAGGGTTGCAAGTTTAGAGATTTCGGATAAGGAGTAAACATTGACGATTAATTCCACTTTCACTCTTTCAATTGCTATAAATATCGACGTAAACGTTCCTATACAATCATCGGGACCTCAAACATTATCTCTTCTTTCTATTTGGTCCAAGGGTCAACTTATATATTTCTACTGATGGCTCACATATTTCTCTTAGAAAATCTTCAACGTATTTGAATAGGACAATTGGTTATAGTCTCATTACCACTCTTCTATACTCTCCTTCACACAATTGTTGTCTATGTATATTTTGTACGTGGGGGAAGACTCAAGTATACACCCGACTACAATGCATAACACATATCTGTAACAGTGTTAATTCCTATCTAGTTACATTGCACATCTAAATAGAATAAGGGTTGCAAGTTTAGAGATTTCGGATGAGGAGTAAACATTGACGATTAATTCCACTTTCACTCTTTCAATTGCTGGAAATATCGACCTAAACGTTCCTATACAATCATTGGGACCTCAAAACTGTCTCTTATTTTTAATTGGTCCAGGACTTAACATATATTTCTACTCATGGTTTACATGTGTGGGAAAATATGAATTAAAAATCTGAAAACATATTTGAATTATTAAAGTATTTATAGTATTTTTAACACTATTTTATACTTTCCTTCATACAATTGTCTAAATGTATATTTTCTCCATGGGGGAAAGGTCGAGTACAATGCACAATATTATTTGTTTATAAAGTTAATTCCTTTCCAGTTACATTGTTGCAAGTAAATAGAATAATGGTTGCAAGTTTAAAGATTTACGATGAGGACTAAAACATTGACGAATAATTCCACTTTCACTGTTCTTTTTGTTGGAAATATCGAGCTTAACGTTCATATATAATCATTGGAACTAAAAAATTATCTCTTCATTTTATTGGGTCCAAGAGTCAACATATATGTATACTGATGGCTCACATATTTATCTTACATTGTACTATAAGTTTCTCTTACATAGTTAATTTGTTTCTAGTTACATTGCACATATAAATATAGTGATGAGGGGTCCTTTAAATATTTAGGATGAGGAATAAATAATTGTTTTAACCACCACACAAATATATAGTTGCAGAATCTCACATAATACTCCACTGCATAATAAGTGCAAGCTAACCTCCACTTGCCATGATGAGAACTATATTTACTTTTGACATGAAATGTACATACAATGAAATGACCTAACCACTACTTCCAACCACATTAAATTACTGAAGCCTTTTCATTTACTCCTATAAAAAGCAGGTCATTGCTCTTGTTATGGGAAGTTCTACTATATGAAAAACCACATTCAAGCTTTGTTTCGAAGTTATGGCAAGTTCTATTGGGTCAACTTCTGGTGGTTCTTCCGGCGTTTGCAGGTAAGTCCTACAACGCTCGGGGCTGCGAAGCCCAATACCTAGAAGCCGTGGTGGGATATCCATCAACATTCCTCCACAGGCGCCCATGCCTCCCCCTTCTACCATGACCTTGTACAACAGGTACATCTACTTATAAGGCAAGTCGCATCAATTGAGGAACACAACCGACAGCACATGGCGGAGGTCTATATCCATTTAGAGCGGCTCACTCTGGAAGTGATAAACATAGGAATACGTCTCAACCATCACATCCAGAGGACATAACCCCCAACTGTGCCAGGCCAAAGCCGAAGGAACGTCGAGGACAACGATGGTGAGGACTCAGGTACCGTCATCATCTCCAGTGATAGCTCTGATGATGATGGGTCGGACAAAATTGGATGAAGTCCGAGAAGCTGTTCATAGGGTGGGGGGGGGGGGGGGGGGTTATTTGGCACCTGTGTTGAACCTATTGTGGTGCGTATAGTGTATCCGGGCATATGATGTAGGGTGACTAGGTTGGGGTTGGGTTTGTCCACTGTGAAGTGGAGTTTTTTTGTTATGCTTTTCTTGCACGTGAAGTCTTTTTGTGTGGTTTTCTTGCCCGTGTCCACGTATATTTTGGTCATGTAATGTAATGTACAAGCTGGTAATGTAATGTAGGGTGTGGTTTTCTTGCCACATGGTAATGTAATGTACAAGTTGGTTTGCATATGACACCTACTTATCATTTCTTTATAAACCCTAAAAAAGATTTACAAGCAATATCATAACTGTAGTCTTATGTGCAACTAAATTATAATATCTGATAGTATTAAATTTGATTTTCATACAATCATTATCTTACTATATATAGGTAATGATTTTTTCCACATTATAGCTATATATGGCCATCCACTTATGTATAATGACAACACATGTTTCTCTCCAGAATTGGGCCAACATAATCTAATGACATATCTTTTGAACTGAAACATTGGTACTGATGATAACGCATAAGATCTTTCCATATCTCTGCACAATCGTATGTACTTCATTGCACCATCTCCAAGGACCTAATGACGTTGGTACTGATGACCTCACCAAATGACCACAAGGTACAAATTAATTACACAGTGTAATTAAAACAAAAGGATATATATTAACCATATAACGATGAAAATAACTATACTCGAGTACAATGCACAATATATTGTGATATATTGTACCGGAAATAAAAGAACATTGCACCAATAACAGGACAATAACATACACGTGTCCAATATTAGCCCCACAAGTATTACAATGCTTTACACCAATAACATGACAATTAATACCTTAGTGTCATCCCTAGTGTCATTGAAATACTTCACAAATCTCAGGGGATGTCTTTGTTAAAAAGTGGATTCATCGGAATTGACCAGCCATTGCAATAATATATACCATATTATACTTTAGTATTTTCAATTATAGACATCGCATTAATTGAAATTAGGTATGATGGCCTATTAAGGCTACTGAGTTTAGGCATTCATTTGGGAGGGTTCTCTTTTTAGCATGGAATAAGCATATCTCTGTAACTCAGATTTCTCCCCACCTGCCCAAGAGTGAATAAATTTTGCTTTGACTTTTGTGCATCACATATTTCAGATACAGTAAGCAATATCATTTATTGTAGTGCAATATAGTGTCAGCGCATGTGCACACCAAAGAATGAAAATAAAATTTATACAGTGTTAATAGATCTTCATAAATAGTCATAGTATAGTTTCCTAAAAAGTTCTTATGACTTATTTTAGAATTTTTATAAATTATCTATCAAGTGTAAATATTATCGCAATTGTAATTTCAACTTAATCTCATTTCATGTATTTAAGTAAATCGATATTAATCATAATTAATTATATATATATATATATATATTGTAATTAAAATAACTGTATAATAATTCAGAATTCTTTTTAGGAATTATTATATCGAAAAAAAACTTCAATGCAAAGTACTTAAATTATATATATTTCGAAAAAACATATATTTTAGGAAATAAATATATATCTCGAAAAAAATAAAAATAATTCCAAAAAAATATAAATATTTTGAGAAAAAATATCTATATTTCGGAAAAAGTATAGATTTTGGAAATAACACATATTTATGACAAATATATATATTTTTCCCCAAATATATATATATATTTCAAAATAGATATATTTGTTGAAATATATATATTTTTTCCAAAATATATATTTTGGAAAAATATGTATATTTCTCATGAGTTTGTGTTATTTTACCAAATCTATACTCTTTCCGAAATATAAATATTTTTTCCCAAGTATACATTGTTTCCGAAATATATATATATATATATATATTCTTAACTATTGGGAGTTTTATGAAATAAGGTGATTCAGGGCCAAAATGAGGAATTTAGAAGCCCCATGACTGGAAAATTGTTCGGAAACATTTTTTCCCAAATATATATATATATTTTCTTAACTATTGGGGGTTTTATGAAATAAGGTGATTAAGGGGCAAAATGGGGAATTCATAAGCCACATGACTGGAAAATTGGACATTTTTCGGAGCAAGGGGGGATTTGTAACCGGAATGCAATATAGGGGGTTTTATGAAAATGACCCTATATTTAATACGTGATTTAGCAAAGCTATTTCCTTTGCAAATAAAGCAAATGGTAGATGTATGAATGAAGCGGAATCCGATCCTATATAGATTACTGAAATAAATTCGATAATCCGATTATGATCTAAATCTGATAGTCCGAGCTCATTGACAAGTCACATATGGATTTAGGCGGTTCAATTCGATATAAATCGATATAATTTATAAAACATCATATACGCATAAATAGTAGATTATTTGTCATATAATTATAAAAAAATAAATCAAATTTCGTCTATTGTAACATTATTTAAATATTTTCCGTCTAAAATGTAATGCAGAGAAAATGAAAAGCCAAAGAAGCATGTTTCAGCAACTCTACTCGCAAAAACAAACTTGAGTGATTGATAACGGTATAGTGTTGAGAATATGATATGGTCATAGATTCCTCAAACATTTTTAATGAGATATGGTATTTGTAAGCAAATATTTTCAGACTATCAATCGTTGTTATATACTCGCCTTCATAAAATATGCATTGGAACCGCTCTTAGTGCAGTTTGGTAGAATGTGGTTGTCCAAAACCCGATATGTACTGAATAAAACCCAATGTCTACTAAATAAATAGTTAATTCAAACCTTACAGAGAAGTCAATCTACAGATTTTATGAAAGCTTCATTCCTCCTAGGTTATGTTTCAGGTGTGATTGAAATTTATTAATTCATTCAACTCATGGTTACCTAGGGACATGATAGTTTACAGTAAAATGTTACAATATAACTACTATATATTCATATATGTGGTGAATCAAACATTTATTCTGCCATTTATTGTGCACACGGTTGTCATCGGCTGGGTGAATTATAATGGTGTTCGATAAATTGAAGTTTTAGCACCGTAGGCTGTTCAGATTTCATGACCCTGGCTGAAAAACAAATATGAACACATAATAAATGGGAGTCAATGTAAAAGATAGTATATTGGAGGGAATTATGTACAGTAAAATATCGGATTCAAGTTACTTACATGATTTAGGGTTGTCGACCCCTCGAAAAAAGAGGGAGTGCTTAGAAGGCTCAATCCTAAAGCAGACTGTTGTTCATTATAACAACACACAAAATTAGAAGATGCAGCCTGAATTAGTTTTCAAACAAATACAACATAAATCATTTAAGTAGAGCAGCACGACCAACTTCATATAAAAACGTGAAGGAACACTAATAAGCAAACATGAAATGGAATGGCGGTAATACCTGATGCAGGTTGTTAACACCCATTGACTCATCCGTAAAATGAATTGGAATGTTTGTGGCATTGGAGCCAGGGCTTCAAACCCCATGACCAAATAAATTGCTTTGAATTGACTTTGAATTGGACTGAGATTGGGTATCCTGAAACACAACAGAGAGTGATAAAATTTTAAGCTCATCAAAATTTGGCTCGCAAACATAGTTCAAGAAGAAAATCTTACATAAATGTACACCAAAGCATATTCTCAAAGAGTCAGAAGAAAATACTACATTTACTCGAACTGGTACGACAATTGAGTGATTTGATAACAAAACAATAATGCACGAAGAAGGAGCTAAAGGGGCATGACCAACAAGGAAGAAATTGGTTTCCATACGGTTTTCTAATCTAACATGATTATCATTGACCTGAAAGGGAAAACAATGACGCAAAAAAAAGAAAACAAATGGTACATTCTGTAAGTGATCCCACTATAAATAATATGCGAATTGAAACCAATACATTGTTGAAAAACACCTCTTGTCCCATGGTTAAAGGAATTGATTCATCGACGGGAGCGTCCGATGGAGTAGGTGGACGAGAGGGAAGTCCATAACCCATAAATTGTAAAAAAAGGTCAGATGAATAATCTGGATTCTCTGTAACCTAAAATGGGGAAGAAGATAACCTCAACATAATTACAAAGGGAAAATTTTTCTAGGAAACTACATAAACCCAGATAATGCAAGCAATAAATATGAGGTCTGACATGCATAGAAGGAAAATATAAGAATTATTTTGGTAAGTTCTGTGAACTGAGATGATGGTGAGTTGAAGTTGGATAAGAAATCTGAGGTGCCAAAAGCGATGTCAGAGCTTGCTATATGATGCAACAGGATTATATTTTATCAAATAATTGATGTAATTACAATAACTAAGCATGTTATACTCAAACCTGGATATAATTCCCAATTTTCGTAAATCCACATTCGCAAAATACCATTTGCAAAAGATATTTAAATCACAATAATAATTTCCCTTTACTAATACTGGACAAATGAAACAATTTGATGCAATAAGATCCGAATACGTACCTTCGCGGTTACGGGCTATTTTTTCTTCTTCATAACCTTCTCAATGGTAGGTATTAGCCTTCGTCTCTGGCCTTTAGTTTTGTCTTTCACAGCTATACCCTTCGCTTTAGCAACGGTGGAAGTATTGATATGGGAATTCTATGACAACTTTTCATATATGTTGACACCAACATTACTGGGTCGAATGGCCAGTGGCTGGGTGTGGTGACGTACAAGACTCTGCTCAGCAACTATTTTTATCTTAAAAACCAAGGCCATAACAGTTTGAAAAGCTTCGGATGATACGTTGGCAATGTTGGCTACTTCAATCATAGACCGATAAAGGATTTTATGCCTTATTTGTTTCTCCAGTCTTTCATCGGTACAAACATCATTTCAAAAAAGTTCTTGTAGGTTGCCTTCCTTCGCATTTCTGGTCCACCTCTTTAAAATATAGCGTTGTGGGATTCTGTGCACTCTTATTATATCTTTCATCACTTTTAGGGTATGCATGCACATAATACCTTCGGATTCAAATTTCATGCAAGAACACGTGAGGTGGTCATCAAGCAGAATTCTCGTAACCACATGTTTGCTTGGTTTATCAGATTGACCAACTTCATAAAGAGAACACCCTTTTTCATCATCGCGGAACACAGTGTCAATCTGAGCATTCATGCAAGCCTTCATGTATTCTGCCTCGACTTTATCATAAATTTTCTTCATGTACACCTTTCCGGCTTCAGTCAGAAGCATGCATGGATTTGCTATGTTGGGAAGCTTTTTCAATAGCCTATACTCTGCTTCCAGATCTTTATAACGTTTGTCATACAATAATGTGTCAAAATGTTGGAAGAATTCGGGTAACGCATATTGCCATGCAAGGTACTGTTTCAGCCTACCGTTGAAACTCTCGCTAACTTGAGTACTACGCATTACGACAGTCCATACACTCTTTACATATGCCTTTCCCCAAACATGCTTCAAATCATACATGTTTGTTATCCATTTATTGTTCTGGAATCCAAATAATTTGACCATCACATCACATCCCACTTCACATCAAACTCCTTTATATCCTCCACCCCAAACATTAAATGAGAAATTGTCCCCTTAACCATATATTTATCCAAATGTTTCAAACCCGCATGCTTGTGTACGTTTTGCATGAGGTGCCAACAACACAGAAGGTGGGTGGTATCGGGCATTACCTGCGACAATGCCTTGGCCATTGTTGCGTCTTGGTCAGTAAAAATGGTCTTCGGAGCTTTATCGCACATAAATCGCAAGAATGTAGCGAACAACCACGTAAAGGAATCCGTCGTCTCGTCGTACATCAATGCAGCACCAAAAACCGTTATCTGACGGTGTTGATTTAAGCCAATGAACACAACAAACGGTCTGTTACATTGCACAATCTTATATGTAGTATCAAAGGACAAAACATCTCCAAAAGCAGCATAGTCGGATACCATCTTCGAATATGCCCAGAATATATTAGTTATCATGTCGGCCATATCGAGCTGGACATCGTGCACAAAACTAGGATCAACAACAAGTTGCTTTTCAAAATACTTCATAAGCAAACCGACTTCCTCATTTTCCAGATCCTTCTGCCTCCTTGTCCTCAAATGGTTTTGGACATCAACCCTGGAAAACCCCACAGATTCTCTCCCACCCGATTGTCTGCATGATAATTCAAAAGATTGCCATAAGGGTATACCACAGTCTGTATCCATCTCAACTTGAATTGCCTGCACACTATTGATTTTGCGTTGAGAGGGCAACATGTGGGTCAAATTGCTCGGGATGAGATCGTGGTTGTGCTCTTCAATGAATTTATGGACCACATACTTCCTTAAACTAGAATCCCAGCTTATACCCATGCGTGCAAGGCAGTCCGTTCGTGTATCAGCTCTAAAAGTCTTATTCTTTCGTGCCTTCGAACTTCTTCTTACACCCTCCTTTGAACATACAAATAACCTTGAAGTCAGTTTCCTTTCCGATTGTGGCACTTGGTCTCCGGCCTTCCTACTAAGATTGCCCCACTCGCGACGGATACTAAATCCTATATTACTTCAGTAAGCATTATACAAGTCATATGCATACTGCTCGGAATCAAAGCACATTCCGATGCATGGTTTACCATCCAGATGATTAACCCCATTTACTTGTTCAACGACATTAACATGGCTATTGATTTCTTCATCCATTATCCAATTCTTATCTCCCATAACAATACTCAACTAAATTAGGAGTTGCAACAATCAAATATATAATCGAATCATATTAGTTACAACTAAAACTACAATAAATTTTAACGTGTTCAATATTGTCAACGTATATTGAATAATGTGAGAAAGAAAGAGGCATGCAGGGAATATGAGTAGCCGAAACAAAAGGTTAGAGGTACAAGATTCTGAATCTAAAGTCATGAAAAGCTTCTGTTTATTTTTTCATCCATTAACCAATTATTATCGGCCACGATCATCCATTTTTTCATCCAGGAACAATCAATTATAACCGTATTAGTTACAACTAGAGTAAAAATATCAAGAACCGTATATTCTCAATATGTCAACATATATTGAACACTTTCGATACGGAATATAGGAGCAATATTTATAATAACAAAAAGAGGTAGGTAAATGGGAGGTTATATAAAGGTAAACCATCGCTCTCTGGAGGGAGAAATAAAGCACAGATAATAGTAAGGAGTTAGTAGTAAAGAAAAAGCAATAACCGAAAACCATAAACACAATTGTCAGAGAAAATGGGAACACAACAGTACCAACTGCAAGGCTGCAACGGATATGGGAGGCAGAAATAGAAAAATTGGACTTACAAGACCAGATTCAACACCACAATTATTCACGCTAAAGTAGGTGCAGAGAAAGCATTAACATAAAACCAATCTAAATACCCCAACCAACAAAATGCAGGTCTTAGATTCTTAATTTACTATATAGAAGACCAATTTGTAACACTAAAGTAAGGAAAGAAAAGCTCAATTTAAAATGTTAAGGGTCCGTTTGATAGACGAAACTATGATGGAAAGTAAAACTGGAAAATGAAACGAAAAGAAGACGAAAACTAACTTTCCACCATGTATTTCATTAGATTAAATGGAATAAATGCAATGAACTAGTAAGAATTTAATTTTGTCTTTCATACCATAAAAGTGAAAACAAAGTGATTATACTTATGAAAATGACCCTTTAAATTACGCACTATAATTTTTTGAATTTTTTTCAAAAATCATTTTATTCAATGATCAATTAATACATTTACTCACTAATTTTTGCACATATATTTTGTAATCAGATATATCTCATAAGCATGTATAAGTCATATAAATAATTTCCTCAAAACCAAAACAATAAGAGGATAAATACTTTATATACATGATCAATTAATTAATTTTAGTCACTAATTTTTGCACATATATTTAGTAATCAGATAATATATGATATGTATGAGTTAAAAATATTTTGGTAAAAAACAAAGCGGATAAAAACTTTATATAAATTTCTAGATGAAAGAAACATGTAAATAAAGCGTGGAATTGCTAAAAATAAAATATAATATAACTAAAAAATTTCAGCCACTGAGGTTACTAAATGAATGTTAATGTCGAAGAGTGTACTAAAGATATCAAATACCTAAAATATAATAACATTCGTATGTTAGGTTCTACATAATCCTAACGTCAATAACACCGTATATAAGAATCATTTGTATACATATATAATATAATGAGGTGTTAATCTTTTTCACCTTCACGATGTTCTGCAATTGAATGAATCCAAGACTATATAAACAAGTAATTAAGCTCACAAGCGTAACTTTATCTTCAAAATTTATAACTTTCACGGAATAGTCAAATTTTCGAGGGTTTTGTATGTGAATAAAACCTTTATATATGATATGTATGAGTTAAAAATATTTTCCTAAAAACAAAGCGGATAACAGCTTTATATAAATTTTTAGATGAAAGAAACATGTAAATAAAACTTGGAATTGCTAAAGATAAAATACAATATAACTAAAACAATTCAGCCACTAAGGTTGCTATATGTTTATTAATGTCGAAGAGTGTACTAAGGATATCAAATACCTAAAATAAAATAACATTCGTAGGTTAGGTTGTACATAATTCTAACGTCAATAACATTGTTTATAAGAATAATTTTTATCCATCTAGAACATAATGAGGTATTAGTCTTTTTCACCTTAATGATGTTCTACAATTGAATGAATCCAAGACTATATAAACAAGTAACTAAGCTCACAAGCGTAACTTTATCTTCAAAATGGATAACTTTCACAGAAGAGTCAAATTTCCGAGGGTATTGTATGTGAAATTTTTTTGACAAAATTTACAGGATAACACTAACCAAACGAACCTTAAAGTAACTAAAAAACTTAAAAACACACAGCATTTAACAAATCCAAAGAATAGTCTCTTTTGAAAAATTAGATTGTGTAAAGTTGTAAAAGAAAATGCACATCTTCTGTAAAGTATACGTGCAATGTTATAAGACAACGCTAATATTCATATTCAACACTTGTTCATCAATAATATTCATATTCAATACGAATAATATTCATATTCAATAGCAACCATAGACAACAAAAACAAAAATTCACAAGACAGATGCAAACTAAGAGAAACACTTGAATAATTAGGCATGACGTATTTTATCAGTTGAATAAATCCAAGACTATATAAATAAGTAACTAAGCTCACAAGCATAACTTCATCTTCAAAATGGATAACTTTCAAGGAATAGTGAAATTATCGATGGTTTTATATGTAAAACAATTTTGACAATATTTTTTACATCACACTAACCAAACAAACCCTAAGTGCATGTTTGGTAGATGGAGTTGGATCTAAAAATTTGGTGTGGAATGTGAATTACAACCCAAACCATGTTTGGTTGGTGTGGGATGGTTGAATGATACCAAAAAATGGTGTGTCAAATTGGTACCAAATAGTGTATTTTTCAATCCATCTCTAGACATGGTTTTGGGATGGTGTGGTACTATTCAAGAAAATTAACTCCAATTCTCCAAACCATATACATATATATTTATTTAATTAAAAATATGATTTAATTATATTAAATAACTAAATAAAAGTTATCAAATAATAGAATATAATTAATAATAAATAAAATTGAGTAATAAATATTTAAAAATAATAAATAAAGTAAACAAAATAAATAATAATAAAAATATTATAAATAAATATTAATGTGAATATCAATTTTAAAACATGGATGGTTATAATATACATTTGTATGCCCTTAGACACCATATTTATGACTGTTCGGTTAAAAGATAAAGGACTCCAAAATTGAATATTGTTTACTCAATTATAGTTGTACAATTAGGGCAAATTAGGGTAAATTTTCGAAACAAATATATAAAAGTCGAAAAGAATATATAAAATTCGAAAACAATATCTAAACAATATATATATTTAAATTTTTATATATTTTTCGAATTTTATATATATTTGAAATTTTATATATATTTTTGAATGTTATATATATTTCAAATTTTTTTTTTTTGAATTTATATATTTTTTAATTATATATATTTTGAATTATATATATATTTTTCGAATTATATATATATATTTGAAATTTATATATTTTTTGAATTTTATATATATTTTTAATTATATATATATTTTTTTGAAATGTATTTTTATCTATATATTTTATTTTTTAAAATATATATATTTACAAAAAGTTATTATAAATAAATAAAATGTCAAACTATTCCAAGTTACCAAATATGATTTGGTTTCAAAATTTCAGTCCATACCAACTCTACCAAACATGGTTTGGTTTTTCAGCTTTATTTTTTCTCACACCAAAACCATCTGCACCAAACATTGTTTCAGTTCAGAATAAAACAATACCAAACCCAATCCAAACCAAAATAAAAAACTAACACCGTACCACTCCGGTGGCCAAACAGGCACTAAAGTAACCAAAAAACGTAATAACACACAACATTTAACAAATTCAAATCAATAGGCAAAGAACATACATATTTCTTTTGACGAATTAGATTGTGTAAAGTTGTAATAGAAAATGAACAACTTCTGTAAATTATACGTGCAATGTTATAGGAATAATTTTTATCCCTCTGTAATATAATGAGGTATTAGTCTTTTTCAACCTCATGATGTTCTACAATTGAATGAATCCAAGGTTATATAAACAAGTAACTAAGCTCACAAGCGTAACTTCATCTTCAAAATGGATAACTTTCACGGAAGAGTCAAATTTTTGAGGGTATTGTATGTGAAAAATTTTCGACAAAATTTACAGGATCACACTAACCAAACGAACCCTAAAGTCACTAGAAAACATAAAAACACACAACATTTAACAAATCCAAATCAATAGCCTCTTTTGAAGAATTAGATTGTGTAAAGTTGTAAAAGAAAATGCACATCTTCTGTAAAGTATACGTGCAATGTTATAAGGCAACGATAATATTCATATTCAACAGCAACCATAGACATGAAAAACAAAAATCCACAAGATAAATGAATCCAATAATATATAAATAAGTAACTAAGCTCACAAACGTAACTTCATCTTAAAAAATGGATAACTTTCAAGGAAGACTGAAAAATTTTAGGGTTTTATACGTCAAAAATTTTCAACACCTTCTCTAAATTTTAGGGTTTTAGGGGATCAAGCTAACCAAACGCACCCTTAATAGAAAATGAACAACTTCTCTAAATTATACATGCATCGCTAATATTCATATTCAGCACCCACCATAGGCAAAACGACACTAATCAATAATATTCATATTCAACAACAACCATACAGAAAAAAAAACAATTATCCACACAAATCAAACAAACTAAGATAAACACTTGAATCATTAGAAATGACGTATTTTATCAATTGAATGAATCCAAGACTATATAAATAAGTAACTAAGCTCACAAGCATAACTTCATCTTCAAAATGGATAACTTTCAAGGAATAGTGAAATTATCGATGGTTTTATATGTAAAAAAATTTCGATAATATTTTTTACATCACACTAACCAAAGAAACCCTAAAGTAACCAAAAAACGTAATAGCACACAACATTTAACAAATTCAAATCAATAGGAAAATAACATACAGATTTCTTTTGAAGAATTAGA
This sequence comes from Cornus suecica, assembly GCA_963922005.1. Taxonomy (NCBI): domain Eukaryota; kingdom Viridiplantae; phylum Streptophyta; class Magnoliopsida; order Cornales; family Cornaceae; genus Cornus; species Cornus suecica. Next base: position 80,881,551 of record OY998239.1, read on the forward strand.
TTGTGTAAAGTTGTAATAGAAAATGAACAACTTCTGTAAATTATACGTGCAATGTTATAAGAATAATTTTTATCCCTCTGTAATATAATGAGGTATTAGTCTTTTTCAACTTCATGATGTTCTACAATTGAATGAATCCAAGACTATATAAACAAGTAACTAAGCTCACAAACGTAACTTCATCTTCAAAATGAATAACTTTCACGGAATAGTCAAATTTTCGAGGGTATTGTATGTGAAAATTTTTCGACAAAATTTACAGGATCACACTAACCAAACAAACCATAAAGTCACTAGAAAACATAAAAACACACAACATTTAACAAATCCAAATCAATAGCCTCTTTTGAAGAATTAGATTGTGTAAAGTTGTAAAAGAAAATGCACATCTTCTGTAAAGTATACGTGCAATGTTATAAGGCAATGCTAATATTCATATTCAACACAAATCATTGGTAGAACGACGCTCATCAACAAAATTCATATTAAGTATCAATAATATTCATATTCAACAACTACCATAGACAGAAAAAACAAAAACCCACACTGATCAAACATATCAACCAAACGGACAACAGTACCTGGAACGAATCTGAAAACCACAACTTCAATTTTCTACACTCTCAATAAAAAATAGATAACATCAATCTGAAACAAAGAAGAATATAATTAGGCGTGAAGAGTTCATGAACAAACCAACAAACTAATCTACAAGAAAACCCTAAACTACAATATCAATTAATTGCAACCCAATCTGCAAGGAATTAATTGCACTACAAAAAGAAATAAACACTAACCAAACTCCATACTCAGATTAGCTTGTGACTCGACGAATCTCATCTCTCATCAGGAGCTAGGTCGATACTCCTTCTTTTGCAATATTGTATAAATTCCACTGATATAGACGAATCTCATCTGCAACCTTCATGAAGTTTGGATTGGATTGGATCTAATTCTTCATGGATTGGATTTTGGTTGAGAAAGTTTTTTCCTTATTTTTCAGAAATGTATATATATTTATTTCTTCCTCCTCCTCACTGTTGACCTAAATCTCAAATTGGGGGGATTTTTTATTTTTTGCGAAATTTAAAATTTAAACTGGAAATGGGTTTTGCATGTGTGTGGCTAAGTTGACTTTCACTATTTTATTATACGACTACTGTTCAATTATACGGACGCAAAAATTATACAGAACAAGCTTTGCATGTGGAGCCCACCACTGCTGACTGGGCTGAATGGACGGTTCTAGTTAGAGAGTAACATGACTGAATGCATATCCTTGATTGTGAACTTATATATACGGTATACCTTTATTCATTAAATTCAAAAAGTCTGCATGTTCGTTCAATGGATTGATGAAAGTTTGCGTAAAGGGAGGATTCGCGGTGATATAATTCGCGAATCCAAAGGGTACGCCAAGGGAAAGTTGAAAAAGGCCAACAGGGGGAGTCGCGAATCATAATCCGCGAATCCAGGGTATCTCTGGAAGAGATCAAGCACGCGATAAACACTCTACAAAGAGGTGATCGTTGAGGATTGACAAAGGCGGGTCATAGCCAAAAGTCAAACCTCGCGACCCTATGATCTTATCGCGTAGGGAGTGTTATTTTGACTGGCCTAGGGAAATACTTTGGGATGGTGAATAGTGGGTCGCGACCTTATTCATCAAAATCACTCAGAGTAAAGTACCTAGAATGCGTCAAGTAACGCTCAGGGTCATGTAAATGGAATATATGTATAAAAGGGCATGAGCCAGGAAAACAATGACAAACAAATAAAGGAATCCGCGGATCAATAACATACAGGATCGCAGATGGGTAATGTCGTGAATTGAACGTCGCAACTTGGGTAAAATTATGGAGGCTAAACCGCGGATCGACATGATGACGTGGCACAACTTATGCCTGAACCAACGCCTATAAATAAGGGGTCAATGATTCAATTCAGGAGACTTTTTGGGAGACGAAGGGAGAGAAATTCCTAGAGACAGAAAATATTTCGCATCACTTGGAACTGTTGGTTTCTCTTCCATTTCTCTTATATTTCTCTGTAAAACATCAAAGGCAATAAAAGCAGAAGGGCCATTATTTCTCCAATGATCTTGTGTGGAAACAATCTCTAAATCTTTCATTTAAATCGAACCCCTACAGTTTGTTCAATTAAATCAAATCCAAATTAATGGTGCCAAAAAAAAAGGAAAATAAATGACATTTTATTTTAATACTACTAGTATGTAAGCATGGAAAGGAATATTAGATTTTAAATAAGAAAATACAGATATTTTGTAGAGTGTTACCACAATATAGAATTACCACACTTATGTTTGATATTTGATACGGACATGCATATTCGATGATCGAACACGTATATAATTTTTTTAAACGGTGTAAATTTATTAATTTTTTCAAAAGGTGTAAACTCATTAAAGAAGTAAAGTTCTAAATATATTGAATGTTGTTTTCTTTCTAATAAATACTTATATCTATTATTTTCATTTATAAAGTTATAATAATGTGTGTATTCAACATCACCCTGAATTTTTTTTTGTCAATCACTGGTTACAGCTGCATGTGACTGGTTTACATTTCTATAATACCATTCGCATTATGGATCAATCATTTTAATAAAAGAATATATATAATATATATCTCATGAATAGGGAATTTTTTCTAATTAAACATAGCAACGGATTCTATTCGAATCGGATCAGTCCGATAGTTGATTCGAATAGAAATTATCAAATTCTTCCATGTGACCAACAAACAAGTGGGAGAGGCAGGATTCCCCTTCTATTAATTTTAAATGGGCGAGAATCAACCCCGTCTTTTGAATTAAAAGTTTGATATTTTTATTATAATTATATTAATATGAAATAAATTTTAGGGAAACTTCGAATACAGGCCTAGATAAAAGTATTACTATTCCTGAGTGCAGGTTGACGAATTATCAGATTTTTTTTATTAATCCATATTCGACTAATTGGATTCACATCGAATTCAGATTAAAATCCAATCTATTAACATGTTTATTGATAGGGATGACAAAATCCTCCAATCCAATCTAAATTCAATAATTTAACAAATTTTTACTTAATTGATTCATATCCAAATTTATTCATTATCGGATATCTGATCCGATTATCTAATTACAAAATTCAATAAAGAATTTTAAATTTTTTGTTATTTTTCTAGAATAAGTAAACACCAAATTATCAATCAATACTTATAACACATATTCATGACAAATATAAAATTCAAAAAGCGAAAAAAGAAATTAGGATATTATTAAATGTACTACATCTATTACTCAATATTTATATATTAATAAATAGTACAATGTGTATATATATATAATCGGATTGGATTATTATCTGATCGAATCACCTAAATTCATATACGATTTATTAATAAAATAAAATTATCAAATTCGAATTATAATCAAATTATCGATTTGATAATTCATATCCCACTAATTACATCGATTCGATTTAAAATCTGATACATTCACAGTTGTATTCTACTCATCGCGAAGAAAAATCTCTATCAAGATGATCCTTTGGAAACCTCAAGATAGTGAATTAAAAATCAATATTGGATTTATAAGGATAGACTTGAATTGAAACCACTAGGTTGAGTGCGCGCGCGCGCATATATATATATATATATATATATACATTTTTTACTTATATAGTATGTAGTGTAGCTTTAGAGTGGTACATTTTAGTCAAAAAGACATGTGCCGAGTTGTAGGCATAGAAAAATTAATGTTTGGTAGACTGTCTTATTTGATTTGGTTTGGTTTGATCTTTATTTTTAGGGACTAGACCATATTTATTTGGACTTGATCTCAAAATTTGGAATCAGACCAAATTGAACCAAAATAGGTGCTTTTAGAACCAGATTTTTTTATGGTTCAACCTGATCCGGTCTGGTCTTATTAATAAAATATATTTATAAATAATTAAAAATAAATAAATAATAATAATAAATTAAATAAATTATATTTTAAAAATAAAATATAAATAATAATAATAATAATAATAATAATAAAAATATATAATAATAAATAAATGAATAAATAATAAAAATATATTTATAAATAATTAAAAATGAATAATTAATAATATAAATAATAAATTAAATAAAACATATTTAAAAATAAATAATAAACAAATAGAATTAAATAATACATAATAATAATAAAAAAAATGAATACAATAATAAAAAATAAATATAATAAAAAAAATAGACTAAATAATAAATTAATAAAATATAATCATAAATAATTAAAAATGAATAAATAATAATAATAAATTAATAAAATAAATAATAAATTACATAAAACATATTCAAAAATATAATATATAATATAAATAATAAATAATAAACAAAATGAAATAAATAATAATAATAATAAATAAATAATACATAATAAATAAATATAATAATAAATTAATAAAATATATTTTTAAATAATGAAAAATGAATAAATAATTTAATAAAAAAATGAATTAAATAATATATAAATAGAATCTATTTAGAAATTAATATATAATTGAATAAATAATAATTTAATAATATAAATAATAAATTAATAAAATATATTATAAAGTGAAGAAATAATAAATAAAAGAAATAAATAATACATAAATAAATATTATAATAAATAAAAAATAAATAATAAGATTAGACCGCTTACCGAACAGACTTTTAAGTTCAGGATCTAAACAAATCAGATCATATCAGACCGAACCAGATCAGATCATACCGTTTACCAAACATGACCTAAATCATGTTGGTAGAGAGTCGGATATCTATGTTGAGACAGATAGAGATAGATCATATATATATTGTGCAATCAAGCCACGTGGGGCGCACATGATTATGTTCATGGTTAAAACGCGTTTAAGCTACGGGAAACAAGAATTTCCATCATTAGTGTCCAAGAAATTAATCATTTTATAACGTTCCAAAAGCATGTGCAATCTCGTTAAATGGTTGGCTATCTACCGATGTTCATTCTCTTCGAATGTTATGTATCAAAGCGAGTCAACACTATACACATGCGTGTATGTTTTCACATGCAAGCATTACATAATTGTTACATATTGATGTATGACGGTTTTCTTTTGATTTTAATTTTTCTTTTTCTTTTATTTTTTATTTTTTAGTCTCTTTATAGGATTAGATTTCCTATTATATTCATTTTTTTAAAAATAAATTTTCTTGTTCACCAAGATTAAATCTATGACCCATTATGATTTATTTGCCTATAAATATTATGTAATTGTAGATAATTTATTGATTCATTCAATAATATCATTCAAGAATTCTCTGCAATTTTTTGCAAGTTCTTTCTTGACTTTGAGAATTTCAAAGTTTTAATTATTTTTTTGATTCCTAGCTGAACATTTATTCACTTCCGCTACGTCACAAATATAGGTAGATAATGTGTTTGTGTGTGTTCACATGCAAAGCATTAGTTCTCAACATGAATATGTTTTCTTATTGATTGATCACAAAATTTTTACATGCAACAATTAATAAAAAAATTAATGCAAATTATGGGAAGAAATCGAGTATGGTTTTTTGTAGTGTTAGTATTAATAACCCTTTTACTATATGAAATCATTATTAAAACAATTAAATTTAGATGCTAATTATCAAAACAAATACTCGCATACTGATAATGAGTTGAATATATAAGGGTGATAGAAAGTACGTAGCTCAGTGTCTCATTTTAGAATATAGTTTGAAGATGCTTGCCATCTTCTCTGAAAAACCAATATTGTTAAGTAGCATAACCACTTTATATATATATATATATATATATATATATATATTGCATAGTACATGATCATTTTCAAATGAATTTGATGTGGGGGAAGAACCTCCAACATAATATTTCACCCCTAATTTTAGTATCATCTTATAAATTTGGCCTCCTATATATTTTGTGAGAGATTTACTACAAGATGTAAGGAATTTAGTGGTGGTAGCAATCGTCATAAAAAAAAGTAAAACCTGTTGTTATAATTTTTAGTGTCGGATCATAAATTATCACCTAAAATCGTAAATTTTTTTTTTTTCAAATTACAGTGATAATAAAAACTGTTGTTATACCTTCAATTTTATAGATAGATAAATCAACCTTTTGGGTTGGTATACAATTTTAGTCTCACACTAAATTACAACATTTTTTAGAGTGATTTTGGTTGGTATATATTAGGCTCTTGCAAGTCCAAAACTTTTTCCATTCCTATTCAATGTTGGATAAGACATCTCGAAGAAGAAACAAACACAATAGTCATGGTGCATAGTGAGAAAGATATAAATTCTTTGCAGTTGGGCTTCTCATCCCCTTTGGATTGACTCAAAAAATTTAAATATAACATTATATATATATATATATATATATATATATATAATTGATTAATAAATGGCAAAGAGACCTGTAATCTGAAAAGGAATTCATCGGAACATCACCATTAGAACTAATATTAGGTCACCAAAAAGTTGTTTCAGATTCAATAATTAATAGACAAGGGAATGGTCTTGGATAAAGACTTGTCTCTGAAATTACAAGATAAAATGGAGGGAAAAGGCCTATCAACTTCATCAAAAGACCTAATTAAAACCTAACCTGCTTTTTATCATCTTTTCCCTGCTTAAATTGTCTACACACCTCTCCTAATAACTAGTTCCTCCTAAGATACAACAACTTTTTGTTTTTTTTTTGACCCCTAAAATATAACAATTTTATTATTAATACATATATGTAGTTCAATTTTTTTTCACTCATTTGGTGCCATGTGTTATGCTTCGCACATTGTGCAACGCATCGTACAATAGTTTGGAAAAGACCAAGTCCATGACACATGGTTTGGGATTGGTTGTTATTTCCTACTATTATTATTTTATTTTCCCGAATCCGAGTAGTGACAAGCTTAATTTAATAATGATCATGTCCAAAGAGTTTCCCACAACAACCCGCCATTGTTATCCTCTGGGAAGCTAGGGTTGCTCATGAAACTCTGTGGACTTCCAATGAAGTCGTTGAAGGATTGTTGCTGCGATGCTTGGGGCGATTGTGTCATTTCCATGCAAATTAAGGCCATGAGGTTGGCTTGTTGGCACTGCATGTTCACTACCTCAGCTTGAGCTTGTGCTAATTGTGCTTGGAGCTCATTCACTTGCTTTTGGAGTTGACAAATTGCCCCTGCACATCCATACACAGGATCTCTCAGCCTTGCATTTGCCTCATACACCATGCTGCTCACTGCATCAGCTCTCTGAGACTCCGGGAGTTCCTGAAATATAAGAAAATTATTGCGTTAGTGGCGGTTACAATCGTCACTAAAAAGGGTAAAACTGTAGTTATAACTTTTTGACACAGAATGAGAATTGTCCCTAAAATCCTAACAGTAAAAAAAAATAAAAAAAGCTATAGAGACAGTAAAAACTGTTATTATACCTTAAAATTCTTAGATAAAAAATAATTTTTTTTTGTGTTATAGTGATGGATAATTTTAGTTTGACACTAAATTTTTGTTACCGTAGACCAATTTTTTTTTATAGTGATAGTAGTTAAAATAAATGTTTAATTGCATCATTATATAAATTGATCAGTCATTAGACCAATAAAGCTGGTAAAAAAACGTTGTAGTTTGCATACTCATATGTTCATATTGCTCGTGACAAAATTTTATGTTGTTTGTCGTGCTACCTAACATAACTTTTATTTTTGTAATCAAAATAAATTTCAATTTTTCATCAATACGACTTATAAGAGTTGTCCACATGACATATTTAAAATAAGAATGTGAAATGTATAGGCATGTATATATTTCAAAAAGAAATAAAGAAATAATAGAAGATGGGAGTCAACATACTCAACCGAACCCTACCAAGAGTGAATGCTAGCTAGGTGCATGTCCACTCTCATCTACCACCTTTAATTTCAATGCATGATATATAACATCAACATGTCTTTGTCTAAGACATATACACCAAGTCCAACAGTTCATAACCAATTCCACTATTGCTTTCGAATATTATGATAGAAAAATACTAGTAATCATATTCGCCAATAATAAAGAAGAGAAAAAAGTATTCCCACTAAAGTGTTTGAGTGAATGATTAGTTAAAAAAATATATATTGCACTACAATTATTCATTAAATGATGTGCACAAATGTCTTATATGGAATTTAAACTCTTCACCTTTTCTTTTGATGTTTATTTAATATTTTTTTTTCATTTGAAGGAAAAGAGATTATACGAGCTAATTTTTAAAAAAAATTAATTAGCGAGCTAGATTTGCAAATGAATCGAAGAAGAAAGAAGCATAATTACCTGTAAGAACTTGATGATGTTGCTTGCACCGAAGACGCGATGAGCAGTGGTGAATTTCAGGGGGTCAGTGGGAGGAAAATATGGCGCCAAGACACATTTCTCGGCACATCTCCGCCTTAGGATCTTACATGCAGCACAAGGGCTAATAACAACCGATGGAGGAGGAGGAGAAGATGATGAAGAGGGTGAAACGGAGCGACTAGATGATGAACCAATGGTTGTGTCACCACTGCTCTCCATTATCTTATAGCTAGAGGTAAAATATGTGTATATATATATGAATATAGAGAGAGAGTGAGGTGGAGGGAGTTTTTTTTGTGGGTAGCACAAAATGACACACAGCAAATGTGAGTATATATAGAGGAAGTGAAGGAGGGAAAATGGGAGAATTGATGTCTCAAGAGTTGAAAATAAATGGTTGCGTGGCTGCGGGAAAGTGGTGTTTTTTATTAGGTGGATTTTTTTGTCATTAGTGAACCATTTTGGCTTCTTATATATATATATATACAACACATGCAACTTTAAAATTTCTTTTATTTTGTAGGGGCAGATACGTAATTCTATAGAAAAATGCAACTTTGTAACTTCTTTTTATTTTGTTGAGGTAGCTAGATAATGTAATTGTGTATACTTGAAATTACATAAGACTTCGTGCTTGTTTGGCAACCGGGCGATGTTGATTTTTGGTTTTGGTTGGGTTATGTTTGGTATGGTTTTATTCTGAACTGAATTAATGTTTGGTACAGATAGTTTTGGTGTGAGAAAAAGTGAAGCTGAAAAACCAAATCATGTTTGATAGAGTTGGTATGGGCTGAAATTCTGAAACCAAACCATATTTGGTAACTTGGAATGGTTTGACATTTTATTTATTTATAATAACATTTTCTAAATATATATGTTTTAAAAAATAAAAATACATTAAGAATGAATTATTTTTTACAATAAATATTAATATTGAATAATAATATTTCACCATATTACAAGAATTATTCAATTGGTTCATATATGTAGTTTGAAAATTTATAATCTTTTTCCATTTGAAATTTTAATGTTCTTTTACCAATTTATTAGTTTTAAATATTTATTACTCAATATTTATTAATTTATTATTAATTATTTATTCATATTATTTTTGTTTATTATTTATTTGGTTTTACAATATTTATTATTCTATTAATTAAATTTAATTTTTAATTAAATAAATATATATGTATATTTAACTATTTATTTTTTTGTACAAATTTATTTAACTATTAATTATTAATTATTTATTCATTTCATTTTTGTTTATTATTTATTTGGTTTTACTTTATTTATTATTGAAAAATATTTATTACTCAATATTTATTATTAATTATTAATTGTTAATTATTTCCATATTATTTATTTAATATTTTACTCAATTTTTATTTATTTATTATTAATTACTAAAAATTTATTAATTATTATTTATTTGATTTTACTTAATTCAATTTTATGTATTTAATAAAATAACAAATATGACAATGTTGACTTTTGTTGAGAATAGAATGGTACACCAATGATGAATTTGGGGTTGTGAGTTGGTTTGAATTTGATGGTTATGGATTGTGAATGGTAACAGCACCATCCAAAACCATGTCTTCATATGGTTCCTAATTTGCTTTATTTGGTGCCAATGACTTGACACTATTGCACCAGAACTAAAACTACCAAATATGGATTGGGCTAACTTTTCCATCCCAAAACTAAAAATTTGGCACCAAACCCTTATGCTAAACACGAACGTAACAAGTATGATATATAAATTAATGGTCTAAAACACGTGTTTGTGAGATGAAAATAGTTGATTTGGAAAAAATATGAGTAGAAAATTACTAGTTCAACTCCATCCCTTGTCCTATGTGAGGGTTTAATTTGTAAAGTGTTATTACCGAAGCCGTTTAGCCCTTTTTATTCAATGATATAGTATAATTTGAAACGTTACTTTAGAAAAATATACTTAATATTGATTTATTTATTATTTTTGCTTTTCTGCTTTTGTAAACGAAGAAAATTTTAATTACAAGCATAAAGTACAGATATTATGATGACATTTTACATGGTCTAAATTTTAGAATAGTTCAAGTGAAAATTAAAGAGGTGCCTTGTAACTAATTTGTTTATATATATATATATATATATATATATATATATATTTACCAAAGAATAAGAATAAAATCTTGTAGTTGAGAGACCAATGCCTATTGTAGTTCATTTCCACAAAATTCAAAGGCGTAGAACATGTGTATATGTTAAAATTATAGATTAATAGCAAATAATAAAATAAAAAAAAATCAAGAATACACATTTTTTGTACCGGGTTCGGTTAATATGACTTACGTCCATCAGAATAGTTTTTGTATTTTGTTTATCACCGAATTAAGGTTACAATAATATATATATACACTTAATTCATATATACTGATAAAATATCAAATTCACCATTTACCGTAATTCGGGAGCTCTGAACCCCCAACAAATTAGTTGATGCCCAATAAACTAGGGCTCGACGCAGGCCTTTGGACCCAGGGCGGAAGGCAGTCACGAACCTCCGTCCCTCCTTTGAACCCAACATCTATTATAAGTTCCTTTATAAATCATCAACCATAACTCAACACTATCATTTAATTTTGAAAGCATCTCCAGCTTTCTTGGACCCAAGTTATAGGTGATTTGAAGAATTAACCTTCGAGGAGAAAGCAGTGTGCCTAGAAATTATTCAAGACTTGTCCCCACATCCTCACCTCTAAAGCACTAATGTTACGAAATTTCTTAATACTGTTTAAATATATTCAAAATCTAAACAAATATTATCATGTCTATAACAAAAAAAATAATATCTCAAGTGAAATTTGACCATAATTTGATAGCCTGACGAAGACAATACACATAGTCGTTTAAGTATTTATATTTTTTAGACTCGCGCATGATAATTTATCTAGAATTGTTGAAAAGACAACTTATATATAGTACCTTGCCCTATCAAAATACCCTATACAGTGGAGTTCATAAAAGAAAAATACAATTTTTTTTTTAAGAATATGGTTACATATTAATGTTAATTAATATTGCATATCTGAAATTCACTCTTTCTGTTCTTTGCGATGCAAAGTTATTACTTAAATTCTTGCAAGGTTTATTATTATTTTTTCCCTATAATACTATAATTATTATTATTATTATTTTCATTTTCTTAAATAGTTGATGATATGAGAACATCAATTTTAAATTTGAAACGTAACCTTTACATATAATGTCAATGTTGGGGTTCGTATTTAATATGATTTGAAAATAGTATCTACACAGTCTAATACTTGCTAAAAATGATATATTTATTGATTGTCTTTGATGATTATAGAATTATAGAAAGAGAATGGAAGAGAAGAGCAATTATACCACAGAAGATTTAGAAAATCACTCTTTCTCTCTCTATGTCTCTGAAAAGTCCTCATTTGATTGAGTCTCTGACCCCTTATTTATAGGCACTGGTTCAAACATAATTTATTGACACGTCATCATGATTATCCGCGATGTAGATTCGCGGGTAGCCTCAATAATTAACCTAGGTCGCGATATTAAATTCGCGACATTACCAATCCGTGATCTTACCATCCCGCGATATCAGGAGGTTACCAATCCGCGAATTCCTTTATTTGATGTCATAGTTTTCTGGGTCATGTCCTTTATGCATATTTTTTATTTACATGACCCTGAGCATTATTTGACGCATTCCAGGTACTTTACTTTGAGTGATTTTGATGAATGAGGTCACGATTGATTTTGATGAATGAGGTCACGACCCACCATTCACCATCTCAAAGTATTTCCCTAGGCTAGTCAAATAGTACTCCCTACGCGATAAGCTCATAGGGTCGCGAGGTTGACTTTTAGCTATGACCCCCTTTGTCAGCCGTCAACGATTGCCTCTTTGTAGAGTTTTATCGTGTATCCAATCTCATCCAGAGATACCCTGTTGGTCTTTTTCCAACTTTCCCTTGTCGGACCCCTGGATTCGCGGATTATATCAACGCGAATCCCCCTTTACACCCTATTGGCCTTTTTCCTAACTTTCCCTTGTCAGACCCTAGGATTCGCAGATTATATCAACGCGAATCCCCCTTGACATTTTTCCCTTTTACACTTTAGTACATAGCCAAGTACTAAAGAGTAAACCACCAAAACCTCTAAGGTTCGTGGAAACACTTTTATATATGTATTTTCACACACCTTATTTTAGCCTTTTGGATCATTTTTATGATTCTCCTCATTCTTCCCTTTTGGAATTTGTCCCTGGTTTACCAAAATTCATTTTCTATCATGATCCGTGACACTTTATTTTGAGGCAGCCTTGGCGTCGGTTCGGCTTCCGTGGGTATTTAATGCACCTCCTAGAAATCTGTGCCTCCACACATATATATACTTTTCTTGCTTCATTTTTTTCATTTTTCCTACTCTCTCCATTGCATCCTCTTATTTCTTCTTCCCTAATTTATTTTGTCATATATTTTACACATACACCAGTACTTTTGCACCTGTACCTTCTTTTTTACTTCGCGGTACCCAATCTCAAGCCTTTACTTCCATTCTTTGACTATTTTTATGGCAAAGTCTTCCTCTTCCACTCCCAAGCTTTTAGTTCATCCCTCTGGGACTGTTCCATCTATTCCATTGCCAGCAAAATGGAGGAAAACTCCATTTTTTGAGGCTTCACATGATAGTTTCTGGTCCTCTATTGAAAATCTTCCACCCGCGAGGGATATTGTCAAAGATCCTATGCTCATTCATTCTGATGGTGAAATTCCTTTGGCCATTATTCCACCGTCTTCTCTTCCGTGTTTACTCATTGAAAGAGGAGATGTTCATTTTTATTTTGTTGAATACGAATGTCATGTCTCTCCCATTACTGACTGAAAGATGTGGTCCAGTCATATTCTTGAGCAATAGAGACACCGCGAGATACTGAGAATGGCTGGCTTGTTGGAATCGATTGAACTTTTTTTAGATTTATCAATTCGTCATGATGCTGATGCACTTACTCTTCTGGCCTCGCGATGGAGCCCTTCTTCTCATACCTTTGTGGCGGCTTGGGGGGAGTTTACCCCAACTTTAGAGGACGTCTACGTGTTATTCAGACTTCCAGTTTTTGATTCACGCCCAAAAGATGCTCATCCGTTTGATGATGAAGATCAATAGATTCACCTTTATCTCCAGACTTGTGTTGCCTATGTCGCGAGACGAGGGAATCGTTTTAAGCAGGACACCATTTTTTATGAAACCCCTATTATCAAAAGTGCCAAACTCAAATACTCAAATTGGTGTCATCATTTTTTTGTGGAGTATGAACCAAAACTTCCTCTTCTCCACGGCCAAGATCGCAAACGAGCTCCTAGCCCAGAATTCAATGGTGACTTCGAATTAGCAGGATTTTTAGCTTACTGGTTAGACAGATATATTTTCTAGGGACATCCTGTGGATGGCCCAAACAAGCTTGTCTTTTTGATGGCCTCAATCATCTCGCGATGTACTCGTCGAACTTTGGCTCCCCTCTTTTTAGGCACTCTTAATTTTCAATTGGATACCTTAGCAAATGATTTTTCCAGACCAGTAGACAAATATGATATCAATACTCATATCCCATGCATTTTCTTAATGTTGTTTCTTTTTGAGCTATTTCCAAAGTATGCCCAAAACCCTTTACCTTTACATTCCCTCCAACTACCTTACACCTAGAGAATGCCAATCTTCCACTTCTTAAATCATGAGTTACTCACTGGTCTGGGTTATTTTCCACTAAGAGGCTTAAGGACTTTATTGATGTAAGTTGTCATTTTTTATAGAGGCCTTATTCAGTTCCTATAGAGGGTGTCCACTTTTACTATTCTATCAAACTGAAGATACTTCTACTTATGGACATGAGTCTCAGGAAGCTTTAATCTTTGTTGTTGCAACATTTGAGTGTCTTCTTCCTATTTTTAATGAATCATTCTCACGAGTTGCAGTTTACAACCTTTCGCGAGTTGCTCGCCAACTAGGCTTTTATCAAGCCATCCCTATTTACATCACCCCTCCTTCATAAAGATCGCCTGATAATTATGATAATGTTTTGGTATCTTTTCGCTAGGAATATGAAAAAACACATCACCAGTTTTCCTTTGTGGTTTTTATCCCTTCTATGTCGCGAGCGGGAGGACGAACTACAAAATACGTGGATTTCTGGCTTGAGGTCGTTACTCATTTTCAAACCTTTATGATGGAGTCTCTTATTCCTATAGAGCCAGTAGATATATATCTTGGTGATTCTTCTTTAAAACCTCATAAATCTCATGATTCTCATGGATTTCATAGCAAGCTGGCGTTACAGTCTCCTTTAATTGTTTAGCATCGCAATGTTCCCGAGTCCTCAAATCCCCCCCCCCCCCCCCAAGAAAAAGAAATCCTCAAAGACTATAATTCAAAAACAAATAAAACCCCCTCAACCTCCTGCCGTCAAGAGAAAACGCTCTGAACGTGTTGAAATTCCTATCATTGTACTGGTTCAAAATGAACCCATTTCTAAGAGACTGGTAACAACTTCTTTTATTTCCTTTACTTTTGTATATCTTTCATCATCTTATCATTTATTTCCCTAGCCTCAAAACCCCCTTTTTTATTACCTTTCAACGATCCGCGAATCCTTCTGCTAGAACAACCCAAAGTGTCCAGACTTCTGTCACGGCTGAGACTGTTTTAGACAACGTTCCTTTGGCTCAAAGAGGAAGAAATGTTGTTGATGATTCTTTGGACTACATCCCTCTTTCGCGAAGAAGAGATACCTAGAAGACTCAAATTCTGGCTTCTGCCACACAGTTAGCTTCAAATGATGAGGTAGATGACATTCCTTTAATTCGTAAAAAGAGGTCATACATTCATGCTTCATACCCTCCTCATGATGCAACTGAGGATGACAATGCATTTTACCAAAATGATACTTCTATTCAGAACCAAGCTCATAATATTGAATCTTCAAAGAACAAACCACCCTCTCCACGAATAGAAAAGTTTCCGCAAAAAGGAAAACCTTCGCAAAAAGGAAAGTTAGTACTTGCTGCCTCTTTGTTACTTGACAAGAGCAGGCTTTTGTTTGACACCGTTATCCAAGCAATAAAGGACATTCGCGCTTCGGACCCATTACTTTCAGGTATCCAACCATGAATTTTTTTATTATACATTGTATCCATTTATATATTTTCCTATCATCATCATTACATAATTTTCAAATTTTCTTCAGGTCGCGAATCCAATGAGCAAACTATTTCCTATGGTAATGCAGCGAATCAAGAGATCTTCGAGGATGTTGATGCCTCAGATCGTGAAGTGGCTGACATTCTTTCAGATTTTCCAGAATAGGCAACAGTCCAACCTAGTATTCACAGACCTCTTTCTTCCGCGGGGAGAGCCATTTCAACATGCCTTCTTCGTGGTTTCACGGGTGACTCTGATAAAGAAGATGATCATCCAATTCTTACTTTGTCCAAAACTTCAACAGTTGTTGTTCAACCTATTGAGAAATCGTTTATTCGCGATGCTCATACATAAGGTACTGATTATGTCAAAGAAATTCATACTATTCAAACTGCTGAAGACACCACTATCCGTGACGGTCAAACAGAAGATGCTCATGCCGCGAAGGTCATTAACTCAGGTCTGGTCACTAACCCTGATCGTGACATACTTCATCCCCTTACTAATTCAAATCCTATCCCTGGAGAATCCGCCGATGCTGATACTTTTATAACAAACCCTTTGGATGCAAATCTTTCTCAAGAAGATGATCATTCTGAGGATGCCTTGGATTCATGGCATATGCAACATCTTGGCGGTGATATTGCCGTGGAGATATCAACTACTCTTAAAGATGGCTCGCAGATTCAAAGATCTCTTTTTGGAGGTATTGTTGTTGATGTTGAAACTATCATTGGAGACCTTTCTGCAGGCATAGATCTCAATGATGTTCAAGAATATGACAATACAAACACGGGTAACATCTCTCATTCTCGCGAGGCTGATACTGAGCCCGCTCATGTTGAGAATGCTAATGTTATTCACAGTCCCGTATTCTCAAAGCCTATGCTTCAAGATCCTGAGTCCTTACTCAATGAAGCGACCTTTGATGATTTTTCCTCACCACCAAACACTTTACAAAATCTTTCGTTTCCTAGTTCTGAATCCTTTTTCCTTTATATCCATCCCCCACATGCTCAAACTCAACAGTCCCATCTCCAACAAACTCAACCTATAGAGTCTACCTCTCAAGATCTAGGTCTAGTTTCCATACCCACTTTACCTTCTATGCATCATCCATCAATCCCAGACACAACATCCGTGTTTTTTGTCCAAAATCCCCATCAACAACAGTAGGCTTACTGGCATAATTTCCTATGTTATTCATGTGATATGGTCATTTTGGATCGTGTTTATAATAGCCATAGAGATACATTTGCCGATATGGAGCTCCATGAACCACTTCTCCAACCAACCTTCCTACACATTATCGCGGATACATTTTCCTTGTTAATGACAACTTGTATACGAGATCTTACCTTAAAAACTTTGCATTTTTGTTGCGCTCGTATCAAAGACTGGAAGAACATGAAGATGGACGTGTACTAGTGGGAAGCTCGTTTGAAAAAGGTGCAACACTTATATGCAAAACATTGTGCTGAAATCAAGGCCTTTAATGAATATCAAGCCAGTATCGCAAAAAGTGGAAGAATCTCGTGGTCTTTTAGCTATTGTGGAGTAAGATAGCCGTAAGCTAAAAAAATTTGCGGAGCATTCATTACGTTCTCGCGAGCTACAAGAGGAGCATGAAAAGCTTCACGTTTCATCTCTTGCTGGCAGTGGATTATACTAGTGTTTTTTATGTACTCGTACACATATCTTGCTATCTTTTACACATTTTGTACTGATGTAAGACAATTTTTTTATTAATACATGTGTTTTTATTCCTTTATTGTGTACATACTATGTATGAATCTATTTTCCACTTAAGATTGATACATCTTTATCCATTTTACATTGAGTGGCCCTATCCTTTCGCGAGTAATCTCATGTTCTAATTCATAGTACTCACTGTTGCTTTCACTCGTGATTACATAAAGGCTTTCCCATTTTGCTTCAAATTTTCTCACTCTTTGCCCCCGCATTATTACTGATATGTCTTCAACACTCTGTCCTCTTATTTGAACCATCGATACCGCACTTTCTTATTGTACCATTTTGCCTGCTGGTCATTGTAAACCCTTTGATTCACAAATGTTTCATCCATTTTCCCTTCTAAACTTTCAACCTGTAACATCCTTTCTTCCAACTTATTATCCGCAACCAATGTCTTAGCCGCGATTTCTAGTTCTGATGGAAACACTACCTCTGCTCCATAAACTATAACATATGGTGTCATCCCTGTAGCAATACGGTATGATGTTCGGTGTGCCCATAATGCTATAGGAAGCTCATCCATCCATTTTTTATGATTATCATGCACCAACCTAGATAAAATTTGGATTAATGCCTTGTTAAAAGCTTCAGCCTGTCCGTTTCCTTTAGGATAGTATGGTGTTGATTTATGATGGATCACTGAATACTTTTTTAACAAGTCCGCGACTTTATAGTTGATAAAAGGAGTTCCGTTATTTGACAATATAAGATTTGGCACTCTAAATCGGCAAATGATATTATCTTTTATGAACCTGACCACATTGTCAGCCGTTGTTCGTCATAGTGGAATAACTTCTACCCATTTTGTAAACAATTCAGTTGCAACTAATACCCATGCATGCCCCTGAGCCTGTGGTGTGACCGACCCAATTATATCCAAGGCCCAGGTGTAAAAAGGCCAAGGGGTGGACAAGCTGTGTAGTTCTGCTGCTGGGGCATGAATAAGGTCTCCATGTAATTGACAGGTATAACATTTTCTAACAAAATCTCCCATATCTTTCTCCATTGTTGGCCAATAATATCCGGACAACAAAAGCTGATAAAATACTTTTCTTTGGCCCTGATGTCCAAACTCATGAGTTTGCCTTAACACTTCTCCTGCTTCCTCTTCACCAATGCATCTTAGCAGCCTCCCTTCAAAGCTTTTTCGAAACAACTTCCCATCATGAAAAACATACTGTAAAGCCATTCTTTTAAACCGCGACTTGTCTTTTTCAGGTAGAATTACCTCATTTAGATAAAACACATACTTATCCCGCCAGTCAATAATTTCCGCGAAGTTCCCCTCATTTGCGGATAGGTAAGCATTGCAACTCTGACACTTGCTTTGTAATTTTGTAGCATCATTTTTCATACTTGGCCAAAAGTATCCTTCTCGCTATATACTTCGGTAAATACTTGTCCACGTATTTTCTTATGAGCTTTGTGTAGCAGCCCTTGTGTTTCCTTTATTGGTACATATTTAGCTAGCATCCCCTCTGCGGCCTTATGATACAATGTTCCCTTTATGATTTGATATCCCTACCTCAGGGCAATATTGTCATCGTTAATCAAGGCTTGAACTATATCCCTTCTTCAGTCTGAATAAGGTTGTGGCTCTGCTTCATGACTAATTATTGAATTAGTTGTCCGCAGTATTTACAATTTGGAATCTATCCCTTGAAACTGTAGCCGCGAACCCAATGTTGCTAACGCATCAGAACGTATATTACTTTCTCGCGGCTCATGTTGAAAACTTACAGATTCAAAATTTCTCAACATCTGTCTAATGAAAGTTCTGTAAGGCACAAGATAGGGTTCCTTCACTGCATACTCTCCCTTAACTTACTTTATGACAAGTTTTGAATCCCCTTTTACATGGAGAACCTTTATATTTAATTGTTGGGCCATTTTTACCCCTAGTTTCAAACCTTCGTATTCTGCTACGTTGTTGGTGCAAGAAAAGTCAAGCTTGTAGGCCATCACCACCTCTTCTTTTATTTCTTCATTTCTTAACACAAAACCAGCTCCTCCTCCTTGTTCTGTGGAAGAGCCATCGAATTCCAACGTGTAATCTGTGTTTCCCACCATTCCTATTTCCTCACCTTTGGGCTCAAAACCTCCTGGAAATAAAGCTAATAAATATGATAACGCCTGAATTTTCACTGCCTTTGGCCTAGAGCATGTGTTCTCGTACTCAGATAATGCCAACAGCCAGCATGCCACTCTTCCACTCATAATGGGTTTCGTGAGCAGATATCGAATGAGATCACTTTTAGTTACCAATTCAAAAGGATGAACAAATAGATAATGTCGAAATTTCTGAGCCATAAATACCAAATTCAAACAATGTTTCTCCAAGGACGTGTACCGCGACTCAAGCCCTTTGAGCACACGACTAATATATTATACTAGTTTTTCCTCTCCCTCATGCTCCTGGGCCAATAGTGCTCCTATCGACTTACTGGTAGAAGTGATATACATTATCAACGGTTTTTCTAACTGTGGTGCCATCATTATTTTTGGAGATGTCAAAATCTGCTTGATTTTTTCGAAAGCCTCTTGTTGTTCCTTCCCCTAATTATATTCAATTTTTTCCTTCATTAATGGCATGAGCGGGTGAGTGACTTCTGCCAATGCTGGAATAAATCTTATGAGATATGAAATTTTCCTCAAAAATATTTTCAGCAACTTGCAAGTATTTGGAGGTGCCATTTCTATCACTGCTCTAGCCTTTGTGGGGTCCAAGTCTATTCCTTGTCGGTGTACAACATATCCCAAAAAATTTCTTTCTGGAACCCCAAAAACATACTTCAAAGGATTCATCTTTAAATTATATTCATGGCATCATTGTAACATCTTTCTTAAATCATCTACATGATTATGTACTACTTTGGACTTGACCACCAAATCATCCACATAGTCTTCCACTATCTTGTGTATTAGATCGTGAAAAATGGTTGTTATGGCACGCTGATATGTAGCTCCGACATATTTGACTCCAAATGACATTACTGTATAATGGAAAATTCCCATTGGGGTTCGAAATGCTATTTTCTCAGCATCCTCTGGTGCCATTTTAATCTAATTGTAGCCACTGAAACCATCGATAAGTGAAAACATCTCGTGCCATGCAGTCACATCCACCATAGTATCAATGTTGGGTAGAGGAAAATCATCTTTTGGGCAGGCCTTGTTGAGATCACGGTAATCCACGCAAACTCGAATCTACCCACTCTTCTTCTTCACAGGTACTATAGTTGTGAGCCATATTGGATGCTGAGTAGGTTTAATAAAACATGCTTTCAACAATTTTTCCACTTCTGCTTTGATCTGTATTTCTAAGTTTGGGTGAAATACCCGTTGTTTTTGCTTCTTTGGTTCTGACGTCGTGTGCACATTAAGATGATGGCATTTGGTCATACTCTTAAGCAAATACATTGCGATACTCTTTGAGAAAACTTACCGAGGATTCTTTGGTTTATTTACTCAGATTATGACTTATGAAGGTTGGTGGCGGAATGATTCCATCTCCAATTTCAACTTCGCATAAACCATGCTCTGGTCACGAATTTGATTTTGATGTCTCGGGGCCAGTGCCAACTGTGCAGGCCTCTAACCTCCAACCCTGTCATAACTTGTATACTACACATCCGTCGGGCATTTTTACTCGCGACCAACTTATTTTCTTTAATTTTATTTTATGCATGCCTTCAGCTTCCAATTCTTCCCATTTTGGCAAGGGTGTGGCATAGACACCCGGACCACTTTCTTCTCCATATTCAGAAAAGTAAACTGCATCTGTGAAGTGAGCCTCAGAGGCACATAAGGGATTCTTGGTAGCTTTAAGCATCATTATGCCTTCTCCCTAGTTGTCTTTCATCACTTGATGATATGATGAATACACTACACCATATGAATGTAACCATGATATGAGGGCTCACCTTTAATGACATGAAACTTAGTAGGAGCCCTGATTTTCCCAACCTTGAGATCCAATGCCGCGAAACCCATAGTTGATTGTTAGTCTCCATTGAAATCAGTAATTGAGATAGCATGGGCTGCAATCTTACTTTCAGGAAAATTAATCATTCGTAGGGTCGTGATAGGTACTAGATTGACAGATGTTCCACCATCTAGAAAAACTCGTTTTATTTTGCGACCATTGACAGTAACAGGTACATACAAGGGTCGGTTGTGAGGAAACAAGACCTGCTTATCATTCTCCGAGAATGTAATCTCTCCTGTAGTCTTTGCCTGTTGTGGGATAATAATAGTATGATTAAGAGTAACAATCATTTGTTCTTTCAAAAATTCTTTCGCATGTTCTTGAATTGGGAGCTCGTTGAAGAAAGCTTTGAACTTAGTGGACTCCCTTATTTCGTGAGCCGGAGTATTCTCGTACTTAACAGTGCTTACCATCTCAATATCATCATGAGCACTTACTACTGCCACGTGTGCTGGAAAAGGCTCATTAGCCATATTTTTAGCCACATCCAGGGCTCCTAATGCTATCGTTCTCTGCACTAACCCATGAAATGCCCAACAACACCCTGTTAAGGAATGTCGAATGGATCTGTGATAAGGGCAGTAATTATTCCTCATCATTTCTTCCCTTGTTGGCATCATTTAGGCGGTGGGAAGTGTTATAACTTCGTCAACAATCTACTAATTAAGCAAGGTAATTCCTTATTTTTCACCCAAAGGCAAATGAGGTGGCTCAGACCTTCTGGTACGATTCCCACGGTCTCCCCTTGTCCTCTCATTCTGTGTATATGCCACAATCACTACTCGTCTCGTGGTAATACTAGGACGTGTCAGAGGTGCTAGGACCTCTCCCAATCTTTGCACATTATCCACTAATGCTGAAAAATTTTTAACCTCATGATTGACCAAATACACTCTATACTCGCGCAACATTCCTTCTATGTAAATTTTGATTAACTGAAGCTCAGAGAGAGGTTCATGGCACTGTTAAACAGTCTCACAAAATTTCCTGACATAAGCAGCAACTTCTTTCCCAAGACGTTACATTTGCTTAGTGAGTGAAAGCATTGATACTTCTTCATTTGTTTGAAAGAATTTGTGTAAAATTTTACTACCAAATATTTCTAGCTTGTTACTGAGGTCGGAACCAGGCTAATATACCACGTGTACGCGGTGCCTATCAGGGATTTAGAGAATTCCCTAAGTTTCAAGTACCCATTATTTCTATGAGGCCCCAAAACATCAACGAATCTGGAAACATGTTCTCTTGCGTTCCCTTCTCCGTCATCGAATTGCTGAAAACTTGGTGCTACATAATCCTCAGGATACGGCAAGTTCATGATACTTGGATAATATGGTGGTGATATCTCAACTTCTTCCTCATCGATCTTTTTACTTAAAATGGCTCGCAGTTGATCCCTGGTGATATAGATCTCATTCTCTAGTGACTCTATATATACATGGGGCATCTCTCGTGAAGCTTATGGTGTAGTGGTTTTCAACGGAGCTCGATTTTTGGTTTGTGGTACTTCTGAGCCTGGTGCCGCTCCCCAAGAGGCTTCCATCATGGCGAGAAGAGTCTTTTGAGTCTCCTGGATGCTGAGCAAAGCTTATAGCAAAACTAGTGGAACTTCTGGTGTTTTTGGTGCTGGATTTTCCGCCAGAGGAACCTCTGTCTGCGTGTCTCTTGCGGTTACACGGTGATGTTGACTTTGTGCTAGCGGATTTGGTTTAGTTTCCTGAACTTACTCCTCATCTTGTTCCTTAGCTTGCTCGGCATGTCGACTAGGTGGACGTCCTCTCTGGCAAGTTTTTCGAGGATTAGCTTATGCAGATGATATTTTCTCCCCAATGAAGTCGCCTTAATATTGAGGTTCGTATTTAATATAATTTGAAAATAGTATCTACACACTTTAATACTTGCTAAAAATGATATCTTTATTGACTGCCTTTGATGATTACAGAATTATAGAAAGAGAAGGGAAAATAATAGCAAGTACACCACAAAAGATTTAGAAAATCAGTATTTCTCTCTCTAGGAATTTCTCTCTCTTAAGTCTCTGAAAAGTCCTCCTTTGATTGAGTCTCTGGCCTCTTATTTATAGACACTGGTTCAAGCATAAGTTATTGCCACGTCATCATGATTATTCGCGATGTAGATCCATGGGTAGCCTTCATAATTTACCTAGGACGCGATATTAAATTCGCGACATTACTAATCCGCGATCTTACCATCCCATGATATCAGGAGGTTACCAATCCACAGATTCCTTTATTTGATGTCATAGTTTCCTGGGTCATGTCCTTTATGCATATTTTCCATTTACATGACCCTGAGCATTATTTGACGCATTCCAGGTACTTTACTTGTAGTGATTTTGATAAATGAGGTCGCGACCCACCATTCACCATCTCAAAGTATTTTCCTAGATCAGTCAAATTGTACTCCCTATGCGATAAGCCCATAGGGTCGCGAGGTTGACTTTTGGCTATGACCCCTTTTGTCATCCCTCAACGATTGCCTCTTTATAGAGTTTTATCGCGTATCCAATCTCATCCAGAGATACCCTATTAGCCTTTTTCCAACTTTCCCTTGTCGAACCCCTGGATTCGCGGATTATATCAATGTGAATCCCATTTTACACCATGTTGGCCTTTTTTCCAACTTTTCCTTGCCAGACCCTAGGATTCGCGGATTATATCAACGCGAATCCCGCTTTACAGTCAATAATATCCTCTAACCAAATTATAAATTTTGTAAAGGAATATAGTATTTTCATGTAATTTGAAATCTCAATTAAACCATAAAAAGTCTTGGAATGAGGATAGGGAAAAGAAATAACGTGCAAAATACAACATATATACATATATGTGTGTGTGTGTGAAATTAAGAATAAAAATTAAGATTTTTAATAGAAATATGTATAGTACAACATTTTATAAAACAAAATTACATTATTAGGATTCATTATTAAATTTATAGTATGGGTTAGATTAAACTTATAAGAGAATAAAAAATTTAGACAAGAGTGAAAAAATATTCGGGGTAGTTTGTAAAAATCTATTTAACAATATAAAAAAACAGAATTTTTGAGACCTATGAAGGCATTACTGGTAAGCTATGAAGCACGGACACAGATACGGGCATGAACACGGCGACATGGTAAATTCTAAAAAAATAGGACACGACACACCTCGAACACGTCTATAAAAAAGTATATCTTTTTATATATATACATATTATATTACACATACATCATTTATCACTTAAATAATGAAAACCAAATAAACTTACAAACTAAAATAAATAAATAGGTTAAAAGGAAATATCTGATATATACAAAATTCTTTATTCTACTATCATCCAATTAATCAAATGCATCTCTCCCAACATCCCACATCTTAGTCTATCTCCCTCGTTATATTGTGAAAATTTGTTTGATAGAAGACGGAGATTAGAATGTACAAATATCAAATCTTCGGATAGTTGTAATGTTATCTTATTCCTCTTCAAATAGTAGATAAATTAATAGGTGATCCGATTCCTATCATAAGTTGAGGAGGACAAGGATATCCAAGTATTGGAATAGAGTTGTTGAAGTTTCATAAGTGACCCACCAAATTACCGGCTCCATAAGTCTTTTTATCTTTCATGGAATCAAGCGATTCACCGCGTGTCCCTCGAGTATCCCTCGATTGTCCCCCGAGTGTCCCCCGAGTGTCCACCGTGTGTCCAATTTAAAAAAAAAATGTTGGGTAGTCTTGGGTCTCTCTCAACCCAAAAGCTAGCTCAAATGGTGAGGCTTTCCCTCACACTTATTTACTGACCACCAGCCACTTCCACAACCAATGTGGAATAACCCTAACAATCTCCCCCTCACACATCGAGCCTTGGGCTGGAGCAGAGACAACATGTTTCTCCCGGAAACTACTGGGCTAAGACTTGTTGGTAACATGGGCTTTGATACCAATTGTTGAAACAAAAGATCAATCACAAACAATAAACAGTAAAGAATTAAGAACACACAGGATTTATCATGGTTCGTCCAATGTGACCTACATCCACCAGAGTAGTCTTTGTATTTCACTTATCAATGAATTAAGTTTACAATGATATATATACATCTAATTGATTTGTATTGGTAAAATACCAAATACACCATTTATCGTACATCGGGGGCTACATGTTATATTTAGGTGACTCATTTTCTTATAGGGAAAGTTAAACTTAGCCACCAAGCAATCACAGTTATGGTATGAGATCAATCAGTAGACTCCTAATTGGTTTGATTGACTTATCTTCCACTCTAGCCTCTCCTATAAATACAGGGGTCAACCCTATTGTATTGTGTGCACAAATAGAGAAATAAATAAAATATACTAATTAGTATTCTTCTTGGTGAGAGTTAGAAATAATATAAGCTTATATTATTCTGGTGATACAGACGTGAGTATACACTGTGTGTGTGCGTGTGTATGATCTGCGAATCATTCCTTTGTAATTTTCTCATTGATTATAATGAAATGGTGTTCTCCGTGGATGTAGGCTGATTTGGTTGAACTACGTATAAATCTTTGTGTCCATTATTTGGTGTGTGTTTATCTGATTTGTAGGTACACAATACTTCGAACAAAGGATGTGAAAACCCTAACAAGTGGTATCAGAGCCCCAGGTTGGAGCAAATCCTGAAGCCGTACGTTTTTGTCCAGATTCGTAGGATCAACGTGCTCAAAATTGAAATCTGACACCACCAGAAGCTTTGCCTCGATGAGACGAAGCCAACCCCTTCAACCGCGCAATAAATGAACCCTCCACGCGCCACCACAAGCTTCGGTCAGGGATCTCACACGTAGGTCGCCAGAAAAACCAGTCCGGCAACGCATTTGCCGGAGAAGACGAGTAGAGTCACCAAATACTTGACATAGAAGTCACCGAGTACTCGAAGAGGAAGTTACCGAGTACTCGGAGGGGTTTTTACCGAGTACTTGAAGGAGTGTTTGCCGAGTACTTGGTCACGTTTGCAATGCCATGTCAGCAGCAGTGCCACGTCAGTACTATTTTGTCCTTTAGTGTTGAAATTTGTTTTGGTCCGTTTGGTATCATTTTTTACCCGTTTTTAATGTGGTCAAAGGCATTCTTAAGGTTTTGGACTGCTTTTGACGTAACCATGAGAGTGTTTTTTCGTAATTAAACTCTGAACACTTCGAAAAAGCTCAGTGGGAGCTATGGGAGAAGAAAATACAGCAATGATTGAGAGGTTTGACGGTATAAACTTTGCCTTTTGGAATATGCAAACTGAGACGTGTTATACCAGAAGAATTTGTATTTACCATTGGAAGGGAAAAATCCAGAATTGATGAAAGAAGAGGATTGGAAAATCCTAGATTGAAAGGCTCTTAATACGATCAGATTAACGTTGTCAAAATCCGTTGCATTTAACATAAGAAATGAGAAGACAACAAGATCTCTCATAGATACTCTTTTGAACATGTACAAATAGCTATCTGCAGTAAACATGTTATATCTCATCAAAAGATTAGTCAATCTGAAGATGTCCGAGAATGGAAAGGTCAGTGAGAATCTTAATGTTTTTAATCACATTGTTGGGCAGTTGGAATCAGTCGATATGTCAATCACTGGTAAAATGAAAGCGACTTTAGTTTTAAGCCAATTTCCAGATAGTTGAAGCATTACAGTGGCTGTAATCAGTAGCTCTTCAGGGACAGAACCGCTACAGTATGATTTCGCAGTGAGTATGGTACTCACAAAAGAGATCAGAAGATAAATGTCAGACTCTTCTAACAGTGGCTCAGCATTGAATGTCGACAGCAGAGGCAGAGGTTCGAACAGAAAGAAGGGCGGAAGCTAGAGGCGTGGACATTCCAAGTTAAGACAGGGAAGATCATAGTCTCGAGGTCATAAAAATTCCAAAGAGATCGAGTGTTAGAATTATGGAAAAATTGGTCACTTCAAAAGCCAGTGCAAATCCCCACATAATGTAGCGGATGACAAAAATGAAGTGAATTTTATCTCAGATGATGATGCATTAATATGCTCTTTGGAGAGCAAGATATAGTTTTGGGTCTTGGACTCTGGAGCATCATTTTATGCCACCTCAAATCTAAAGCTATGCGCCTGGTAACATTGGCGAGGTTCATCTAGGTGATGATCAGCCTTGCAGTGTTGTTGGCAAGGGTGAAGTACATATTAGACTCAACGAATCAATATGGAAGTTAAGGGATGTGAGACACATTTCATACTTGAGGAAGAACCTTATCTCAGTAGGTCAGTTGGCGAGTGAAGGTTATGTGAGTACTTTCAGTGAAGATAAGTGGAAAGTTTCCAGGAAGAAGGTACGAGGAAATAAATAAGGTACGCTTTACACAACCACCAATTTTAGCATAGTGATTTCAGTTGCAGAAGGCAAGGATGATCACAACTTGTGGCACCAGAGGCTAGGTCACATGAGTGAAAAAGAGCTCGCGGTTATGCTCTCGAAGGGAAAACTACTAGTGAAATTGATTGACATTGACTTCTATGAGTGTAAGCAGAAGATGGTTAGCTTTCAGAGCAACAACAAAAGTCTCACAGTGGAGAAGCTTGAGCTAGTTCACATGAATATCTGGGGACCAACAACTATCTCATCTCTTGGTGGAAAGTCCTACTTCGTGACTTTCATAGATGACCATTTTAGGAGGATATGGGTTTACTTCTTGAAACATAAATCTGAGGTGTACGATGTATTCAAGAAATGGAAAGTCATGGTAGAGAACGAGACAGGGTTAAAGGTAAAAAAACTGAGATCCGACTTTGGTGGAGAAAACGAAGACTATGGGTTCAAGAACTTTTGCTATGAGAACAGTATCAGATTATAGAAGACTATTCCAAGTACACTACAGCGGAATGGCATAGCAGAATGTATGAACCTGAAAGTGACTGAGATAGCCAGAAGCATACGCATTCAGGCAGGGTTGCCAGAACAGTTCTGGGCAGAAGTAGTCAGTACAACAGCGTATCTTATAAATCGTTGTCCATCAATACCATTAGAGCACAGAATACTAGAAGAGGTATGTAGCGGTAAAGAAGTAACACTTTCACATTTAAAAGTTTTTGGTTGTGTTGCATATGTACATGTTAGTGATAATGTCAGGGGTAAGCTTGATCCCAAATCATAGAAGTGTACTTTCATTAGATACAATGGTGATAAGTATGGTTACCGCATGTGGGATGATCAGAACCGAAAGGTGATCCGAAGCAGAGATATAATGTTCAATGAAAAGGTGATGTACAAAGATAGGCACGCAACGAACTCATATCCTACAACACAGAGTGATCCTGTGTGTGTTGATTTAGATGATGTTCAAGACAGTGAGAGTACTCAGTTAGAATAATAGATTGCAGACGGCAATTCTCAACAGGATGATACACTGCAGTCTTCGAATTCTATTCATGTACCTAGGAGGACTTCACAGCCACATGTGCCGAATCTAAGATACCTGAATTATTTGTTGCTCACAGATGGAGATGAACCAGAATGTGATGATGAAGCATGCAGTGCAGCAGATGCGAGCCAGTGGGAGCTTGCGATAGAAGATGAGATGAAGTCCCTTATCTCCATTAAGGCATGGAAGTTAACTGAGCTGCCGGTACAAAAGAAAGCTCTCCATTCTTCGGTTGTGAAACTGAATATCATTCATTCAAGCATTGTTGAAGCAGAGGGTTTCCATCTAGAGCTGTTC
This sequence comes from Cornus suecica, assembly GCA_963922005.1. NCBI lineage: Eukaryota > Viridiplantae > Streptophyta > Magnoliopsida > Cornales > Cornaceae > Cornus > Cornus suecica. The sequence goes on from OY998239.1 coordinate 80,910,607, forward strand.
AATGGCAAATCTGTTTTCCTCTAAGGTGACCTAGAGGAGGAGTTTTATATGCAGCAACTGGAAAGTTTCTCAGTAAAATGAAGAAATAACATAGACGCGACAAAGTTTGCAAGGTGAAGTCAAAAGCGATAGTGGTTGCAAGATAGAGTGGTCATACGCAATAGAGACCGCGGGTTTTGTACAAGGCTAGATATTGCTTATGTAGTGGGAGCTATCAGAATAGTCATGTTGACCAAAGTGGTGACAATAGAGAAACTGAAGTTGTGCGCAATTTCAGTGGGTCTTCAAGCTTGAAGACAGAAATGAGGGTACCGTAATGCACTGATCATTGATAGAGTTGATTATTGGATGGAAAGTCGTCAAGTGGGAGATTGTTATATTTAGGTGACTCATTTCCTTGTAGGGAAAGTTAAACTTAGCCACTAAGCAATCACAGTTATGGTAAGAGATCAATCAGTAGACTCCTAATTAGTTTGATTGACTTATCCTCCACTCCAGCCTCTCCTATAAATACAGGGGCCAGCCCTATTATATTGTGTGCACAAATAGAGAAAGAAAAAAGAGATACAGATTAATATTTTTCTTGGTGATAGTCAGGAATAATATAAGCTTATATTATTCCGGTGATACAGGCGTGAATATACATTGTGTGTGTGCGTGTGTATGATCTGCGGATTATCCCTTTGTAATCCTCTAATTGATTATAGTGAAACGGTGCTCTCCGTGGACGTAAGCTAATTTGGCTGAACTATGCATAAATCTTTGTGTCCATTGTTTGGTGTATGTTTTCTGATTTGCATGTACACACGGCTTCGAACAGAGGGTGTGGAAACTCTAACACTACACCCCCGAACCCCCCAACAAGTTAATCGATACTCCAGTCGGCCTGTTGTAACTTTCTTCCTGTATTATGAGTCATAACCCAACAAAAATTCATGACACGTTTTTGGCTATCAGACAGGTATTTTGGCGCGTCCGCGTGTCCAACACGGACACGTGTGTCGGACACGGCGATTCTAGACGAAGTGTTCGTGCTTTACAGCGGGTAAGTCATGAAGATAGTGTGAAACGACAACGTATAGCAGTGTGAGCGGAATAAAGTAACGGTGGATTAATGAGTATGCTGCTAACAGAGCGACAATGCACTATTCCTACTCTAACGACCAAACGGTGACGTGTCCATTTTATAATGAATATCGTGGGGTCAGTTTGGTGGTAGGTCAACTCGTTTGGCGCATGTAATTAGAAAAATTTATTGAAATTTTACATTTGTAAAATTAAGATTTCACTATATTAATCATAGTGGACTCCCTAACTGCCATTATTGGGACATCTTTAATCATACTTTATAAAGGGTGGACAATAAAAAAATATATATATATTATATATATAAATGATGATAAGGTGGTTGTTTTTACCTGGTTCGGTACACCTTCACAAATGTTGTGTCCATTCCAACACCAATTTTTTAATCCTTTGTTTTGTTAAAGTGATGAATAAGAGGAGGAATTGACTATGCAATTCTTAGGAAAGAAAATGTTAAATTTGGTTGAATGTAATGTATAATAAAAAAGATGAATTGGAGTAACATTTTTTCTTGTTAAATTGAAAGTAAGGAATCATAGGTTTTATATTTTTTTTAACAAGCATACTCTTATTATGTGCCATATGATTTATAAACAAAAGTTGTTAGAAAGGATAAAATTGTTTAGGGGTAATTTTTATATTCGAATTTGAGCGAATAAAAAATTTCAAAGGAGAGATAATCAAAAGAATGCTATAAATGTTGTCTCAAATTACAACAGTATTCATAAATGTTGCTCAATAAAAAATATAATTATAAAATTATAATTTCGGATGTAATTAACCGTCCTCATGTATTATACCACACAATTCTGTCCAAAAAGATGCGACTAATTTCCAACTTTTAATCCACGGTGTGGCAGAATTTCCAACTCATTGAAAAATCTCACTTTTGTGGCTAGATGGTGGAAGCCGTTGGACTTCTGTCTTAGTCTTTTTGCGTGTGGACTTTGATAAAGGAAATATATATATATATATATATATATATATATATTGATATATTACATGTTTAGTGGTGGTTTACGAAGGGTACTGATTAGTGATTAGTCATGTAACAACTTTACACTGTTATTCTAAGAAACAGTGAAATAACAGTCTAAACATAAGCAGCCTCCAATGAGACTAATCATCATGTTTGAATGGGGGCACCTAACTGCAGTCATGTGGTGGCATTTCATGTCTTATTGGGACCATCATGAATATTTATCGAAAATTCTAATATTGTAATATACGTCGTGTTCCACAGGGCACTCTATTGTCGCATTAATTCATTACAAGTGACTGTTGTAGCTTTGATAATTCTTTGATTTTCATACAATGTCAATTAATTTAAATAAGTTGATTTAATTGAAAAAAAAACATTTGAATTTAACGAATCAGGAAACATTAAGTCTCATATTCGATTTTCATTATGTGCAAATAATTTGCTGGAGCCACAACCACAAACCTAGTCCGAGTCTTACATTATTCGTATGGAATGTCACTTCATAGAAATTCTGTGAATTATTTGGATAAAAATTTCGGATACTAAGTTAATAAAAATAAACAATGTCAATGACATTATGCAATTAATCTTACTTTTTACATTATAGAATTCATTAGTAAGCTGCATGCAAGTGTTGGTCATAATAAAGTTTTGCCTCTTTTTGACCAAGAGAGCTAAAAGAATAAGTGTTGGACATTAGTTGTACAAATAGATGTCTTTAAACTTCAAAACATGATTTTTTAACACTACCAAACAATGCTACCAATTCACATGTAAAAAGGGTAAATAGATGAAACAATTATAAATCCCCCAATATATATATATATATATATATATAGTTTCCCTTGTCATCCAAACGGTGCGTCGGCTGAATGAATTTGATGGTTTCCCTTGTCATGAACACATGGGTTGAAAACTTTGGAGCCCAAAATGAAGAAACGGCTAGTTATTTCATTTAGCCTTTGTTGCTTGACTTGAAGTAACAATAGCTCATTATTTTTTATTTTTTTTGGGCACATTATGGCATATTGTCAACTTAGGCAATTTCATTATGTTTGTAATGTGATGAGAAATTCGAATGCTTTAAAAAAATTGTGGGGGAAATTTTTTTTTAATAACTTGTTGGTTTTAAATATTTATTATCTTTTGAAAAGTCTCATGTAACATCGTCATAAATCTTTGATTATTATAAAAGTTTATGTAAGTGAGTCACCAAACTCGAACTTACCTATCCTCCAATTTCCACGGACTTATCGAAATATCATTGGTCTTTTAGAATTAATCATCAATCATCAATAAAAAGTAGGTTGCACCCTTAATCAATGAAGCATTGATAATGTTAAATCACATGGTTCTCGAGTCACTTGACCAATGCAATCTAAATAAGAACAAAGACTGAACATTATTCTTGACTGAAGAATTTGATTTAATTGCAAGTGTACCTAAGTTGTGCACCTAATTAATGTGCCTGGTTTGCATGACCACTATAAAGTTTGTTTACACGAAGTGGAATATAAATATATATATATATATTAATCTAACAACATGGGAGGACACTTCACTGTAAACAAACATAACTTTCCATTTTCACTTGCAAAAGAATGAAATAGCCGAAATACCCAATTCTCCATTCTTATTATGAAAATTTAGGTCTGTTTGGGACGTAATCTGTTTTTGGCATTTTGTTTCAAATCAAAATAAATCACACATTTTTGTTCCATGGTGTTTTTAATTGAAATGTAAATCATGCTTGTTACCGTAAATTTGATTCTATTTTAATTTGACCCAAATATATTTTAACTACAGTATTAGCAAATAATGCAAAAATATCAAAAATATGAAATTAGTATTCCTATTTTTTCCCAAAACATTTTAACTATTCACAATAGTATGCAAAACAAAACTTACCACGATAAATATACTTTTAGCATAGAAAATGCATTGTTTTCGGACAAAAACAAGGCGCATGCCACACAGACATGATGTAAATCGCTATAATTGATTTCAACCAATAAATTTAGAAAATCATAATCTAACCATAAAAATTTTCCTACCAACGGTTACGACATTGGCTGAGGCCCCGTTTGACAGAACTTTTGATTCTGACTTTACACAGAAGAAAAAGAGAAATAGTACCCCTAACTTCTTGTAAATGCTCTTTCAAAATTCGGAAGTTCTTATAAATTTTGTCAATCATCATTCTAAATAATTTTTTCTTCTAAAAAATCAAACAGCTTCTGAAAAGCTGATCGAAACAAGCCAGCTTAATTTGTGTATACTTACAAAACAAAATTTAGATAGCTGTCAAGTTTCTAGAGCTTCATGTCCATAATTTCCAAGTTCAAGTTTGTGTTGTTCGGGTTCAAAAAGAGGTCCACACGGCTTTGAGTTTGAGAAATGGAGGCCTTTTCCCGAACATGTTTCCCATGCAGACCGCTAGCACCAGCCAACACACTCACTACAGCTATGTTTAATTCATTCTCTAGCTTTCTTTCTCAATCACTATTTACATATATATATATATATATATATAATATTACTATAAGACTTTGGGGATTAGAAAAATTAGAAAACACGGTTAAATGAGTGGATAGGGAAGAAATTTTTTTATGGGCCCCCCAGAATGATCAAGATGGTCAAGAATTAATAATGATGCTTTTAGAAATAGAAGTGATCGATGAAGAAAAATAAATTGGAGTAGAATAAAAATGCAAATAGAAAATAGCATTATTTAAAGAAAAAAGAGAAAATGATGTTATTCCTGACTAGACCTGTCAATGGATCGGATTCGGATCGGATCAGTTAAATCCAAATCCAATTTGTTAAGAAATCGGATTATCGGATTCGGATCCTAATCGGGTTATCGGATTTTATTTTCAATCCATATCCGGTTAATATCGGATTCGGATCGGATTCGGATCATAATCGGATTATTGATAAGTCTATTGATAAGGATAACAAAAACTCTCAATCCGCGATCCGAATCCGATAATTCGATAGATTTTCACTTAATTAATTCATATTCGAATTTCTTCATTATAGAATATCGATCCGAATATTTAATTAAAAAAATACAAAAATCAATAAATACTAAAACACTAAAATTACTCACACTTTTAATAATTGTATTTATGATCAATCATTATTAATAAATAATAAAATAATTAACAACTAACATTTATATACATGTACAATATTAAATATATACACATATATATAAATATATATGTATATTTTATTGGATCGGATTATTATCGGATCTGATTAGGCTAATCCAAATCCAATTTGTTAAGGAATCGGATTATCGGATTCGGATCATATTCGGGTTATCGGATTTTTTTTGCAATCCAAATCCGACTAATCGGATCGGATTCGGATCAAAATCAAATCCATTGACAGGTCTCCCCTGACCCTGCGTCTATTTAGAAATTTAAGGAAATAAATAAATGCATTGTTTCATGAGTTGACATTTTCATCTCGTGACAATCTTCACTTGATAATAATATTATTCATATCTTATTTTTAAAAAAAATAAAATTAAAGATTGATCAGCTTACGTGGAGCCTTACTTATCATTTAATCATGGATTAAAGGCGAGAAAATTAATTTATATAAAAAATAGGATTAACCTTAACTGACCAATGATATATTGTGCATTCAACATCCACACCAACTAGAACTCGCAATATTTTGTTATTTTTCCCAATCGAATTAATTTATTTCGAGGGGAAAATAAATAATTAAAATACTGTAACTAAATAGTCTACTAAGAGTGAAAAGGGTCATTGTCAATTAGTTTGACAGAAACAGTGAGAGGTCATTGTCTTTGCTTACATAATCAATGACTAGTTGTGATGATGATTAGTCTACCCCAAGTCTTGGTTTGCTAGTTGAGTTAGGTTCGGCTTGACTCCTACCCGTAGAAATTAAGACTTAATTCACATCTTGATTTTCTACTCCTTTCAATTCCAAATTGAATTAGGAAAAAAAAAAAAAATTCCAAATTGAATTAGAAGTGTCAATTTTTATTTAAATTAAATTTTGTGAAATTTGAACCTCTGAAAAATAGATTGTTCTCAATTGGTTTTGGGACTCTTCAATGAGCCATAAATTGAGTCAAATATAGATTTGAAAAATCTTACATCACCCATTGTTTCTCATCCTGTTTGTTGTAGTCAAGCATGGAGACCTATATTTCCAATTAAAGGAAAAATAAGGTAGTACGAATAGGTCGATTGCATTATCAACAAGCATAGTAAAATGAAAAGGTTACGCAAGCATTGCGTATTGGAAACTGTTATCAAAACATGTAAAAGTGTGTAGTATAAATCCTAAAGGTAAACACTGGGTCACAAATTACAGTTTATATTCTATTTAAGAGTTGCTCCTAATATGATTAATTAGAAAGATATATATATATATATATATAGATATATATTTAAGTAAAATCTGGCTCACTAAGCCCCATTCATATCCAGCCCATTTCAGGAAAAAAACACAATAAATACCGATCATCCATTCAAGAAAGAGCTTTAGACCACAAGGTAAATCCGAACCTTTCCGGCCCTGTGTTAGACAGGCATCCGAAGTTGCCTTGCCTGAAAGGGTCTGAAGATGCCGAAAAGGTCCCTTATATAAGATTCTCCCGATCTCAAGGAGCCTACCGCCCTTCGAAGATACCTGCAATGCAAGGATGAAAGCCAACACGGAGGTCTTTCCTCTTAAATCGGCTAGGTCAGCCGATTATGTCGATTTGCGCGAGCGTGCCAGGAACCTTGACTCCAGAGGTTGATCGGAAAGCAAAGATAGTCTCCTTGAGTTTGACTTCTTAGACGATGCGTAAGAGGGAGAACATGAAACTCCTACTTTGGGTGCTTTTTTGTGTCTCAATTAAGAGGACTTAAATCAGTTGAAAATGTAATATTGGAAACCATAAATCTCACGCAAACAATCGGCATGTTTGGATGAAAAGTGATGAATGTAAAGTGAACAAAAATAATGGTTTGAATGAAGAACTTGAATTTAAAGAAAAGTTTTTGCTTGAATCGAAATAACTTGAATAATTGAAATTGCAATGCCGAATTTAAAATAAAGACTTGAAGAAAATAAATGGTGTTTGAATTGAAAAGAGGTTTGGAATTGAAATAACTTAAAATAACAATTTTGCAAGAAAACAATGATTGGAAAATGAATTAATTGACTGAAATGTAAATAACAAGGCTTGAAAATTAAAGACTTGACAAAAAAAAAATAACGAGAGTTTGGAAATAAAAATGACAATTGAAGTAATTGTAGTATTTGATTGATTGGTGTGAGACCCCTTACCAAGTAGCATATAAGCCCTTATTTATAATAGGGTAAATTGCTTAAAAATCCCCTCAAGTTTACTCTTTTTCCCTACTATACCCCCTCAACTAATTATACCCCCCCAACTTTCATTTTCTTGCATGGACTTGTTTTCAATTTTTTTTACCCTTTTACCCTCCAAACTTTTTGTATTTCCACCTTACCTTTAATCATATCCTTACTATTATATTTCTTAATTCTTTAAATTACAAAAATATTATTTCTTTTAGTTAGAATATTAATTATGTCATTTACCTTTAATGTATTAGACTAAATATACTTTCAAATGTTAATTTTTTTTTTATAAGTTCTAATTATTTTATTTATAAATCAATTAACTTGGTATTAAATTTTAGTTTGATTTAAATCATAAAACTCAATCCTAATTAATATATTCATAAATAAATCACAATTTATGAAAATAATATATATATTTTGAACAAAATATATATATTTCGGAAAATATATATATATATATATATATATTGGAAAATGATATATATTTCGGAATATATATATAATTCGTAAAAAATATATATTTTCCGAATTCTTTTAAAAAAATATGAATTTTTTCCGAAAAATAATTTTTTGGGGAAAAATATATATTATGTTCCAAAATATGATTTTTTCCGAAAAATAATTTTTATTGAGAAAAATATATATTATTTTCAAAAATCTGAATTTTTTCCGAAAAATAATTTTTTTGAGAAAAATATATATTATGTTCCAAAATATGATTTTGAGTCATAATACCTAAACTACCATCAATGGAGGGTTTAGTGAAAACAAACCTTCAAAAAAATTATTTTTTGAAAAAATATGTATATTTTGGAATATATATATATTGGAAAATGATATATATTTCAGAATATATATATATAATTCGTCAAAAGTATATATTTTTTGAATTATTTTAAAAAATATGATTTTTTTATAAAAAATATATATTTAAGGGAAAAAAAAAATTGAAGCTTATCCTTTCTAATTCATTAATTCAAGCTCACTTGACTCTCTCTTCTTGTCACGTCAGCTGCCAAATTGGGATGTCAATAGGAGAATTTTAAAAGCGAATCTAACATCCTTTGGGCATACACGGTAACTTATTACTAAGCAAATCTGAAGGGTACTTTTGTCATTCCCCCAAAATAATTGTAATAGGACAAAACAGGACCACGGTATGTATGGTGAACTAAAAACCCCACCTCATCATGTATAAGGAATTACCCAAATAAGGTAATGGATGTAACAGAAAAGTTTTGATAATACAAAATGAAATTTTCGGTACATACACATATAGGATCTACGAGGTGTGGACACTTTATTTAATGGTGTCGTGATTGTGTTGGATAGTTAGACAATTTGGACACTTTATTTAATGGTGTCGTGATTGTGTTGGATAGTTAGACAATTTAACAGTGTCTCAATACACGGGTACGGCTAAAAAAATATTTTATTTCTAGTTGAGTAGACTTGGAACATGGCAAAATATACATAGCGAGCGAAGGCACATATTTGAAGTACTTCATCAACACGGACGAATAATTGCATTATTTTCTTGTTAATTAAATATATTTTTAACTAATTCATGAATAATGAAAATTTGAGTAAAAACAAACAAAAAATAAGAAAAAAAATTAGCTCTAAACTTTAAATTAGTCCTTTCATTCACGACTATGTGAATAAAAGGAATTAAATTATTATTTTCATACAATAATTAATTTTCAACATATCCGTGATGTATCATACTCATATCATATCGTGTCCATGCCGTATCATACTCATCTCTTAGTTTTTAGAGATTATGCCGTGTTCATGTGGTGTTGTACCGTGTCTCGTATCCTGTCAGTGCATCTCAGATTATGATCCAACAATGATTCAAGACCAGTAAAATTTAGCCCAGTTTGGGCAGTGGCTGAGAAAAAAGTGTCTCAAAGAATGATTCTTCAGTGCTAGGAACATTTCCACAATGGAAAGTGCCCAAATGCTAATAACATTTGACAGCTGAGTAGAACATGGTTGTGGTTAAATACTAGTTCAGTTCGAGTGCTTACAGTATGAAGCATGCAAAAATGTTAGCAGCTCTGTCAGAGACTGTCTAATTGAGAAATCTCAATCCGATAAAACAACGCTCGAAAGAATGAACATAGCAGGAGTATAAATTCTTACCAAAAGATCAAAAACGCATACTTGAACCACACTGTAACGAATACTCACATTTCAATCTTCACGCTTTCGAATAATTATGGAAGGATCTTTATACTTGTATATGGAGAGGTGAGGTGGGGGTGGGCGGAAGATTTCACCGTTTAACCATTACGCATATACTTATGCAATCAGCTCAGAAGTATTTTCCCTCAAAATAGTAAAATATTGATTACTCATTTTGCTAGAAAATTATGGTAAGAAAGCAGTAGCGGAGGATAATTGCATCAACATATTAGAGATTTATTCCAAGCTACTTAATTTACAAAAAGCAAGGCAATTAGCATTTGCCAAAACTGATGTCCATAAAGCTCACACAAAGAGATGAAAAGTCTAAAGATTAACTAAAATCAATTACTAAGAAAAGCTTGTCTGAAGTCCAAACAAAATTGATTAAAACAGAAAATCAAGAAAAATCATAGAAAAGCTAATTTTGAAAATTGTGCTTACCACTCAAAGAGAGGAAGAGGCAGACTGCAAGTTCTTATGGCCGACTGTTTCCGTCCCAGTATTAAAGAAGTCCTGGAGAGCAATCATCTTGAGAGTACTACATTTCATGCTCCTTATCGCTTCTGCACTAGCCAAAGCCCCGGCAATGGTGGTGATTATGGGAATTTTACAAGCTAGGGCCATCCTCCTCAGCTTCCGCCCGTCTTTCTGGTCAAGTGTATCACCCGAACTTGTCATCACCATCAACTGAATCTGCCCATTGGCAATCATGTCACCTGCATGTGGTCTCCCTTCATGCATCTTCAGCACTCGCTCTACTGGAATACCTTCTAATTCGAGAAAATGAGCTGTCCCAGAAGTCGCAACAATTTTGAATCCAAGTCCTAAAAATGTCCGAGCAATTGTTGCAAGTTGGGGCTTTGTCAAGTCATTTAAGCTGATAAAAACAGTGCCAGATAGTGGTAGCTTCTGCCCAGCAGCAATTTGAGCCTTGGCAAATGCAATTGCAAACACATAGTCAATACCCATTACCTCACCAGTACTGCGCATCTCAGGGCCTAAAAACACATCGCATCCTTGGAATTTCTCAAATGGAAGAACGGCTTCCTTAACTGATACATGTCTCGGAATCACCTCTTTCGTGAAAGATAGGTCGTGAAGCGACTTCCCCGACATGACAAGTGAAGCATATTTGGCCAATGGATGTCCGATTGCCTTGGACACAAAAGGGACTGTGCGGGATGCACGGGGATTAGCCTCGAGCAAATAAACATCCCCAGAAGCTGTAATTGCATACTGACAGTTCATGAGCCCGCACACATTTAGCCTTTTTGCCAACTTTATAGTCCATGATCTAATTGTGTCCAAACATGAAGAGGGGATGGTTTTAGTGGGAATAATGCACGCTGAGTCACCGGAATGGATACCAGCCTGCTCAATGTGCTCCATTATCCCACCAATCACCACATTGCCATGGGAGTCGGCAAGAGCGTCAACATCGACCTCAATGGCATCAGATAAGTATTTGTCAACCAAGACAGGACGCTCAGGGTCTACCTCAACAGCATTTTCAAGATATGTCACCAGCTTGTCATCACTATAAACAATTTCCATTCCCCGGCCACCCAGGACATAGGAAGGCCGGACGACAACAGGGTATCCAATCTCCATTGCAATAGAAAGAGCGCCGGATTCACTTTTGGCAATGCTTCCTTTAGGCTGTTCAATTTGTAGTTCCTTGAGGATTTCATTGAACCTCTCTCTGTCCTCAGCCGCGTCAATGGAATCAGGTGATGTGCCCCAAATGCGAACATACCCATTCCCACTGGCACAAACAGGCTTGTTCTCATCTAAGTACTGCTGGATAGGGAGAGACAGTTTCAGAGGGGTTTGACCTCCAAACTGCACAATGATGCCATCAGGTCTTTCCAAGTCAATGATGTTAAGAACATCTTCAACTGTAAGGGGTTCGAAGTATAGTCTATCACTTGTATCGTAATCGGTAGATACTGTCTCAGGATTTGAGTTCATCATAATTGTCTCATATCCTGCATTCTGCATAGAACCAAGAAACGAAGTTAAGACTCAAAAAACAACTGAGAAATTAAATTAAATCAAATCCACGAGCATGTGAGTGGAACAAAACAATGTGAAAAAGCATGGAGTGCATATATTCTATAGTTCTCCAGTAAATAAAGTCAGCAGGCCATTATGGATGATTCCTCCTTCCTTCCATTGGTTTCTATGTCAAACTTTTATGCACATCGATCATTGATGGCCTTTGATTGTGTTCACATAGATTTTGGTAATTATGTTGAGCTCGGATATGCATCCAGAGTAAAATGTATCAAACCCCCCAAAAAGTTGCTAATGTTCGCCCATTGGCTTCTATCTTTAACTATTATGCACATCAATCATTGATGGCCTTGGATTGTGTTCATATAAATTTTGGTAAGTATGTTGAGCTCGGATATGCATCTAGTGTTAAATGTCTCCAACGCCAAAGAAAATTGCACATGGGAACTGCTGTATATTCATATTCATGTAATATTTTTCTTCAGCCAAAATCATGTTTTTATAACAGTGTTCAACAAAGGCATTTCACTCACCTTGAAGCAATAATTCAACAAATTTGGATTTTAGATATCTATCTAGTTGCATGTCGAACATTTTGGAAATATATACCGTAGGAATCAGTACTCAAATCCATGCGTCACTGACAAGGGCACTTCACACAACTGTGAATTCTTCGTGTAACCTAGACTTGGGTGTTGGAATAACTCAAATATCCATCAATAGAGAGAAATCAAAGAATGGGGAACAACAACCAAAAATAAAAAGGCAGAAAGGCCACAGTCCAAGTGTCCAAATATGAACAAAGATGCACCACGTGCTATTATACGATAAGGATTTTCTCTATCATGAATTGTGTACTTGACTGAGAATCAATCTCCCTAAATGGATAAATCATGTGATAAAGGATTAGAAATTAGTGTACGAATAATTGAACATGAAAACAAATAGAGCTCAGAATGTATATTGTATTTCAATGTTTAATTCTTTTCATAATATCGCCATACAACAATTCACTTCAAGCATTTATGAAGCATTGCCTGATATAAATGGCCCGAATGCTACCAGCAGCAGGTGCCAAGAGAAATGCAGGATTGAATTGGAATGCAATTAAGCAGGTTGCCTTGTTGCTCCGAAAATAATAGAAAACAGGCATACCAGAGATGCTAGAGTAAAAGGAATGAAGATGGCCACTAAGAAGTTACATACCTGGAGGGCAAAGGATGTGTGGCAGCAGCAGTAGTCGAACTCAATCCCCTGACCAATCCGATTTGGTCCTCCACCTAAAATCAACACCTTCTTCCTTTGTGTGGGACTTGATTCACACTCGAAATCATATGAAGAATACATATAAGGAGTATTTGCCTCAAATTCTGCAGCGCAGGTATCAACCCGTTTATATGCCGGAGTAATGCCCAACGACAACCGTTTTGAGCGAACTTCTTTCTCGGTGGATTTTGTTGCAAAAGCTATCTGCTTATCACTGAAACCTCTCCTTTTTACTTCAACGAAGTCATCCTTCGTCAATTGGGACAAAGTTCGAGCCAAAAGGTATTGTTCCACATCCACCAACTCTTTTAGCTGAGTGAGAAACCATTTGTCAATGAAACTCAGCTCGTGAATGTCATCCACCTTCATACCCCTTTTCATTGCAGCATATATAACATGGATACGATCTGGGCTAGGGACTCGAAGGCCATATTTTATTTTCTCCAAGTCCCAGTCTAGTTCTTTGACACGCGCACAACCCCATCCAAAAAAGCCACATTCCAACGAGCGAACAGCTTTCTGAAACGATTCCTGGAATGTGCGGCCTAGTGCCATGGATTCACCAACCGACTTCATCTGGGTTGTCAGTATTGCTTCAGAGCCGGGGAATTTTTCAAATGCAAAGCGGGGAATCTGCAAGATTTTCACAAGAAGATGTCATATAGATATGATGTGGGTTGCTGAAATGCCAAAGAAAATAAACAACAAATAAAATTAGAATGTCAATAACAACAAAAATGATAGTAATAACAATATGGAAATATGTAAATTTCTAAGCTGGAACTGCTGCGCATAACATTGGGCTAGTAATTTGGTAACATAGTACTTCATTTAAGGACAACTATGTTATTCCTTCAAATAAATGGTCACTCTTTTCTCCATTACATCTTACACAAACATCAAAAAAGTACAAACAATCTAAGCCAAAAGACAATAATCGATAAGAACTGCAAGTGCAAGAGCCTGAATATTAAGTAACAAAATACTTCATTTCAGGGCGACTTTGCTATTGCTTCAACTAAATGGCCACTCTTTTCTCCCATCTTACACAAGCATCAAAAAGGTAAGCATGACAAGAATTCAAGTCAAAAGACATTAAATGATAAAAACTGCACATGCAAGAGCCTGAATTAAGATCAGAAAAAATTTGGAAGGCCCAATTTGAGAGAGGTGGAAACAAGGTTTCAATTTGAGAAGTCAGCTTCCCTTTGGATCCCCTTTCAAGAAAAATTCCACTTTAGGCCAGGAGAGGGGGAGGGGGGAAGGACAGGTGCGTCAAATATATCCTATGTCAAACTGAAGACAGTCATAATCCAAACAATGTACACAAATGGTATTTACAATAATTTAAATCCTCGGTAATTGTAGGCATCGTATTTGTAGGATTCAGTGAGGTTAGTGTACAAATTTCTGCAATATATCTGTTCCAGCACTTCAAAGAAAAAAACAGAAAAGGAAAAGAAGAACTATGGAGTAATAGGGTTTTGGACCAAGGACATAACCAAAGTGATATCTCCCCTCCATCCAAGTGCAAGGTCGAGGGTTGAAGCCCCCAATCAGACAAATGAGTGTGCGTGTGACTTACCTACCCGGGAAAAAAAAAAGTACTTTGGTAATTGATAAGCACCTATGTCACATGATGGACTAGAGAGTGAGGCATAGTGAAAAGTGATATACACAATAGTACGACCATTTGAATGTTTGTATAATAGTATGTAAGCTATTAACCAGTAAGAAATATGATAAGAATATGATATATTACCTATATTTAGCATGATCATTTTCAAAATCTCCCAACAAACTATCAAGTAGCATAAAATTAGCAACTTATCTGAAAAGTGAATACACACAATCATACTACTATATGAAGATTTCTACATTATTTGTAGGCTACTAAACCGTTTGAACTATAATAAAAATATGATACATAGTTATTACAAATCTCAATAAGTAATAATCACTGCACTTTGACCAACTTATATGATAGAACCCCTATAATCATCCTGTCGAATGGATGCAGACAAAGCCATTAAAAGGTGTGAACTATAACAAAAATATGATGTATGAATGACCACGAGCAACAACATACTTTAACTTTCTCTAACATGTTCAAAGTTACTTCCTTTTGAAGATCTCCCATAGAAAATCATGCAGCACAAGCTTCACAACTTATGAATCTCAGTAGGCAATGCCAAATTTCGCTAAATTAAATAAAAGAACATCCATAATCATCATGTCAAATCGACAAAACCATAGCAAGCAAACATGAGATATACGCATGTGTGAATAAATTTGTAGATTGTGTTTATTGTGGTTACAACACCCTGCTTCTATGTTCACTCCTATAAGCCAAAATTCCCGCGTTTTTTCTTTCTTTCTCACATATACATGTGTGTGTGTGATCAAGACTTTGTGCGCTAACTATTAATTTAGTGTGATTCATTTTCTTTTATTCAATGCTAAATGACATTATTTTTTCCGAAAAACAAAAAATGGATACAGGTATAATACGTGGAACACTCATCAAATAGAAGCAGAGATTTATGCAACGAAAAAGTTCTTACCTTCGTCACAACATAATCTATAGAAGGTTCAAAACTGGCTGGTGTTTTCTTCGTGATGTCATTAGGAATCTGATCCAGCGTGTACCCAACCGATAACTTGGCAGCCATCTTAGCTATTGGGAAACCGGTAGCCTTGGAAGCCAGAGCCGAGGACCTCGAAACTCTAGGATTCATCTCAATCACCATAACCTCCCCATCTTTGGGATTGACAGCAAACTGAACATTCGAACCGCCACATTCGACTCCAATTTCCCTTATGATTGCAATCGAATAATCCCTCAGCCTCTGGTACTCCTTATCAGTCAGAGTCTGAGCAGGTGCCACAGTAATGGAATCCCCTGTATGCACCCCCATTGGATCAATATTCTCAATTGAGCATATGATCACCACATTATCAGCCAAGTCTCTCATAACCTCAAGCTCGTACTCTTTCCACCCCAACAAACTCTTCTCCACCAAAACCTGCGTCGTCACACTGGCTGCAAGACCCGACTTACAAATGGCCTCGAATTCATCCCTATTATACGCAATCCCACCACCCGTCCCGCCCAAAGTGAATGCAGGCCTTATAATCAATGGGAACTCCCCAATCGAACTCGCAATGTCAATGCACTCCTCCAAAGTAGTCCCAATGCCCGAAGGCGGAGTCTTGAGCCCTATATTCTTCATAGCCTGCTTGAATAAATTCCTATCCTCTGCTTTCTTGATTGCCTCAAACTTGGCGCCAATCAATTCAACGCCATATTTCTCAAGAGCCCCTCTTTCGGCCAGCGCCACCGCGAGGTTGAGCGCGGTCTGACCGCCCATTGTGGGCAGCAACGCATCAGGCCTCTCCTGCTCAAGCACTTGCTCAACCAGCTCAGGGGTCATGGGGGTCACATAAGTCCGGTCAGCCAAATCGGGGTCGGTCATAATCGTCGCCGGATTCGAATTTATCAGAATCACCTCATACCCTTCTTCTTTGAGAGCCTTGCAAGCTTGAGTCCCTGAGTAATCGAACTCACAAGCTTGACCTATCACAATAGGACCAGCCCCTAAAATCAGAATCTTCTTTATATCTGTTCTTTTCCCAATTGGGGTGTTGCTGAACCCTAATTGGGGGGTCGAATCGTTGTTGGCGGCAACAGATATGGGTTGCTCACATCGAATTGAGTTGGGTCGATTGCGCAATTTGGGGGAATGAACCAGAGGCGTCCATGAGTGTTTGGTGGAGCAGAAACAGAGGGTAAAAAGGTTTGATTTGGGGAAATAGGATTTGGTGGAGGGAGTGAGGAGGCGAGCAGAGCCATTGCCACAGTGGTTCATGCAAAAGCCCATCTTTTTGTGACCTCTCTGATCCTATTCTTTCTCAGAGAAGGTACAGAAATGAAGAGAACAGACACAGAGTGATATAGATATATAATTATGTATACATATATAGAGAGAGAGATAGGGAGGTTGTTTAACAGAGGACAAGAACTAGGGTTTTGGGATTGTGGGCTTCACTTTGATTAGCTAGCGACTGAGGATGTAGGCAAGCTGTGTCTGGAATTGAATGTAAGACATCTTTTAATCTGATTATTATTTAGGGTTAATTTCATTTACATCCCCTCAAGTTTGCTCTTATTTCAATCAGACCCCCAGGTTTGAGAATCTTCAATCACACCCCCTCATGGTATGAAATGTCTAAAATACCTTGGATCCAAACACTCCTTAAATTAATTTAATTATATAATAATATTAACCTTATATCCAAACCCTAAACCCTATATCCAAACTAGGGATGGGCAAAAATCCCGCCTCGCTGGGGAACCGCCCTAAACCGTCCCATTTTTTACGATTTTTAACCCACCATTTAAAAATGGGGTGGTTATAGGAGTCGGAAAGAAAAAAAACCAACTGTTATGGGGCGAGGGACGATTTTAGAGGTTCCCCCGTTGGGGAACCACTCCGCCCCAAACCGCATAATTATTATATAATTTTTTTATAATTTTTAATATTAAAATTACATAAATTGACGACTTCGTTGATTATGAGTGATGGGTCGTGGGTTGGCAGTGGTGGTGGTGGTTGTGATGGTTTGGAGTCACACATATAAACACCAAATATATATGAAATTGACGACTTCGTGGGTTTGGATTCAATTTCGTCAATTTCGTACAGTCAATTTCATAATCTATAAGTGATGGGTCATGGGTCATGGGTTTGCAGTGGAGTTGGAGGCGGTGGTGGAGTTGGTGGTGGTTGTGGTGGAAAGAGAAAATTAGATTAATTGAATTGAATAATGTATTAAAAAATATAAATTTATTATTAATTTTATTTGAATAAAATGTTTTTATATTTTATTTTCATATTAAAATAGAAATTTGTTAGTTCGAATATTACAATAGACAAATTAAATATTTCATTTACATGAACAGTAAAAATAAATTTATTTTTTTACCAGAACTTGTTATTTATGTGTGTAATTTAGTATTTTTTTGGAAAATGCAAATATTTTATATTGTTATTTTGATTTAAAATATAATATATATTTTTTATTTTATTTTTTGAAGGTGGTGGTGGTGGAGAGAGAAAATTAGATCAATTGAATTGAATAATGTATTAAAAAATATAAATTTATTATTAATTTTATATGAATAAAGTTTTTTTATATATTTTATTTTCATATTAAAATAGAAATTTGTATTTTTGAATATTACAATGGACAAATTAAATATTGGGTTATTAGTTTAATATATTTTATTAATTTATTAAATAGAAATTTATTATTAATATTATATGAATAAAGTGTTTTAATATTTTATTTCCATATTAAAAGTGTTTTTATTTTTTGGAAGTGGTGGTGGTGGTGGTGGTGGTGAATTTTAATATATTTTTATTAGTTTTTATATATATTATTTGATACAAATAAAAATAAAGAATATTTGGGCAAGTTATAAAATGAGGGTCAAATTGATAAAAAAAAAAAAAAAAAAAACTCAATCCTTGTTTCCAAATACAACTTGGATAACATGAAGGGTAGTTTAGGTATTATAATAAAATTTCATGCTGATGTTCTGCTTTTGGGGTATAAATGATGTTATTTTCAAATCTTAGGGGATGTAAATCAAATTAACTCTATTTAATATGGTATATATATATACACACATGTATATACATGTGTCTCACTAGAAATCTTAGTCAACAACATGGGTGAGTGTTGAATGAATATTTTGTGGGGTTTATTAATATACTTTACCTATGTAGCCGCCCATGAATGGGAGTGTATATAATATAGTGTTATTCCACACGTCCACACCATTGATGTTGGTGTCCGATTGAGATTATGTTAGGATGAAAAAATATGATTAATATATGAGTGAAATATGTTTAATTTTAATTTTATTTATTTATTAAATAGGTTACTTGTATCGATCTATTTAACTCGTTTAATTTATTTATTATAATATATTAAATTAAATTTGACACAATTCAACAAGAAATGAATTATTTAACTTATTTATCAGTAAAATTAAATTGAGTTTGACACAATCCAATAATAGCTTATTGATATATTTCAATACATGACTAATTAGAGAAGAGAAAAAAATAAATATAAATATAATAGTTTCAAACTGGTTACTCGGGTTTGACCCTAACCTGATATTAATATTCTCGTGTCGTGTTCGGGTCGACCCTTATACAGTTTCAACCATTTTATGATTAACCCTAACTTTTTAATTCATATCGTGTTCATGTCGTTTTACCATGTTGATACCTCATTTTGTCAGCTCTAATTAAAAGTCTCATTTTGTCAGCTCTAATTTGGACGACACCATTAGCTATCCCTCTACACTTTATATATATTATGTCATTAATTTGGTGGTAGCTCTCCACTTTATTTAGAAAATGTGTGTGACTTGACGCGGGACTTCAATTTGATTCTCCACTTTAATATTATTTTATAATTTAAAATTATTTTATTAAATTTTGATTCTCTACTTTATTATTCAAAAAAAATTAATTACTAAAAAACTTTAATATAAAAAAATTATATTTAATGTCACAAATAAAAAGTATTATCTAATTTCCTACAAATAAAGAAAAATATTTTTATTTTATTTTAATTAAATTATAATTAGTTTAATCAATTAATTGGATGTTATAACAAAAATATTGCATTTTACATATATAATAAAGTTATTTATTTTGAGTTAAAAAAAATAAGACAGTTTACTGTGAAAAAATGTATTAAAATTTTCAAACATAGTAAAACTATTAAATTACACAAATATTAAATAAATTTAAAATAATAAATAAATTTAACTTGATACATCAAAAATTTTATCTCTTTTTTTAAAAAATATTATTATTTAAATAAAAATATTATTAAAAATAATTTATCTTTTTGAATTAAATAAATTATAACATCTCTAAAACACAAATATATATAAAAAAAAATATATATATACAAAATGTCAAACAAGGGTGGCCCACCCTCTCTCTCTCGCCACTATGGATCTCACTAACTGGAAAGTTCCACACCACACCCTCAAACTCTCTACGGATTATCGTCATTGGCCAAACAGGACCCTAGGTAATGAATAAGGCCCGGTAATGAATAAGGTTTTTTTGGTAGGTGGTCTGGTTTGGTCTTGCGTTTTATGGGATCAGACCGTGTTTGATAGCATTGGTCCCAAATTATTGGTTAGACCAAATTAGACCAAAATGACCTCATTTCAGACCAAAAAAAAAAGTGATTCCTGGTGGTCCGGTCTGGTCTTATTAATAAAATATATTTATAAATAATTAAAAATGAATAAATAATAATAAAAAATTAATAATAATAATAATAAATTAAATAAAACATATTTTAAAAAGAAAATATAAATAATAAACAAAATAAAATAAATAATACCTAATAATAATAAATAAATGAATATAATAATAATAATAATAAATGAATAAATAATTAAATATATTTATAAATAATTAATAATTAATAATTAATAATATAAATAATAAATTAAATAAAACATAATAATAATAAAAAAATGAATACAATAATAATAATAATAATAATAAATGGACTAAATAATAAATAATAATAATAAATTACATAAAACATATTTAAAAATATAATAAAAATAATAAATAATAAACAAAATCAAATAAATAATAATAATAAATAAATATAATAAAAAATAATAAATAAATACTTCATAATAATCATAATAAAAAATGAGTATAATAATAATAAATTAATATTAAATTAATAAAATATATTTTTTAAATAATTAAAAATGAATAAATAATTTATAAATTAAATGAATTAAATAATGAAATAATAATAAATAAATAGAATATATTTATAAATTAATATATAAATTAATAAATAATAATTTAATAATATAAATAATAAAATAATAAAGTGAAGAAATAATAAATAAAGAAATAAATAATACATAAATAAATATTATAATAAATAATAAATAAATAGTAAGACCAGACCGCTTACCAAACAGACTTTTCCAGATCAGATTAGACCAGACCAGACCAAACCAGACCAAACCAAACCAAACCAGAAAGACCGCCTACCAAACATGGTCTAAGTTTGCATTTTGGTTCCCATATGGCCATAATAATTAATATGTCACCAATAAGCTAAATTAGGGCTTATACATACGTATCTGATAATTAAAGTTTTGGGCTTGAAATTAGCCTGAGTGGCCCGTCAAAATTTAGCATTGATTGACTATACCAATCAAGGTTGTCAGAATCGGGATTCTAGGTAGAATCGTTTTGGGGTCCGTAGAATCGTAAGATTCTAGCAACTCATGATATTTTTTTTAAAAAAATATTAATAATTAAATATTTAATTTAAAAATCTAAATCATATTGGAATTTTCAAAATTTTCTAATCCCTTTAAATGTTTTCTCATAAATCTAGGCCATATATTGGGATATTGGACTAAATCATAAAATTTTTGGGCATTTCATATTAAGGGCGAAACCGTCAAATCATTATAAAAACGTAGAAGAATCGTAGTAAAATCATAAAATCGTAAGATTTTACAAGGTAGAATCGGGATTCTGACAACCTTAATATCAATGGGTAAGAGCTCTAGTTAGTTTTAGCGTCCCAAGACTAGTGGATCCCTACAACTAGAAATTTATTTATTGTTTCATTTATCATATGTTTTTTCTTTTTGGACAATATTTAGGTCGTACCCATGAGGAACAAGTTCGTCTTCCATGCTGATGTGTCCAATACAATTTAAACACGTGACTAAATCTTTTTATAAAAGGAAGAGGACATAAAATCCATAAAACACAGGAATTAGTTTAAATTCTTTTTTAAAGAGATTTTTGACATGTGTACAAAATGTAGTAGACCACATTAGCGAGGAGGACGA
This sequence comes from Cornus suecica, assembly GCA_963922005.1. Taxonomy (NCBI): domain Eukaryota; kingdom Viridiplantae; phylum Streptophyta; class Magnoliopsida; order Cornales; family Cornaceae; genus Cornus; species Cornus suecica. The sequence continues at coordinate 80,932,455 of OY998239.1, forward strand.
ACTTGGTCCCCATAGGACAAGACCCAAGTATTGTTCTTTCTTTTTCATTTTCTTCCTCTTAAGTATTGTTCTTTCTCTTTCTTTTTCATTTTTTTCCTCTTCCTTATACACAATTGATCAATTTTGTTCATAAGTTTTTCATCTGTCCAATATGGAAAATAGGCGAGTAAATTACAATATCCATTATTATAATATTAATTATATTTTAGAATTAGGTATATGTAAGAACATTTATAGTATTATTTGTGTTTGGCATGTTCTAGACAATAACCATGTTGAGTGAATTGTCATGTTGATAATTTTGTGTATTTGTAATAGAGTTGTTAGTATGTTCATTTCTATCTCGAGAAAGAAGTCAAGGAGTGTGTCAAAGCAAATAAAGTTACCGGAGGGCAAAATCGTCATTTCCAGACATCGTTACTTCACCGGAGGGCAAAAATGTCATTTCCAGACATTATGACTTCATCCAAAAATATCGGGAGTTCGAGATGACCAGTCTAGCTCAAATATGAAAAAAACTGCAAAAGATGCAACATACATACGTTGTTAGAGGCAAAAAGAGGCAGAATGACTCTAACCTACGTTTTGGTTTTTGGAGCTGGGAATGGACCCTACGCCCAAGCGTAGGCCTAAGCCCTAGACCTATGCCCAAGCGTAGGTCCCAATGCTTGGTCACGTGATCACTTGTGATGCAGGATTTGTTTCGGGGTGCTTTCAGATTTTTCCAGTTTGGTCCCTACATCGAGTTTTTAAGTGATCGACAACTTTAGACCTCTATGTATAGGCATATACACATATTTACATTAGATTTTAGAGGATTTATCAAGGTATTGTGAAATTACGTAAGAGGGCAAGGTTAGGATTTTCTATGACTTGGTTTATAAATATCAAGGTTCTACAAAAAAAGAGGCTACATCTTTGAGAAATCTCTGCAGTATTCTATCATTCATATTCTTCTATAGAGATATAGATATATAGAGAGAAAATATCATTGAGTGATTAGAGATATACAAGTTCTCTCTTGTTTTTTGGACGTATTCAATCGTGTTTATACATCAACGATTTGTATGCACGATTGAATGGTATATTTGCTGAAAAATTCGCACATTGTTTATTGCAACAAGGTTGCTTTGATCCATTCGTGTACGGAGCGATTCAAGGATTTCAGACCGCGAGTAGAGAAAGACATATCATGCGTGATTTGTGAGTCTCTCATAGTGTCTGGCGAAGCAAGCGTGCTTCGTAAAGTACGAGTGATTCAAGGGTTTTAGACCGCGAGTAGAGGAAGGCATATCAAGAGTGATTGTAAGTCTAAAACTCTCATAGAGTCTGTAATTGTTGATTCATAGTGTATCGGTACTTGAGTGTACCTGTGGTTTTTTCCTTGGAACGTTTTCTTGGTTTTTCCACGTATAATTCTATGTCCTCTCTTGTCTTATTTTCTGTACTATATTGATGTTTGTTTGATATTGCTCGATAGATCTGTTGGTGGAATTAAATTGAAAATTAGGGTTTGTGACTAATTAAAATTGAATTTTCGCTAAATAATTTTTAATTTATCATAAAATCAACAAAAAACCTATTCACCCCCCCTTTAGGCTGTTTTCATTATCGTCTAGGTAATTTCAATTGGTATCAAAGCGTGGTTGCCCCGATTTAGGTTAACTACTTAGGGTTAGATCGTGAAATTAGACGATAGAGATGCCTCGTGAAAAAGGTTCTATATCTAGATCCCCTTTGTTTGATGGGTCGAATTACACATATTGGAAAACGAGAATGAGAGCGTTTTAAAAATCTTTAGATGAGAGAACGTGGAATGCTGTTGAAGTAGGATATTCACCTCCTACTGTGAAAGATGACGCGACCAATGAATCAACACCAAAACTGTCGAGCGAGTGGACTGTTGCCGAGACGAATAGCGCAAATTGGAACTCGAAGGCATTGAATACGTTATACAATGTTGTAATTCCGAGTGAGTTCAAGAGGATTGCTACGTGCGTAATTGTTAAGGAAGCTTGGGACATTCTCCAAGTCACTCATGAAGGAATATCGAAAGTGAAACAATCAAAGCTTCAAATTTTGAATTCTCAATTTGAACAGCTGAAGATGGAGGAGGATGAGGTCTTCGCAGATTTTGAGGCTAGGTTAACTGATATTGTAACAGGTTGTCATAACCTAGGTGAGCCTATTCATGAGACTACCATAGTAAATAAAATCTGAGGATTTGAAGGATTCTCAAACTCTAAATCTTTTACAGACCCAAAAGGCTAAGTTGGTTAAGGATTTGAATAAGTTTGAACTTGAAAAAACTGAGGCTTTGAAGTTAATAGACAGTCTCAATAAGGAATTGGTTGAGAAATCTACTAAGATTGAAAATTTGGAAAAAGAGCTGAAAGATGTTAACTCAACTGTTTATAAGTGGTCTAGTGGAACTCTTAAGCTTAATCATATGTTGAGTGTATCCATAGGAAATACAAAGGGACTAGGTTTTGTTGGAGTATTCCAAAATTCGAATGTTGATATAAAAACCACATTTGTAAAAGCCTCTCAAGTAGTATCGAGTTCTTTAAAAAGAAAATTCAAATTGAAATTCTAGGGTTCAATCATATGTCATAAGACCTGTTGAAAACAAGTCTTTCATTACCCCTAGATATCATAGGAAGTCAACTGATGGAGTCCGGAACTTTGTTCCTATTTGTCATCATTGTGGCGTCAGTGGTCACATTCGACCAAGATGTTTGAAGTTGAGAGGGAAGACTCTGCAATCGGTGAATGAACAAAGAGTTCAATATGGAGATCGTGTTCAAGATCAAATTTGAATGTTAAATGAAGAAATGAATAATTTGTCAAGATTAGCAAAAGGAGCTTCGAAGATGAAAAAGGCTTGGGTGAGAAAAATTGAGTTGCACTGTCTTGTAGTTCATGTTGCACTTATAACACGCAAGTCTACATCTTGGTATTTGGATAATGGATGTTCGAGGCATATGACTGGAGATAAGTCATTAATTGGATTTCTCGAGGAATGTCATGGTGGTATAATCATTTTTAGTGATGGAGAGAAGTCGAAGATTCTAGGCAAATGTACCATTGTGATTTATGGTCTACCTAAACTAGAAGATGTGTTTTATGTAGAGGGTCTTAAAGCAAATTTGTTGAGCATAAGTTAAATATGTGATAACAATCATAATGTCACTTTTTCTCCTGATAAATGTTCGATCATTGACTCTTCTGGGAATTGCGTAATGGAAGGTATGCGTTCAACTGATAATTGTTATTGCATTGTTCCTAATCCTGAATCGTTATGTAATAAAGTTAAACTTGATGAAGTGGAAATCTGGCATCAGCGAATGGGACATGTTAATTTTCGTGAATTAACAAAAATTACTAAAAGTGAAATTGTTAAGGGAGTCCCTAAGCTTGGTTATGCAAAATGAGTTGTGTGTGGATCATATCAGAAGGGTAAATAAGTCAGATGTCAGCACAAAAAGACAAATGTCATTGGTACTTCTAGACCTTTAGAGTTGTTGCATATTGATTTAATGGGTCCCATTAGGACCATGAACAAATGAGGAAAGAATTATATTTTTATCATGGTGGATGATTATTCGAGATTTGCATGAGTTGAATTTCTAAGTGAAAAGTCTGAAGCCTCTGAAAGTTTTAAGAGAATTTGTTTAAAAATTCAGACTGAGAAGAATTGTTCCATTTATAGAGTAAGGAGTGATCATGGAAGGGAATTTGAAATTTCAGAAATTGAAGTGTTTTGTAAAGAAAGAGGAATAAAACATGAATTTTCAGCACCTAAAACTCCTCAATAAAATAGAGTACTTGAGAGGAAAAATATGGTTATTCAGGAAATAGCCAATGTTATGTTACAAGGTAGGAATGTTCTTAGGTATTTTTAGGCCGAGGCGGTAAATGTAGCGTGTTACACCTCGAACAGAGTTTATCTTAGGTCTGACACCTTAAAGACTCCTTATGAACTGTGGAATGACAAGAAACCCAATGTAAAGTATTTTAAAGTTTTTGGATCAAAATGTTATATTCTTAAGGGTTAATTTCAATAAACCCCCCTATACTATCCAGATTAATCAACTAACCCCTTGTCGGTCCAAATTGCCCCTTATACTATTCAATTTCATCAAATTGCCCCCCCACGTCACATTTTAAGTCAAAATGCCGAAACTACCCTCAATAGTATAAGGGGGTTTGTTGATTCAACCATTTAAAAAATTTATTAATTTCAAAATTTATTTATTTTGTCCGAAAACCTGCAAAATATGAAAAAAAAAAAAAAAAATTTGAAATTTTTTTTTTTCACATGTTGCAGTTTTTCGGAAAAAATATAAAAAAAAAAAAAATTTTGAAATTTTTTTTTTTTCACATGCAGTTTTTCGGAAAAAAAAAAAAAAAAAAAAAATTTCATATTTTTTCCGAAAACCTGCAACATGTGAAAAAAAAAAAATTTCAAAATTTTTTTTTTTTTTATTTTTTCCGAAAAACTGCAACATCTGAAAAAAAAAAAAATTTCAAATATTTTTTTTTTTCATATTTTTTCCGAAAAACTGCAACATGTGAAAAAAAAAAAAATTCAAAATTTTTTTTTTTTTTCATATTTTTTCCGAAAACCTGCAACATGTGAAAAAAAAAAATTTCAAAATTTTTTTTTTTTTTTTTCATATTTTTTCCGAAAACCTGCAACATGTGAAAAAAAAAAATTTTCAAATTTTTTTTTTTTTTTATATTTTTTCCGAAAAACTGCAACATGTGAAAAAAAAAAAATTTCAAATTTTTTTTTTTTTTTTTTCATATTTTTTCCGAAAACCTGCAACATGTGAAAAAAAAAATTTTCAAAATTTTTTTTTTTTTTTATATTTTTTCCGAAAAACTGCAACATGTGAAAAAAAAAAAATTTCAAATTTTTTTTTTTTTTTCATATTTTGCAGGTTTTCGGACAAAATAAATAAATTTTGAAATTAATAAATTTTTTAAATGGTTGAATCAACAAACCCCCTTATACTATTGAAGGTAGTTTCGGTATTTTGACTTAAAATGTGACGTGGGGGGCAATTTGATGAAATTGAATAGTATAGGGGGCAATTTGGACCGACAAGGGGTTAGTTGATTAATCTGGATAGTATAGGGGGGTTTACTGAAATTAACCCTATTCTTAAAGATTGTGAATCTATTGGAAAGTTCGAGTCTAAAAGTGATGAAGGAATATTTTTGGGTTATTCATTGACTAGTCGAGCATATAGGGTTTTTAACATTAGAACTCAATCGATGATGGAATCTGCCAATGTAGTGGTTGATGACTCTTGTATTGATGAGTCCCCAACGTCCGCTGAGGAGGAATATAGTGAGTCGTTCTTTATATTGGATAATGGTTCTTCTGAGGTTGATAGCAAGGACAATGTGGTTAGTGATGATACTTCAAATCCTGCAGAATCACATGATTCAATTGGTGATGTTCAGCCTACACTGTTTAAGGAACCATCTGTAAGGGTAAAGTTGTACCATCCTTTGGATAATGTTATAGGATCCGTTGATCAGATGATGGTGATACGGAGAAAGGCTAGGAATGAGGTTTCGTATGCATGCTATATATCTTCTTTGGAACCTAAAAATTTCAAAGAAGCTCTTCAAGATAGTGAGTGGATAAATGCTAGCAAGAAGAACTTCAGCAGTTTGTTAAGAATGATGTATGATATCTTGTACCTAGACCGAAAGAGATAAATATGATTGGTACCAAATGGATATACAATAATAAAAATGATGAACATGGTACAATAGTTAGGAATAAGGCTAGGCTTGTTGCTTAAGGTTATACTCAGTTGGAGGGTATAAACTTTGATGAGACGTTTGCTCTAGTAACGAGACTTGAATCTATTCGAATTTTGTTTGCTATTGCGTGCCATCTTGGATTCAAATTGTATCAAATGGATGTGAAGAGTGCATTTTTTAATGATGTTCTTCATGAGGAAGTATATGTGGAGCAACCCAAATGATTTGAAGATCCTTATTATCAAGATCATGTTTACAGGCTAAAAAATGTTTTATATGGGCTAAAGTAAGCTTCTAGAGCTTTGCATGAAAGGTTGACTGATTACCTATTGGGGACAGGTTTTACTCGGGGGGAATTGACAAAACACTGTTTATTCATAAATTTGAGAATGATACAGTTGTTGCTCAAATCTATGTTGATTATATTGTGTTTGGATCCACTTCTGATAAGTTTGCTCATTATTTTGGAGATCAAATGAAACATAAATTTGAGATGAGCATGATTGGTGAATTGAACTTCTTTCTAGGGCTTCAAGTTAGGCAATTAAATGATGGGATTTTTGTTTCTCAAACTCGTTATGCCTTGAAATTGGTGAAAAAGTTTGGTTTGGAAAAGGCTAAGGATGCTCGCACTCCTATGAGTATAAGTGTTAAGCTTAGCTTGGATACTAAAGGCAAAGATGTCGATCCTACACTTTATAGGAGTATGATTGGGAGTTTATTGTATTTGATTGCCAATCGACTTGATATAACTTTTAGTGTTGGGTTGTGTGCACGTTACCAGGCAAGTCCTAAGGAGTCTCATATTACTGTTGTGAAAAGGATTATCAAGTATGTTAAAAGGATAGTGAATTACGGATTGTGGTATCCATCGGGTACTAATACTGATATCGTATCATTTTCTGATATTGATTGGGCCGGTAATGTTGATCATAGAAAAAGTACCAGTGAATGGTGTTTTTATGTTGGAAATTGCTTAGTTGCTTGGCATATCAAGAAACAAAATTGTGTTTCCCTTTCCACTGTTGAGGCCGAGTATATAGTAGTTGGTAGTTGTTGTACTCAGGTTTTGTGGATGCGTCAAATGTTGCAGGATTATGGTTTTTCTCAAGGCACGATGACTGTGTTTTGTGATAACACGAGTGCGATAAATATTTATAAAAATCTTGTTCAACATTCTAGAACAAAACATATAGATATTCGACATCATTTCATTCGTGATCTTGTTGAAGATGGCATAGTGTTTCTAGAGTTCATATCCACAGATTCTCAGTTAGCAGATATCTTTACAAAATCATTAGATTTTCAAAAACATATTAGACTTAGGAAATCTATTGGTATGCTTTCTTTAGAATAAATATTTTCTTATCTATCATTCTAGGAACACATTGCATTATTTTCCTAGGATTGATAACTAATCATGCATTTGTATTATTTTTATTCATGCATACATTTTATTTTGAAATAAATGACAATAAAATTTTTGAGACGGTTGAACATATTTTACTCTATTTTCACATTTACTTGTCTCATTATGCATAGGTGAAGTAGATGTATCAAACTGACCTAAGATTTTTGGATGATCACTTGGCATGATTATTTTATATTACAAAACTTTAATCGTATGTGTTAGTTGTTTCGGTGATGATTATAATGTCTGTTGAGTCTGTTAATTTTTTTATTTAACCCGAAGTGGTATGAAAATTCATGAGCTATGCTAGATTGGTCTATGCATGAAATATTTTTTGCATGTGTATGAATGTTGTGGTGATATTGAAAAAAATTGTTTAAAATATTAAAAATGCAAAAAGTAGTTCTTCAATCTGAGTAACCGGGCCTCTTGCCTCAGTAAGTATTGAGTGTTCGCGTAAAAAGGGGAGAATATCAATGAGCATAAATCCCATGGAAGAAACTCGGGCCCAGTTGGTCGGGACTAAAAATTCTCGCTGGAAAGTCCAGAGTTTAGAAAGACAAAGAGGGATATGGTGAAAAAGTTGAAAAGATGAGAAAGAGAAAATATATTTTATTTTTTGCTTTTTAGTTTGGATCTTGGATTGAATTATCATCACGGTTGGTGGAGAGATTATCAGCTTTAATATATATTGTTTTCATTTTACCTTAGTGCTTGCACATGAGAATTTTCATATATATATATATATATATATTTGTAAAACTTGACTTGTGCATTCTTGAGTTTACAAGATATGTGTGTTGATTTTCATCTATATCATGGTTGAGTTAAATATGAGAATATGATGTATAGATGATTTGCTTGTTGTCTCTACTGCCTTACTCACAGATTTCTAAAAAAATAAATATTTTATTTTATTTTTATTCATAATATTTTGCATTCATGCATTAGTAGTAGAGTTATGCATATTAGAGATTTCTGTTACCCTGAGAATTTGAATATGATCTGATAAGAGTTCTATATCTTAGTGTTTTTCATTGAGTACTTCCTTGCATCTCTCTATATTATTGTTATGACACATACTCTCTTTGCTTGACATTTCAGTGACAAAAAGTGGGAGAAGTATTAAGTGAGGGGGAGAGATTGAGATTGTTGTTTGGTTAAGATTGTTTGATTAATTCAGAGGGAGAAATATTTAATAAGAGGGAGTTTATTATTAGGGGGAGAATGATGATCATTATGTGTGCATTGTTGTTATGATTTTCTTATGATCATTTTATGACTATTTTCCACATTTGCGTTTAATGGTTTGTTCAGTGTTGTGGTTACAAGATTGGTAGACCGTCATGAAAGCAAGGTGACAATTTATATTTATGTTTTTCGGTGTGTGTTCATAGGTATAGATATTATGTTGTTATTTGTGAGGCTATATTATAAAAATATTGTTTTGTCTCCGAAATGCCAAGGGGGAAATTGTAAGAACATTTATAGTATTATTTGTGTTTGGCATGTTCTAGACAATAACCATGTTGAGTGAATTGTCATGTTGATAATTTTGTGTATTTGTAATAGAGTTGTTAGTATGTTCATTTCTATCTCGAGAAAGAAGTCAAGGAGTGTGTCAAAGCAAAGAAAGCTACCAGAGGGCAAAATCGTCATTTCCAGACATCGTTACTTCACCGGAGGGCAAAAATGTCATTTCCAGACATTATGACTTCATCCAAAAATATCGGGAGTTCGAGATGACCAGTCTAGCTCAAATATGAAAAAACTGCAAAAGATGCAACATACATACGTTGTTAGAGGCAAAAAGAGGCAGAATGACTCTAACCTACGTTTTGGTTTTTGGAGCTAGGAATGTACCTTACGCCCAAGCGTAGGCCTAAGCCCTAGACCTACGCCCAAGCGTAGGTCCCAATGCTTGGTCACGTGATCACTTGTGATTCAGGATTTGTTTCGGAGTGCTTTCGGATTTTTCCAGTTTGGTCCCTACATCAAGTTTTTAAGTGATCGACGACTTCAGACCTCTATGTATAGGCATATACACATATTTACATCAGATTTTAGAGGATTTATCAAGGTATTATGAAATTACATAAGAGGGCAAGGTTAGGATTTTTTATGACTTGGTTTATAAATACCAAGGTTCTACAAAATAGGAGGCTACATCTTTGAGAAATCTCTGCAGTATTCTATTGTTCATATTCTTCTATAGAGATATAGATATAGAGAGAGAAAATATCATTGAGTGATTAGAGATATACAAGTTCTCTCTTATTTTTTGGACGTATTCAATCGTGTTTCTACATCAACGATTTCTATGCATGATTGAATGGTATAGTTACTGAAAAATTTGCACACTGTTTATTGCAACAAGGTTGTTTTGATCCGTTCATGTACGGAGCGATTCGAGGATTTCAGACCGCGAGTAGAGAAAGGCAAAATCAGGAGTGATTTGTGAGTCTCTCATAGTGTCCGGTGGAGCAAGTGTGCTTCGTAAAGTACAAGTGATTCAAGGGTTTTAGACCGCGAGTAGAGGAAGGCATATCAGGAATGATTGTAAGTCTAAAATTCTCATAGAGTCTGTAATTGTTGATTCATAGTGCATCGGTACCTGAGTGTACCCGTGGTTTTTTCCTTGAAAAGTTTCTTTGGTTTTTCCACGTATAATTCTCTGTGTCATCTCTTGCCTTATTTTTTGCATTATATTGATGTTTGTTTGATATTGCTCGATACATATGTTGGTGGAATTAAATTGAAAATTAGGGTTTGTGACTAATTAAAATTAAATTTTTTGCTAAATAATTTTTAATTGATCATAAAATCAACAAAAAGCCTATTCACCCCCATTTTATGTTATTTTCATTATCGTCTAGGTAATTTCAGTATATAGTTATATGGAATGGCCTTCTCGAGACAGTCTCGAGGGTCAGTCCTTTTTATCATTTTTATCCTCTTAAAATTAAAATATGTTAATCTTTAAACTTGAGTGGGTAGAGGGACTCATTAATGACTTGTGGAAAAATGACGGATTTAACCCGTGAACTAAGGGTCAAGCCTTAGACATGATGAGGGTTTGATCACATTTAATGATCTTACCAACCACACATCACTTCAGGCGCATTTATTGCTCATTGATGATTGACGACGACAACATGTGACTCTTTTTCCTAGAAAATGCAATAATTGTCCTTTAAGGCATATTTCGTCTTGGGAAGAATCTCGAAGGGATCGAGTCATATAGGTCCTTGGTTTGGAGCTATGTCTATAAAAATATGGATACGATTATCAATGGAATACACAACAAGAAAATATCATCACCTAGCAAAATAGAGCACCTACCTCATCAAGTGTTTTAGAAGCCCTCTCAGTATCACTCATATTCTGATGTATACAAACCTATATACTCTAGAATAATGGAACAATTACAAACCTAAACCCCATATAGCAGGACTTGAGCAAAAGCTAGTGTTAGAGCATGATCAAAGTCGAATGTTGTACATTCTAAGCCCCTAATTCGATATTGTTAAGTCTCATTATTTCGTTACTTTGGTATTTTTATTCGGTTTGTGTGTTAAGTGTATTTCAGGTGCGTTAGTGCGAAAATAAGTTAATTTCGGTGAATTAACCAAAATCATGCCTTGCACCTATTCAAAAGACAAGAATATCAAAGACTGGAGTAAATTCGGACCATGAAACGCATTGCAAAGTTCAAAACAAACATTATCCTAGCCTTATATATTGGTATACATGTCACGAAAGCAAACGACGTTCGAGAATACCAAATATTACAAAAACTCAAAATTGGACGCTTCCGTGCGTAAGTGTGCGCATATAGTAGCAAAAGATGCCTAGAAAATGCAATTTTGCGCAGAGGTGCGCAAGTGGATGCACATATGTGCATAGCCAGGTGCACATATGCGCAACACCACCGACCTGCATTTTTCAGTTTGGCACAATTCAACTTGTTTTGACTTTGTGTGTGGGTAGATTCACTTATAATTACAAGAGGAATCCGAGATGCAGAAGGAATATAGTTCAACAAAAACAAAACTCTTTATTTCTTCTCGTATAAATACAAAGGTCTAGAGCAGAATTAAGGGGGCTCTCATAATATAATTTTCTGGAGATTTCCATCATTCCAAGAGAACCGTTTAAAATCTAAAGATCCGGATAAGACGACCATTGATGCGATTTCTACATCAACGATGCAGATCTCTTCTACCATGAGCAACTAAATCGGTATATAGGGTTTTTCTATCAAAACTCTAGCCAAGTAATGTAGATTTATTTATTTATTTTAATTATAAGAAGGGAAATTGAAAAACACACATGTAATGATTGTGTAGATCAAAGACCGAAGTTATTTCTATATAAGATTATATATTTCTTCTACTATTGTCTTATATTGAATGAATGTTTTATCTTATTAAATCATATTTATTCAATATGGGTTATAACTTGAATGCTTAAATTATGACTTTCTATACAATAATACTTAATCGCATGATTATCTAGATTTAGATAGGTCATGGTAAAGAGAGGTGATATAGACATATTTTAATTTAATTTATTACATAATAAGAGTAGATTAGAGTAAAGTAGTTGACATGCATTAATCACACTCAGTCCGAAAATGGGTTATTGAGGATTAGGAACTCGCTGGTAGCAGTACTAATCTGATTCACATGTGATGTATCACCTTTTTTACAGTAAAATGGATAAATATCTATATTATGAGGTTAGTGGTGACGTCAGGAATACCCTAGACTTTTATCTCTAGTGAATCACATCACACTTTACTTACTTGCTTTAGTTATTTAATTAGAAGATATCAATAAAACCAATCACATATTATTCTTAATTCAATCATACTAGCATATTAGAGTCAGAATAAATCCAAATTTATATTACAACATGATTAATGCGCTTGCGATAAATAAAAATAGATCAAATCTAGGTCCTATTCTTAATCATTATTTTAATTGACCCTAATGAGCGGATCAGGGCAATAGTGCGAGATCAACAGGATTGAAAATTTGATCAGAGTCGGAACACATTCACAAGGTCTGCAAAATTGTATATAATGTGTGAATAAATAATTTATTGCTATTTATTAAAGTAAAAAAAATCAGCATTTTCAAAAGAAACGTGACTAGAGAAATTCACACGTTTATTTTGGATTTTGAAGAAGTGTTTAAATTGAATCATCCGGCCTTGCTTATAAGTTGAAATTTTCGATGTACAATGGTCAAAAGTTCAAATAGGTTAGCCAGTGGTCCATTATACATGTTGGTTAGTAGTATGGCCCAACAGTCTGGGCGTGACTGAGAGCCCATAATTTGGTGACTTTGCAGGGCTCTAAATTTTATTTTTTGGTGCATATGAATGAAATTTTATTTACATATTTAATGACATTGTTTTAAAAGACTTAGCATACTTGTAATTTAAAAGATTAAGTGCATATTTAGTACGTTGGAATGGAATGAAATGAAATGTCTATTCATTTTATTTCTTGGTTTGGTACAACATAATGAATGAAAATGATCATTCTCAAGGAATGAAATTTCATTCTTGGGAATGAATTTTCATTCTATTACTAAAACTATGGAATGATCATTCAATTCCTTTAGGAATACTTTTAAAACATAAAATTACTTAAATAATCCTCTTACATTTCAAAAAAATAAGCCACCGCCACCGCCATTTTGCCACCACCGCCGCCACCTTTATTGTCCGTCATTACTATTCACGTAATATTTTAACATTTTTTTTGTAAAAAAATAAAAAAATAGTATTATTTTATTTAATTTTATATTTAATACTAATAAGGGTATTTTTGAGAAAAAAATTTAAAGTTCATTTCATTCCCAACGTGTTTCATATTTACAACCAAATAATAGAATAAAAATGGTTATTCCATTTCATTCTCATTCTCATTCCATTCCTACTTTCATTCCATTCAATTCAATCGTACCAAACGTGTCATAAAGGTCTTTAATTAATCATAGGAGCTGTGTAAAACAATCCCTGCAGAAATTGAATAAGGCTCATAATTATTTACAAATACTAAAATTTTAAGTTGATGTTTTTCGAGATATCATGAGTCATTTTTTTATTGGATCAATCCATTCAGATGACTTCTACTCCAATTTTTATCATATCAATAATTAAATTTGAAATGTCTAACTAAAAATAAATATAATAAAACCCTTAATGGTCCACACCTTACTTCCTCCCGCATTGGTGTCAATTCGAATCACACAGCTATACATGTTTTTTTTAAACATAAATTTTAATCTTAAAAAATTTAAAGCAGAATCTTTTAATGTTTTTAAATACTTCTTCTGTCCCAAAATAAGTGTTCACTTTTGAAAAGTAAAAGTATTATCAATTTACTAATTTAATCTTCAAATATTAAAATTATAAAATATATACACTATAAATCATCACATCACTATGGTAAAACCATGAATAAAATTGATATTTCATTTACTAACACTACAATAAAAATTACTCTTAAAAAATTGAATTTCGGATGGAAGGAGTATATCCTACTAGTGCACAATTATTGTAACATAACATTTTTCCACACAAAGACTTGGTGGCATGATAGCATCATATTGAAATGGCATAAAAATAAATTAAAAAATTGGAAAAGTGTACTCTCTCTCTCCCAGTTGTTTAATTTGAATTTTTTAATATTTTATTAATTTGGATTGACTAGTGTGTAATTTTTAATTTTGTCTTTAATAATATAATATTATAATAGAATCTAGTATTTATTTAAAGTTAATAAAAAAAAAATAATTAGAAAAAATAAAATATTATATTATATTAAAATTTCAACTGAACAAATATTGTGGGATAAATAAAAGGGTAAATAGCTAAAAATACCCCTCAACTTTCTTCTCTTTTTCTACTATACCCCCTCAATTAATTATACCCCCCTCAACTTTCATTTTCTTGCACCATGGGTTTGCCCTCAAATTTTTTTACCCTTTTACCCTCCAAATTTTTTGTATTTCCACATTACCTTTAATCCTATCCTTACTATTATATTTATTAATTCTTTAAATTACAAAAATATTATTTCTTTTAGTTACAATATTAATTATGTCATTTACCTTTAATGTATTAGACTAAATATACTCTCAAATGTAATTTTTTTTTAATAAGTTATAATTATTTTATTTGTAAATCAACTAACTTGGTATTAAATTTTAATTTGATTTAAATCATAAAACTCAATCCTAATTAATATATTCATAAATAAATCCAATTTATGAAAACAATATATATATTTTGAACAAAATATATATATTTCGGAATATATATATATATATATATATTGGAAAATGATATATATTTCGGAATATATATATAATTTGTTAAAAATATATTTTTTCCGAATTCTTTTAAAAAATATGAATTTTTTCCGAAAAATAATTTTTTTGGGAAAAATATATATTATGTTCCAAAATATGATTTTTTCTGAAAAATAATTTTTATTGAGAAAAATATATATTATTTTCAAAAATATGAATTTTTTCCGAAAAATAATTTTTTTGAGAAAAATATATATTATGTTCCAAAATATGTTTTTGAGTCATAATACCTAAACTACCATCAATAGTATAAGAGGGTTTAGTGAAATCAAACCTTCAAAAAAATTATTTTTTTAAAAAATATGTATATTTTGGAATATATATATATGATTCATCAAAAGTATATATTTTTCGAATTATTTTAAAAAATATGAATTTTTTATGAAAAATATACATTATTTTCTAAAATATAAAAAATATATATTTCGGAAAAAAAATCATATTTTGGAAAATAATATATATTTTTCTCAAAAAAATTATTTTTCGGAAAAAATCATATTTTGGAACATAATATATATTTTTCCCAAAAATTTTATTTTTTGGAAAAAATTCATAATTTTTTAAAACAATTCGAAAAATATATATTTTTGACGAATTATATATATATATTCCAAAATATATATCATTTTCCAATAAAACTTAATTTCATTTAAATCATAAAACTCATTATCCTAATTAAAATTTTTTTTTGCCCAAATGAAACTTTCTTTTCATAAAAATATATTCATAAATTGTTATTTATTTATGAATATATTAATTAGGATTGAGTTTTATGATTTAAATCAAACTAAAATTTAATAACAAGTTAATTGATTTACAAATAAAATAATTAAAACTTACAAAAAAAAAATTTAACATTTGAGAGTATATTTAGTCTAATACATTAAAGGTAAATGACATAATTAATATTATAACTTAAAGAAATAATATTTTTGTAATATAAAGAATTAAGAAATATAATAGTAAAGATAGAATTAAAGGTAAGGTGGAAATACAAAAACTTTGGAGGGTAAAAGGGTAAAAAAAATTGAAGGCAAGCCCATGGTGCAACATTTTATGAAACTTTAGGGGGTTCTAAGCTCATTTCATAGTTGAGGGGGTATAGTAGGGAAAGAGAGTAAAATTGAGGGGGGCTTTAAGCTATTTACCCTAAATAAAATTACGGTAGTTTACAACTAATATGGACATAGGCAGTACAGTACAATATACAGACAGTAATACAAGTTTTGAATCTTTTCAACCCAAATCCAAGTAGCATCACTGAGAAAATCTTAGTTTATTCCATTTAAAAAAAGAGTAGTTAGTTAAACGACAAAGTTCTGATATCTCATTCGAGTCATTTCTCTTTCTCCCTTTTGTCATTTTATATTATTAAGCACTCCTTCTCTGTCCTGGCATTGGAAACTGTGTTCATCAGAGCAGAAGAAGGAAGAAAACACAGCCACACACACAAAAGAAGCTCTTCCTACAGTATGACCTCTTCTATTCTTGATTTATGTCCTATATATATATATATATATATATATGTACGCATGTATGTATGTATGTATGTACGTGTATATCTTTATATATATATCTTCTTGGTAAGATCAAAATACCCACATGGAAAAGAAATGGCTATAGCATAGAAAATCCCTTCACCTACATTTTCTGTTTGGTTCTCGGGAATGATGAGAGAGAAGTGAGGAAATGCTCTGGAACTTTCAGGCAGCCAAACAGAACCAAATATACCGCTCACCCTGTTGCATAATTTGTGATTTTTCTTTCTTTCTTTCTTTGGGTTTCTTAATTTTTTAGTTTTTTGTTTTTTATTGGATTTTTCAGAGTTCATTTTTCTTAGATGTGCTTTGGCTTTTGTTTCACAAGAATGTAGTAGTTGTTGTTATATGTTAATGGAGGACAGTGATGGGTCTGTGTGCATAAAGTAAAAGAAGAAAAGTGAAATAGAATCTCAGGCAAGGCTGTAACCCATTTGTATTTTCTCTCTCTAAACCACAAAACAACTCTCTCTCTCTCTCTCTCTCTCTCTCTATATATATATATATATAACGCTTTGTTGTCTCTGAGCTGCCCTGTTTTTCTTTGGTTACAGATATGACATTTCTTGAAATCACTCGCTGGAGCTTTTGATAAGGAAGTATGAACCACTGTTTTTTGATATTAGAGCTCCAATGTTTGCTTATTTTGTTCATTTGCTTTACCTTTCATTGTCAATTGTTGATCTTTTTTTATTTGTGTGTAGATAGAGATCTAATTTGCAATCAATGTGTGTTTTGATGACTTCCTGAAAAATCATATGGTTTGTATCTTCTAGATATATATCAATATATAGAGTTAGCCCTTGGAACAAGAGCAACAATGCTCATTTTATAAATGGATTTGAAACCCGAAACATTTTTTTCCAAAAGAAATTATTAGATGGTCATGGACTGTGTTTCAATATTACAAATCTCCAATTTCATATGCAATCAAATGTCTTTGAAAAGCTCACTCATGTTTTTTTTAATATATCTATATGTTATATATTCCTCAAATTTCAACGGCAGAGCGTGCAAATGGTGCCCTTAATCACGCCAAAAATGGAGGAGCCTCATGAGTGAGGAAATTGCCTCCGAATGGGGACCAATTTACATAATGGCCCACCACAGCTTTGTCTGTCATGTGGATTTGTAGTGTAAATTTGTAGTATAAGATAAGAGATAACAGTAGTAGCACTACAAGGGTACTTTTTGTAATTGGCTTGAATCCAACTAGTCCAGTAGTTGCATGTACCTCGTGATTACAATAATGGGTATCAAGCATGCTTCAAAACTGTTGGGTGTATTGAATGTTACAAAGATGAAGATTACTTGTGAATGCATTGTTCTTCTGTAAGCAATAAAAAATGATCACATTATACTATTAGATTCTTTGGATAAATTTTAATGGCTTTTGTAGATTTTGTGTATATAGATGTTGATAAGAAGTGGTTGCTAAGTTGCCTTTTTTATCAGCAACTATTTATTTCCCCATGTACAATTACTCACATTGGATACCCTTCTGTCTATCTCTTAGATTGTGTTTTTATTTTTTATCTGAATTGGTGCAGGCTTGTGGGTCAGGGAGCATTGAAGTAGCAAAGATTACTTACCTTACTTTTGTTTGAATTTTCTAGCTGGAAAGGAAGATAAAATATGCAGACTCCTAAAACAAGGTAAATTTCCCTTTTCTTCCATTTTAATTGATGTTTGGTGGGTTGTGGTTTTTTTTCATTTGAAAAAACTTAGTAGTGTAGATCCTACAGTGGGTTCTATAAGCATTTTGGAAAACATTTCTATGTTGATGAAATGAATCGATTCTTAGTTGGTCAGGTTTCAAAGTGTCCATTTCCGGTAAGGTTATTCGCTTAATCCTCGGTTGTTTGTTTTTCACTCCCACTGCAATGCCTTCCGGTTAAGATTTTTTGACCCTTACTTTTTTCACCTTTGATTTGGGCCTGCCTTAACTATTTTGATATTATGTATGCGGTGAATGAATTTCGATATCCACTACGAGTGAAGGATAGGTTCAATGGATGGAGTTCTATTTATGACTACTTTTTCATTTGTATCAAACAAATATATGTGGGCCTGCAGATTCGGGAAATATCGGTCTTTTTTCAGTTATGGTTAATTTCATGGTCCTTTTGACCCTGTCTTATTACTTATGGTTTGCTCCCCCTTGCTCTCTTTTGATTAACACATAGCATTGAATTTTGAATCTCATTAGGCCGATTTTTTAACATTTGACATTATAATTTGAGTGTCAATTGTATTAATGGGATTGATGATTATAATTCTCCTTTTATTTGTGACTTACAATGGTGCCTTCAACATACTGTATGCGATGCTTTAATTTGGAAGGTCTACTTAGCTAAATGCTCCATAATGTAATACCTTTGAGTCAATTGGAGCGGTGTGATAACTGAAGTATACCCAATTAAGTAATTTGATAGTAAATTGTTCAACAGTCTAGAATTATTGCAAGATATTCCAGAATTATTGCACGCGTGTGTTATTTTTAACAATCTCTCCGCTTCCCCCATAGAATTCTCTTCACATCAATGACATATTCATATTTCAATTAAATACGGGTAAAGAGTATTATCCAAAGCTTAAACATTTTCATCAAGGCTTTGGACTTATCAATATTGTTGTGAGTTGTACATAGTCAGCATCAATGCACAAGTTAGCATAAAGAGGCTTACCCTCTCATGATTTAAGCATACAAATGTAGTTTTTGTTAAAATCTGATGATTGGTGATTTGATAAATATGATAGCTGACTGCCCTTTCAATGATTTGGTAACAGAAACAGCTCTTCAGCAGCTCCTCAAAAGATTTCTCCTCGAGCTGTTCGCCAACTCAAGACGACTGCTCTAGAGATTGACTCTGCATCATCTTCAAATCAAGGAAGTAGGACACCCAAAGAAAGCCCTAAAGCGGGTAGGACACCAAGAGAAAGAAGCCCGAAAGTCACTGAGCGCAGGTCACCAAGAAGCCCGGTGTTCGAGGTACTTTCCAAAATTGATGCAATTTGTTGCTTGAACTTTTTTCAGAATTTTCCGAATCTGTTTCTGTGCTTGATGTGTCAAAGCCTAAGCATCAAGGCTCTTGAGTCTTGAGGTCCCACAGGGGCCATGTCTTGATTGTTAAATTAGAATACACATAATTCCTCTCAATATGGCACTAAAATGACATTACCAATGTTGTTCCTGCCTATGCGAGTGCTTGGGAGGGATGAATGCCTTCAATTTTAGTGTGGAGAAGATGTATGCTCTCATACTCAAACCCGCGTTCATAGACTCGGTCAACTTTGGGCATTTACCATTGCACCAAGCAATGGCCTTAAATGAGTGTCTTTTCCTTTATGTTATCAATAGTGTTGAAATTTAATGGTTTGAAAAATGCTCCTCAGAAGCCTGTCCTCCACCACTGCTTGTTTGATCCCTTTCTCCTATGTATATTGTTTGTTACTGTATCTAAGTGTGATATATGTTTGGTTGGACAATGCATTTGGTCCATTGTTGATATTTGGTTATATTGATTATTGTTAGGGAGACTGTTTGATATAGTTTGAAATATACTATAAAGGGAACGATTGTAATTTCTGTCAGCAAAGTCGGTGAATTCTTCTCTTCTACTTCTTTGTGGCTTTAATTGTCTCTAATATGAGCTCAGTTTTAGTGTGCATTAGATTTTGATATTGCAGTAGAATGCAGTACTGTAGTTCTTCATGCCTAAAAGTTCTTTTAGACCCCAATCCATTTTCTACTTTTGTTTTGTATTTTGACTTAGTTCATATCTTAATTTCTTTTTTGTTTTTTCAATTTTTTGGTACTTTTTGCTGTTAATATGCTTAAAAAGTTGGTTTCAAAAGATATTGGATAAATTCCTGAAGCTTCAATTTTCTTCCTGCTAGCTCCAGAAGAAGCGCCCAAGTAAGATTTCTGAGTTGGAATCTCAGGTTTCTCAACTTCAGGAGGATCTGAAGAAGGCAAAGGACAAGCTCAGTTCAGCCGAGTCATGGAAGACGCAAGCCGAGCAGGATGCGGGGGAGTCCAAAATGCAGCTATCAGCAATGTCTTCGAAGCTCGAAGAGTCTCAGAAGCAGCTCTTGGAGCTTTCCACTTCTAAGGAAGCCCATACCATTGAGCTCCAGAAGATATCTCGGGACCAGGAGCAAGCATGGCAGTCAAAGCTCGAGACCATCCAGAAACAGCACTCAGTCGACTCTGCTGCATTGGCCGCTGCCATGAATGAGATTCAGCAGCTGAAGATCCAGCTTGACACGGTAGCTGAATCTGAGAGCGGACAGACAAAGCACGCAGAATCAGTGCATGCCGAGCTCCAGAGCTTGAAAGAAAACCTTGCTGAAACACTTTCTCTAGTGGAAAACATGAAAATCGAACTGAAGGATTGCAAAGAGTCAGAAGTTCAAGCCCAAGCACGTGTTGCTGAGACCTTGATGCAACTAGAAACCGCCAGAAAGACATTAGAGAGGCTCAGCTTGGATGGTATTAAAGCGTCCGAGGATTACGATGCCATGGCTTCAGAGCTCAACCAATCAAGGGCACGAGTTAACTTGCTGGAAGGACTTGTCAGCAAACTTAAGGAGGATATTAATCATCCTGACAACAATTATTCTCAAAAGTCAGTTAGTGATCACAAACTTGAATGTGAAATTAGAGAAAATGGAAAGACCGAGAACTCAACCCCGCTTGAGGAAGAACTTTGCACTTTGAAGGTTGAGGTATGTCAGCTAAAAACTGCACTAGAGACTGCTGACATCAAATTCCATGAAGAACAAAATCGAAGCACAGTGCAGATTAGGAGTGCGAATGAAGTGGTGGAGCAGGTTAAGTCTGTATCGAGTCTGAAAGAAGCTGAACTGGAGGTAGAACTAAACAAAACAAAAGCTGATATTGAGGAAATGAAGGCAAACTTGATGGACAAAGAAACACAGTTACAAGGTATTTTGGAGGAGAATGAGGAGCTGAATATGAAACTGGAGAAAAGCGTATCACGCCAGAGAGAGCACGAACTGGAAAAGGAACTGAAGAAATTAAATGAACATGTTGAAGAAATGAAGGCAAATTTGATGGATAAGGAAACAGAGTTGCAGAATATATCAGAGGAAAATGAGATGCTGAAGTTTGAAGTCGAGAATAGGGAAATGAACGGGGCAAAAGTGAGCGAGGAGGTTGTTGCTGAAGTAGAGGCAAGAAGGGCTGCAGAGCAAGAGGTTCTCACAAAGCTTGGTTATGCTACGGAGGAAATAAATAAGAGTCAGAAAAGGGCCGCACAGGCAGCCGAGCAGTTAGAGGCTGCAGAGGCAGCAAATTCGGAAATGGAGGCAGAACTAAGAAGGGTAAGGGTGCAATCGGACCAGTGGAGGAAGGCGGCAGAGGCAGCTGCAGCTATGCTTTCGACAGTGAACAACGGGAAATTTGTGGAAAGAACAGGATCATTGGACAGTAACTACGATCCCATTACCGGGAAGATCAGCTCACCTTATTCCGAAGAATTGGAGGATGATTTACCAAAGAAGAGAAACGGTAACATGCTGAAAAAGATTGGGGTTTTGTGGAAAAAGCCGCAGAAGTAGCAGCACCATGAGGTTGAATAATTTTTGCTTCTGTTTTAAATTTATTCTAAATTATGTAATTACAACTATGTGGTTGGTTTCTTCTTTAGGCACTCTTGTTGTTGTTGGTGTTACAAAAGTTGGGGCTCTCTTTAGGGTGAAGAAATTTGTGTTCTAGGGGCAATGCTTCTGTTATTAGCAATATGCTACTTTGTTATAAACTATTAAGCATGGTCCTTCCTTGTCCTGCAACTATATATTATGATGTACCGCCACATTCTTAATCCATATAGTGGGAATTTTGAAGATTTTGTTGTTTTCTGCTTATGTAGATGGATAATAATGAACTCGGACTACTTTGTCATGGATGAGTTATCTGCTTTCACTTGTATTTAGGACTGACAATTCGTGCCGCGGGGTTGTGTTCGTGTCGGGTTGAGATTGTGTCGTGTCAAAAAAGACCGGGTTAATATATGTGTTAAATATGTTCAATCATAATTCAACTCACAGGTTATTCGTGTTTACCCATATAATCCATTTAGCCTATTTATTATAATATATTAAATTAAATTAGACATAATCCAATACGAATCGAACTATTTAATCTATTATCAACAAAATTAAATTGAATTTGACACGATCCAGTAATAGTTTATTGAAAAAAATAAAAATAAATATTATCGTGTCAAATGTGTTGTGTTCGGGTTACTCGTGTCGTGTTCGAATCAACCCTTATATTCTCGTGTCGTGTTCGAGTCGACCCTTATACAGCTTCAACTCTTTTATGGTCAACCCTAACCCTTTTAATTCATGTCGTGTTCGTGCTGTGTCTCATTTTGTCAGCTATACTTGTATTGTGACCATACTACATTCTTGAATAGATTTCAGGTATGTGCATGGAGCAAGGTTCGCAGTTGCGGTATTGGTCGCTGTAACGGTAACGGTATCGGTGTAACGGACTCGGGTCAATATCGGGGTTACATAACGGACTCGGTTATCGCAATTGTGAATTTTTTAAAATCTTGCACATGTTACCCAAAATGTACTAATTGGATACTTTTGACAACATAAATGAATAAAGATGATTTTTTTGATATATTTAAGTGAAGTTTTTTTTTACTTTTTTAAAGATATTTAGTAAAAAAAATGAGTTATTAATAAATCTAATGGTGTTGTCATTGTTTCAACTGTTACGATGTTTTGAGAAGTGGTCAGAATTAGGGTTACGATCGCTGTAACGGCCAGTTCTACTGTGAGAACTGGCCTACACCAATATATCGGTGTGTAACAGTAATGAGTGCCAAAAAAACCATTACGAACCAGCCATTACGGTCCGTAACGGCCGGTTCGGTGAACCATGGCATGGAATTTTTTTCTTTGTAAATATGATCTTGTTATTTATTCGGGAGAATAATCACTCTGAGTATAGATATTGTAATGGTTAATAAAGGTCAACAAGCCGGTGATTTAAAAATTATACAACCATTTTAATCTTTCAAAAATTATGTTTATTGTAACTAAGTAAACAACATTAACTTTTAAGTATAAATTTTTAAAATAATTCCTAAATACTTCTCTTATATAATTAATTAATTATTGACATATATAAATTAATACTCCCTCCATCTCAAAATAAGTGTCCATTGTTTATCTTTTAACCATCTGAAAATAAGTGTCCACTTTGAAAAGTCAAAACACTTTATTTTGTCAAATTACAAATTTAACATTTAAACATTAAAGTTATAAAAATATATAAACTATAAATTATCACATCACTATGGTAGGACCATGGGTAAAGTTGATATTTCATTCACTAACACTACAATAAAAATCATTATCTTTAAAAGTTGGATTCCCCAAAATGGACTTATAATTTAGGTTTTAGGTTGGAAGGAGTATTTTGTATATGCAAAAGTAAGACTTCGTACGTCTAACCCACTTCAAATGGCTTGCAAGACCATTTATTTTGAATTTCTTTATAATGTAAAAAAAAAAATTTGTAGTAATTTAAAAGGTAAAAATGGGTTGGGAGACAATTACAATATTATCAAAAATTTGAGGACTTACAAGTCAGGGTACCCGACGCTTATGGGTAAGGTTACCGGACTCCTTAGTCAGGATCCTCGACGGCCCGACTCCTAAGTCAAGGTCTCCGACGTATAAGTCAGGGTACCCAACGCTTATGGGTAAGGTTACCCAACTCCTAAGTTAGGGTACCCGATGCTTACGGGTAAGGTTACCCGACTCCTAAGTCAGGATCCCCAACGTATAAGTCCAGTTACCCCACACATACATACCCAACGGTTACCTAACACATACTTGTCAAGGGTAATTTTGAAAAGTTCTAAATGAACCATATTCTTCATTATTATCCAAGGGTAATACAGGACGAATAATATTTCCAAGACCCTCCAAGGGTAATTTGGAAAGAATAATATTTTCAAGACCATCTAAGGGTAATCTGGGAAGAATAATATTTTCAAATCTCATGTTCCAGGGGACTAACCCCTGCACCGTTACCAAACTTTCAGGGGCACAATTACCAAAGTTCCAGGGGACCAGCCCCTACACCTTTGCCAAATTTCTAGGGGCACAATTATCAAAGTTCTAGGGGACCAATTACCAAAGTTCCAGGGACCAACCCCTACACCTTTGCCAAATTTCCAAGGACAATTACCAGCCCAAGTCCCTAACCTCTATTCCAAAGCTTTCAACCAATTGGGTTACTTAGTACTTGTGCTAAATATTCGCAGGATATTAGATTTGTATAGCTACTGAATACACTACACCAAAAATAAAAAAAAATAGAGAAGAGAGAAGAATAATATGAGACAAAATTCTACTATCCTAAAAACTCAGTGTTCCCAACCCAAGGCAAGCTAGCATGGGAACATGGGGAAACTGATAAGGATAAATCTGAATAGAGATAAAGATAACCCAAGAAATAGATAGACATGTAGCTAATCCATATATGGGACGTAATGGAGAAGTCACAAAAAATAGTTCTCGACTTGGGCACCACGACCCAAAGCCCTATAAAAGGGAGCGACGGTCAACCTAACAGGTACGCAATAATTATACCCCACAAAAATTCTATTTCTTTATTATTTCCCCGATCAGTATACTAACTTGATCGTCAGAGCCTCTTAGGCCGGTACCACACCGGTGCCTTTTAGGTGGTTGCGACTTCATTTCGGATCGTGGTAACTCTTGCATTATCAAATAATATTATAAAGGAAAAAAAGGTCATACAGGAAAATAAGAATATGCAAAATGGGAAAAGCCCAAAGAGGTAATGAGAGAGGGGAAATATATGTACAATAGAAAATAAAACCCTAATTTAGTAAGCAAGGCGGCAGATCCAAAGAGGAGGCAATCTTCACATATGAACCCATCCTCAATCTCGTCTTCTTCTTCGACTTCCATTCTTACTCCTAGGGTTTTTTTAACCCCTTCCTTACTTTCAGCTCCAATTCTCACATAATCTGCTAATGTAAATGTTTGATTAGATTCATGGGGAAATCTAATCCAGTCCTCCAACTCCAATCATCAGCCTTTCATTTCATTTAATTTCCTTCGTCCTTTTCTGAAAAAATTTATCTATCCTACAGAATTTCACATTCATCCTTTCAACATACTATACCCGATTCAGATTCATATTTTTACCAGAATAAATTAAATTGGCATCCCTACAAATAGTGTTTCTCATAGACGATCCAATGGTGGAGGAAGTGGCGGAAGAGAGGGGGGGAAGGGAGGGGGAGGGGTTGACATCGGGTCAAGGAGGCATGTCATGTCTTTCAATCTTTATCCAGGTGTGAGTGGGAGGAAGAGGGTCCGGAATAAGATCATAGTTGGGCTGAGGGAGAGTTCCAACATGTATGGAGGTCCTTAAAGGAGGCTGTTGGTTGGTGGTTTGATGAGTATGGCTTGTATTAGGAGCTAGGGTTAAGGATAAGGGGTTTGTGTTTGGTTGAAAATAGAAAAAAGGGTTATGCTGGGTAACATCATAGAATGATGAAGGCAAGTTCCAGTCCTGGGCTATAGTCATGGCCATGGAACATTGTCACATCTTCACCAAAAAACATCTCAGCCTAACTGCACTGATAATCACATCTAGTGTTCTTGAAGGAGGTACATATTTGTCTCTAAAAATTGTTTGATTTCTTTCATTCCATATGTGATAGACAAAACATGTTAGAGATAACTTCCATATTAGGATTCTGCTATGATGAAACTTATTCTTACAATTTGAAGAAGCCCAAATTAGGAATTGGTTCTAACAATTAGGGTTGGTGTAATGGCCACACTTTTCCTGAATTCCTTGTCATACCTCTTCAGAGTACTTGCATTTGTGAAATAGATGATCATGGTTTTCTGTATCTTCCATACATAACATGCATACATTTGGTTACATTGTATGCATCATGCTAGGCTTGTCTTCTGTGTGTAATTTCTCATTAATAGCTAGCCAGAAACAGAATGAATGCTTTGGGATCATATGTTTAGACCAGACCAGTTTATGCCAAAATGTATGGGGTATGGAGAAGGAGATAGTTATCAATGTATGTTTGGTTGTATATGTCTTGGAGGGAGAGGGCATCCAAATAATAACATCAAAAGCTAAGGGATTGGGTAAGGGAACATTGGTTAGCTAAAAGGTTTTGGAACCCCCTAGGCCAGTTCCATTGACCATTAGAAAAAATATGAGACTTTAGCTTGCTTATTGTGATGCCAATTAAATATGTTAGGAGAATTCTGAAATACCTTGTATAAAGGGCCACAGGGCAGCCAATTGTCAAAGTATAGTCTTGTACCTTCCCCATTACCTATCCTATGTTTGATAAGTGTTTCAGTAGTGTCTATGTTCTGAAGTAATTTTTTCCAAAACCATGAACAATCACCCGGAATTTTTAACTCCCAAAACTTCTTTCCTTTAATAAGATTCCTTCTAGTCCACTCCTTCCATATGTTATCTTCCTTTGGATAGCACAAAGTCCGCACATGCCTAAGGATTGAGGCCCTATTCCGCACTTGAATGTCTTGGATGCCAAAACCACCTAATTCTTTAGAGCTACAAACCTGATCCCACTTCACTTTTGTTTTATATTTATCCAAGCTTGGCCCTGCCTATAGGAATTTATGTAGGACATTCTTTATCATCATGCAAAACTTGCTTGGGAAAATAAACAAGCTTGACCAGTAAATGTGAATGTTGAATAGGGTTGACTTTATCAGTTGTAATCTACCTGCAAATGACAGGGCTCTTGTTGTCCATTTGGACACTTTAGATATCATACAATCAATAAGTCTTTTGCAATCCAAAGATGTAAGCTTAGTGGAAATAAGAGGCAGGATCATTGGAGGAAGGTTATAGAGACAGTGGTAAGGGTGCAACCGGATCAGTGGAGGAAGGCTGCAGAGGTAGCTGCAACTATTCTTTCGATAGTGAAAAATGGGAAATTTATGGAAAGAACAGGATCATTGGACAATAACTACGATCCCATTACAGAGAATATCAGCTCACCTTATTCCGAAGAATTGGAGGATGATTTACCAAAGAAGAGAAATGGTAATGTAAG
This sequence comes from Cornus suecica, assembly GCA_963922005.1. NCBI lineage: Eukaryota > Viridiplantae > Streptophyta > Magnoliopsida > Cornales > Cornaceae > Cornus > Cornus suecica. The sequence continues at coordinate 80,959,723 of OY998239.1, forward strand.
AACATTTATAGTATTATTTGTGTTTGACATGTTCTAGACAATAACCATGTTGAGTGAATTGTCATGTTGAGAGTTTTGTGTATTTGCAATAAAATTGTTAGTATGTTTCTTTCTATCTCGAGAAAGAAGTCAAGAAGTGTATCAAAGCAAAAAAAGTTATCGGAGGGAAAAATTGTCATTTCCAGACATCGTTACTTCACCGGAGGCAAAAATGTCATTTCCAGACATTATGACTTCATCCAAAAGCATTGGGAGTTCGAGATGACCAGTTTAGCTCAAATATGAAAAAACTGCAAAAGATGCAACATACCTACGTTGTCATAGGGAAAAAGAGGCAGAATGACTTTAACCTACGCTTTGGTTTTTGGAGCTGGGAAGGGACCCTATGCCTTAGACCTATGCCCAAACGTAGGTCCCAATGCTCGGTCACGTGATTACTTGATACGCAGGATTTGTTTCGGGGTGCTTTCGGATTTTTCCAGTTTGGTCCCTACCTCTATGTATTGACGTATACATATATTTACATCATATTTTAGAGGATTCATCAAGGTATTGTGAAATTACATAAGAGGGTAAGGTTAGAGTTTTTTATGACTTGGCCTATAAATACCAAGGTTCTACAAGGGAAGAAGCTACGATTTTTTACGACAATTTTTCAAGAGGGTTTTTGGTGAGAGCTCTGCAATATTCTATAGTTCATATTCTTCTATAGAGTGATACACACATAGAGGTGATTATGGAGGGATCATACATATTGGTGTTATCTCTTGTGTTGAGTTTCTCCAATCGTGCTTCTACATCAAAGTTCTATATGCACGATTGGATGAGTGATTACTGAAAAATCATCACATCATCCATTGTAACGAGGTTGCTTTGATCCGTTCGAGTACAAAACGATTCGAGGATTTTAGACCTCGAGTAGAAAAAGGCAAATCAGACGTGATTTGTGAGTCTCTCATAGTGTCTGGCAGAGCAAGCGTGCTTGGTGAAGTACGAGTTATTCAAGGGTTTCAGACTACGATTAGAGGAAGACATATCATGAGTGATTATAAGTCTAAAACTCTCATAGAATCTATAATTATTGATTCATAATGCATCGGTACCTGAGTGTACCCGTGGTTTTTTCCTTGGAACATTTCCTTGGTTTTTCCATGTATAATTCTGTGTCGTCTCTTGCTTTAATTTCTACACTATATTGATGTTTGCTTGATATTGCTCGATAGATCTATTTTTGAAATTAATTTGAAAATTAGGATTTGTGATTGAATTAAAATTGAATTTCCGCTAAATAATTTTAATTGATCATAAAATAGACAAAAGCCTATTCACCCCCCTCTAGGCTGTTTTCACTATCGTCTAGGTAATTTCAGGTAACATGCTGAAAAAGATTGGGTTTTTGTGGAAAAAGCCGCAGAAGTAGCAACACCATGAGGTTGAATAATTTTTGCTACTGTCTTAAATTTATGCTAAATTATGTAATTAAAACTATGCGGTTCTTCTTTAGGCACTCTTGATGGTGTTACAAAAGCTAGGTTCTCTTAGGGTGAAGAAATTTGTGTTCTAGGGGCAATGCTTCTGTTATTAGCAATATGTTACTTTGCTATTAACTACTAAGCATGGTCCTTCCTTGTTGTACCTTCAAATATATATTATGATTTACTACCACATTGTTAATCTATATAGTGGTTTATAGGGAGTGATTATTTTCCTTGAGTCATTTTGCTGATAAAGTTGGGCAATTTGCCTTTGACTATTTGACCCGGCAAACATGACTGTGTTTGGCGGGCTATCTGATAACTTGACTTGGTTGAGATATTCAACGACTGACTGGTTGAGATATTCAAGGGTTGATTTATTGATATATTTAAGGATTGACAGTCACAACTACATGTACATCACTACTATAAAAGGTGGCCAACAAGAATGAAGAGGTATGAGCACTTCCCACTTCCAAAACCATTAACTACACTTGTGTTTTATCTCTATACCATTGACTTTCAATACTGACTTGACCATCGGAGGGTCCTTGGTCGGCACCACACCAGTGCCACCTCCCTGACAGTTCTTTATTTTGCAGGGTACGACGCCGTCCTGGATCGCACAATTTTCTGCATCAATAGTTGCCCCCGTCTGTGGGAAAATTTTGTTTCCTTTATAATTATAGTTCAGTTCGATCCGGTTGAAGTGGGGGTACAACCATTGTTTTCTTTTCCAATCAAAGCAAACAGTTTAAAACTTATCCACATGTCCCAACCCCTAGTTGTCAGGCAATAACTACGTAAATCAAATCCTTGTCTGACACTGAGCACCAAGCTCTTTTCTGGCTCTGTTAAGTCTTCCCACTTTAAAGAATAATCATTCGCTTGAAGCCAGAACCTGAGGAAGCCTTAAGAATAGGTATGTTGGAAATCCATTCATCCAAGACCAAGGCCTGGTTATCTAAAACTAAGGCTTGATCTTCCATCCCCAAAGGAGAAAGTTCATACGGCATGGTTGTCTAAGATCTGTTTGTTTGTGAAACAAAAATACTTGAGGAAGACGTAACTTTAAATTCTTCGATCACACCTACAACTTGGTTATCCAAGGCCACGGTCTGATCTCCTATAACAAAGAAGAAGATCCAAGGGTATGGTTGTCCAAGATCCCTTTTCATTTATGACCATAATTTCATCTTCCAACACCAAAAAAGGAGGTCTCACACCTTGATTGTCCAAGATCGGTTCATTTAAAATCAAGACTGAAGGAAGGCCAGAAGGCAAGATAGTCGAAGGTCTGTTCGTCCAAGAGTCATTCTCGTCGAGCACGGAGGTCAAAGGTTGGTCCAAGGAAAATTTTGCCAACAAAGATCCTGAGAACACCTCTACAAACATGAAATATGATGGAGACAAGACCCATGGAGGTTTGACATTACCTCTTTCAAGGAGATCCAATGAGGTACAAGTAGTTTACTACCAACAGTGAGATTCAGTGAGACCTCTACCAAGAATAATATCAATGGATTCCCCAATCAAGTAAGGGGATCTTTATAAAAGAAAAGTGACTCTAATCGATACGCTCGAAATCCTTACCTACTCTTCAGGTGCACTTCATCCCCTCTTTCCTCAAATTTTACATATATAATAAGTACACTATTTTTCTTTTTATGTTGAGTCAAAAAAGAGATCTCTGTGGAGATCATAAACAAACAATAAGGTCCAAGGAGGAGACTTTTGCTAAGAAATGAATCATTGAGATAAAAAAACAAAAAGGTCTTATGGATTCTACAAACGAAATCTAACAAGAACAAAAATACAAAATACAAAAATAAAAATGGTTTTTGTAGACCTCTAGTAATGGGTCCCTAGGAAATTGTCTCTGGGAAATGGTTGAAATGGTTCTGGGAAATAGTCCATAGGAAATTGTTCTTAGGAAGACCTATTGTCAGCCAAAGGTTGCCCGCTAAAAGTTGTCTGCTAAAGACCACCCAAGGTGTTACCTGTTAATGGCTACCTAAGGTTGCCTGCCTAAGGTTTCCTATCAAAGACCACCCAAGATGTTACCTGTCAAAGGTTGTCTGCCAAAGACCACCCAAGGTGTTACCTGTCAAAGACCACCCAATGTGTTGTCTGCCAAAGTCTACCTAAACCGGCCTGCCAATCGTCCAAGGCACAAAGACTATCCAAGGCGGCCTGCCAAAGACGTCAAAGACTACTTAACGGGCCTGCCAAAGATCATAAATTGTCTTAGAAAATAGTCCTTGAGAAATGTTCTTGAAAAATGGTTATGGGAAATAGTTATTAAGAAATAGTCCTTGAGAAATGTTATTGGGAGATTGTCTTCGGATATGATCCCTTAGGAAATTTTCCTTGGGGAATAGTCCTTGGAAAATTATTCTTGATGAAAGAGTTTGACACATTATCCTTGAAAATACTTCGACACATAATTGCCTAGCTTGCGTAGAAACCTTTAGTGTCTAAATGTACAAATGAATTAACACTTGTGTAAAATAAATTATCAAAGATTCATACTTACTAACACACACACACACACATATGTGTGTGTTCTCAAACTCTAAATGACCGAGCTCACATATTATTAATATGAAATTGCTAAGCTTGACTACTTTCATAACTAAATAAGAATACATAATCTTATAGAAATCTAGCCTACCAATTTATTATTATTATTATTATTATGCACAATTGTATTACGAACCATACTTACATAGTGATTATGATTTCTCTTATTTATTCTCATGAATCACCCTGAATTTATTGATATTCCAAGCATTATTCTCGTGATTTATGAATATTTTACCTTATGATGTTCCTTAATAAAATACATGAAGGTATTCATAAAAGTCATGCTGGGGAAAATAACTAAGTTATACTTTGTCAAGATGCTAACTATCATGTACAAGCATGCACTCAACCACATTAAAATATCGGGCAAGTTAGTTACTATCTCGGGGCAACTTCCTCTATCAAAGGAACAACTTAGTTAAATCGATAAGTTACTACAGCCCCTCTGTTAAAGTGGTGAGCTAGTTAAGCGGAAAACTACTACTATGGTATTACGAAATGAATCTCCTTACTAAAGGAGACGAGCTGAGTGAAGCTTGTTATCGATGCCCCCTTATCAAAAGGTTCCCTTTATTAAAAGAGAGGGTTGAGTGAATCCCGAGGCATGCCTCATTCCTTCATTAAAGAGATGAGAAGACGACTATTACATCCACCGAGGTGAATTAATAAATTAAAATCTCCTAATTAGTGAGATAATTATTCCCTCATAAAGAGGCAAGAGGACAACTACTTGGTGCACATATGTGGGCGAGGTAATCAAAATCTTATTTCCTCACTAAATGGAGGACGAAACACATCTTAACCTACAAAGATGGGTACGACAATTGGGATACAATTTTCTCACTAAATAGGGAAATAACGACTACTTTCCTTATACAAGGGTGAGTCCTCTAACTAAAGAGGAGAACTATTAATAATTATTACTAATCACCCCTAATTGGGGGCAAAATAAGAAGGGCCTTATCGAGTCTTTTAGACCGACAGACCCGGGGCATACTAATTATCATGAGTGGAAGACAACTTCATCATCTACTAAATGCTAAAATTTTACACAATTTTTTATGTTGGCTAGTGGACCTTATCAAGAGCTGATTTTACTTCATACGTTAAAAAGAGTAAGTATGTGTAATCAGACATTGCCCAAACTTTGCAAACATGAAATCACCTTGGTCAATGGTGAAATTTCAATTGGACAAACTTCCTTATAAAAGAAGACCTCAATCAGATTTTAGTTTATCGATGTATTTGGAATCACGATCTTCAGAATTTGGCTTACATGATCAGAACGGTTAGAACTCAAAGACGTGGTGAAATCACAAAAATAAAGAGGATTTTTCCAAGGAAAAGTAAAAGCAATAAAAGATGTTGTTCTTGACAAAGAAGAATAAATCGGGTAAGACATTCATTTTATCCTACTTATTCTTTATATTGAAAGTAACAATTCTACTTTAGAAATAATTATTAATTTTCTGTTAACTTTGTATATATGTATATTGTATATACAAAACATAATTAGTTATTTACAGTCTGATTAGACTACCAATATACATGTGTTGGTAAGAAGTACATAACTTACCAATAAATAAATATTAGTTATTTTCTTCGGGATGTAGTTTCCCTAGGTAGTATAATACATTATGGATATACGAGGAAAGAGAGTATTCGACTTCCCCAACTATAATAAAGAAAAAAATAACGACAATAATAATAAATAAAAAAATTGTCCGAGAGATCAATATCCCAAGAGAAGAGGTGTTGGGTAAAAATAAAAGAGTCCACTTGGACAATGGACTCTTAACTATAGGTTTTTATAATATTTGCCCAAGACTTCAATATTTGGAGAGAGGAGGTGTTGGGTAAAAGTTAAAGAGTCCACTTGGGCAATGAACTCTTAACTATAGGTTTTTTAGTAAGAAAATTGTCCAAGTGATCAATCTTCCGATAGAGGAGGTGTTGGGTAAAAGTTAAAGAGTTCACTTGGGCAATGAACTCTTAACTATAGGTTTTTTAATAAGAAAATTGTCCAAGTGATCAATCTCTCGAGAGAAGAGGTGGTTGGTAAAAGTAAAAGAGTCCATTTGGACAATGGACTCTAGATTAAAAAAAAAAAAAGTGAAAAAGAAAAAACACGAAGGAAATAGATTAATAAATCAGACATGTCTTTGACTCCCATATCTTTGAATATGTAGTAATCTTTGAATGCCAAAGGAGTCTAAAAGTTGGATTCCCAGCTAAAGTAAAGTAAAATAAAATAAAATATTTGAATTAAGTTGAATGATCCGAGGCTGTTTACCTGGCTAAACATCATGAAAGGAGTCCATTAGGATTTAGGACTCCCCCATCACTATGAAAATAATAACAAAAAGTAAATAAATGTAAAGGGTATTATAAATTTGCCTCCCCAGGCAATGTACAGATGGTGCAAGGGAATCCAATTCCCAACTCCAACCATAGTTATATATATATACACATATAAACTTTACATATTTATGTGGGGAATCAATATGCCCAAGGCATTATACTATACTATAGTATAAGGAGTCCAATTGAAAATTGTAACATGGAAATCAGACCCCCAAATTAAGTGTCCACTTGAACTTTAAATTAGATTTCCTTAAATGAGATATAAACTTAAAAAGAAAAAATTAAGTAAAGAGAAACAATTTTGGACTCGAAAAAACGAAAATCCTTACTACTTAGATAAAAAAAAAATATAGATGTCGATATACGTAAAAATAAAAATATATTTATTACTATTATGACATTGTATAGGAATTATTTGTTAGTAAATCATGCTTTTGTTATATAAATATATAATGCTTACAAATATATATATATATATATATATATATATATATATTTAAGTATTGCAATAATACAAAGAAAAACTGACCCGTAATGTAAAATTGCAAGAATGAACAGAGTAAATCCGAGCCCTGTGTGATACCACAGTTTCCTTAAGGCAAAATTGCTCCATCTACGGTGCTTAAGGAATCTGAACAAGTTGCCTCCCAAGATAGAACGGATTTCGCATTCACTGTTGCAGCACTGCAAGGATGAAGACCAGCGAACTCAAATACTGTGTTTGTACCCGAACTTTTGACCAGACCTATCTTTCTATATGATGTATATGCGTATGTAGAGGGAAAAATGTATTTCTGGCAGAGCGAGAATCAAAAACTACGTATATTATAAATGAACTGTAACCTATAGATATAGAGAAGAAGAGGTGTTACAACTGTAGTGGTATCCATTCCAATGGGTGCTGAAACTGTTTATGTAAAACTGTAGACGTATCTCTTCAGAAGAGATATTTGCAGTTTTGGCAAAAAATAAAACTACATTGGGTAGAACCGACGACCCACCCACCCACCCGCACCACGCCACGACCACGGCCCGGACCGGGCGGGCGGCGCGCGCGCGTGTGTGGTTAGGCTAAGACTTGCATGGTTCATGCATGGTATAGCTCTCCTCCCATGCCTCTAGTTATTCAAGTCACCCATTCAATGCAACCATATATAAACACCTTTACACTTCATTTTATTTCCAATGTGGGACAAACATCCTTACCCAAGTTTAAGTGGGTCACTTTGAGAGATAATTTCTCATTCAATAATGAATAGTTTTGAACATGTAATTATACCAACTTGATCTCCTCACCAAGGAGAACACATTAGTGCTTGGTCCCGTTAAAATCGGAGTTCGGGTCCCATAATTATTTAAGCTCAAAGTTGGGTTTAATTACTGTTTGTCCAAACTATTTCCAACAATCCCCCACATGAATGGAAATTAGCAGTTCAAAATGCAGATGAATATGCAGACACTAGTTCGAGTACAATGAAAGGTTACTGTATCAAGATAAGTAGCCTTAGAGCCTTGAACTTTCCCTTGTGAAAGACTATCGGATTTACTGGCTAATCAGTGGACGTGATGCCTTGAACTGTCAGCTGTTTGTGTAAACCAAGACAATAGACTTCACACAGTTCCCCTTCGAACACAGTTGGTTCTCACGTTTGTGTCCATTTTGGCCTTGGACACCACTTGGTTTCATGAGTATTTGGTCAGAGAATTCCGCCTTAAAAAATTCTCCTAGAAGCGGCCCCTTCTACTCACATAGATGATTCTATTAGGAGTTCTTCCTCACTTGGATTTGTCCAAGTCATAGACATTATTAAAAGCATAGCTTACCCTAAAAGATGCACTATCTCATCATAGGAATGGGAAGGAGTTTTGTTTTAATCTCCACAGTGCTTTTAACTAAGTCACGCACAATTCGGTTGTCCCTTTGAACCTAGATCTTGGGATCTCCAGTCAACTAGGTTGGGTTGCCATTATGGTGTCTTTTAACCCAGAGGCTTCAAGCCCATTCCCCTCGATGATCTTTCAACTTGCTCTCTTGCCAAACCTTTAGTTAACGGATCCGCTATATTATCCTTAGACTTTACATAGTCAATGGATATTATACCATTTGAGAGCAATTGTTTTACGGTATTATGTCTACGACGGATATGTCTAGACTTACCATTATACATGTGATTTTGAGCCCTTCCAATCGTAGATTGACTATCACAATGTATACAAATAGCTGGCACTGGTTTCTGCCAGTTTGGAATGTCCTCTAAAAAATTACGAAGCCATTCTGCTTATTCTCCAGCTTTGTCCAATGCAATGAATTCAGATTCCATTGTGGACCGAGCAATACATGTTTGCTTTGAGGACTTCCATGACACAGCTGCACTTCCAAGAGTAAAAATATATCCACTAGTGGATTTTGAATCATTGGAATCAGATATCCAATTAGCATCACTATATCCTTCAAGTACAGCTGGATATCTAGTATAATGCAAACCATAATTTTGAGTATACTTCAAGTATCCCAAAACTCTTAGTATTGCATTCCAGTGACATTTACCTGGGTTACTTGTGTATCGACTCAGCTTACTAACAAAGTATGCTATGTCAGGTCGAGTACAATTCATAACATACATTAAACTTCCTATGATACGAGCATATTCCAATTGTGAAATACATTCATCTTTGTTCGTAGAAAGTTTAACGTTTACATCCACAGGTGTTCATGTTGGACTTATCCCATAATTTTTAAACTTATCACACATTTTCTCTATATAGTGAGATTGGGATAACACAAGTCCTTCTGATGTTCTAGAAATTTTAATTCCTAAAATAACATCAGATATGCCAAGATCTTTCATGTCAAATCTACTCTTTAGCATTTGCTTAGTAAAATTGATTATATCATTATTACTGCCTATAATAAGCATGTCATCTACATATAGACATAATATGACATACGCATTATGATAAGTCTTGACATAAACACACTTGTCACATTCATTTATTTTGAACCCATTTGACATCATGACACTGTCAAATTTCTCATGCCATTGTTTTGGTGCTTGTTTTAGTCCATACAATGACTTTACAAGTCTACACACTTGTCTCTCTTGGCCAGGAGAAATGAACCTCTCGGGTTGTTCCATGTATATTTCTTCATCTAATTCACCATTTAGAAATGTTGTTTTTACATCCATTTGATGTATTTCTAAACTATTTAACGTTGTTATCGCAATTAGCATGCGAATGGACGTTATTCTAGTAACTGGTGAATAGGTGTCAAAATAATCCAACCCTTCCTTTTGCCTATAGCCTTTAGCTACAAGTCTTGCCTTATACTTGTCAATTGATCCATCAGCCTTCATCTTCTTCTTGAAGATCCACTTACATCCCAATGGTTTATTGCCTGGTGGAAGATCTACCAGTTCCCATGTATGATTTTGCATAATGGACTCAATTTCACTATTCACAGCTTCTTTCCAATAAAATGTTTCAGGTGAAGACATGGCCTCCTTATAAGTTTGAGGTTCATTCTCTACCAGATTGATAACAAAATCTGGCCCAAAAGACTTAGTGAATCTTGCTCTTTTGCTTCGTCTAGGTTCTATAGATTCTTCGTCTATAGGTTCCTGACTATCTTGAGTCATATCACCAAATGACCTTTTATGTGAGCTTGAATCTGATGTCCTTTTATATGGAAATACATTTTCAAAGAATGTAGCATTCCTTGATTCAATTATCGTATTGACATGTACATCAGAAATCTCAGATTTATTAACAAGAAATCGATATGCACTACTATTGTGGGCATAACCAATGAATACACAATCCACGGTTTTAGGTCATATTTTCACCTTTTTAGGTTTAGGAATTGCCACATTTGCTAAGCACCCCCACACTTTTAAGTATTTATAGGAAGGCTTATAGCCTTTCCATAACTCATATGGGGTTTTAAAAGTTTTCTTTTGAGGCAATTTATTAAGAATGTAATTAGCAGAAAATATAGCTTCCCCCCACAAATTCTGTGGTACTCCCGAACTTAACAGAAAAGCATTCATCATTTCTTTTAAAGTTCGGTTTTTCCTTTCAGCTACACCATTCGATTGAGGTGAGTAGGGAGCTGTAGTTTGGTGAAGAATTCCATGTTCTTTACAGAACTCCTCAAAAGGAAATTCATACTCACCACCCCTATCACTTCTTATAGCTTTGATTTTTCTGCTAAGTTGATTCTCAACTTCATTTTTATATTATTTGAAAATATCAATAGTCTCATCCTTGCTTCTTAGCAAATAAACATAGCAATATCGAGTGCAATCATCTATAAAAGTAATAAAATACTTTTTTCCTCCTCTAGTTTCCAAGAACTTTAGATCACATATATCAGTATGCACTAGTTCTAGAGGCTCACTACATCTTTCAACTTTTTGAAAGGATATCCTTGTTAATTTAGATTCTACACAAGTCTCACATTTATGATTTGGGTCAATTTTATACTTAGGCAAATCATTTAAATTAATTAATCTACGTAAAGTATCATAATTAACATGGCCTAATCTAGCATGCCAAATATCAAAAGACTCAAGCATATAAGCAGAAGAAACTGTGTTATTAATCTTATTAGCTGTGGGTACAACAGTCATTACATTGAGCTTAAACAACCCATCACTGAGATATCCTTTTCCTACATACATCTCATTCTTTGTAAGTACAAACTTATCAGATACAAAGACTAATTTAAAGTCATTTTTGCTTATCAGAGATCCAGACACCAGGTTCTTGCGAATATCCGGCACATGTAGCACATTGTTCAGAGTCACCTCTTTTCCAGAAGTCATTTTCAGGATCACTTTTCCACTACCTTCTACCTTAGAAGATGAAGAATTACCTATAAAGAGTTGTTCTCCATTTTTCATAGGTTGATAAGCAGTGAACATCCACCTATTGGCACAGATGTGACGAGTAGCTCCAGTGTCCACCCACCACTCTTTGTTATTGCCCACCAAATTGCACTCTGAAACCACAGCAGCAAGATTCATATCGCCTACATCATTTGCAAGTCAATCTGCTTCAGTCACATTCGCTTGGGGTCTAGTGTTCCTGAAGTTCCTTGGCTTTCGACAATCTTTAGAGAGATGTCCCAGCTTTCCACAATTGAAGCACTTGCCTTTGAACTTCTTAGATCCTTTACTTGGACCTTCATCACTGAACTTTCTCTTTTTAGTCTTTGAAGATGATCCTTCCTCCACAATATTTGTTTTTGACTCCATAGGATGCCATGCACTACTTTTCCTTTCAGACTTACGATTGTCCTCTTCAATCCTCAGGCGAACTATCAACTCTTCAAGAGTCATCTCCTTGTGTTTATGCTTCAGGTAGTTCTTAAAATCTTTCCAAACTGGTGGTAGTTTTTCAACTATAGCCGCCACTTGGAATGACTCACTAAGAGACATATCTTCTGCATAAATATCATGAAGAAGCACTTGAATCTGTTGCACTTGGCTGAGTACAGTTTTGGAATCTAACATTTTAAAATCTAAGAATTTACCGACAATAAATTTCTTCGTGCCAGCATCCTCAGTTTTATACTTTTTATCCAATGATTCCCATAATTCCTTTGCAGTTTTCACACCACTATATACATTATACAGTGTGTTATCTAATCCATTAAGGATATAGTTCCTGCACAAGAAATCAGAATGCTTCCATGCATCCACTGCAGCCAGTTTATCTTTATCAGTTTCACCATCGGCCACTGATGGAATTGCTTCCATTAAAAATTTGGCCAGATTCAAAGTAGTGAGATAAAACAACATCTTTTGTTGCTAACGCTTAAAATCAGAGCCATTGAATTTTTCAGGCTTCTCCCCACGTGGGACAGAAATTGTAGTTGGATTACTAGTAGCCATTTCTGTTACAAAAACAGAAATTTACTTTATGTACTGTTTAATTATTCCCACACAATAATATAATAACAATTTTTTCACTAATATAATTAAACAACCAAGAATGATATATGTATAAACAATTTCCAGAATATAATATATATATATATATATATATATATATATATATATATATAGAAACCGAATATATAATATAGAATTATATACACAGAATATATATATATCAGTATACAATTTAACAGAATATATATATATATATATAACAGAATCAGTATATATATATCACAGAGTACAATTTCAGTATATATATATAACAGAATATAATTTCAGTATATATATCTTTGTTCGTAGAAAGTTTAACGTTTACATCCACAGGTGTTCGTGTTGGACTTATTCCATAATTCTTAAACTTATCACACATTTTCTCTATATAGTGAGATTGTGATAACACAAGTCCTTCTGATGTTCTAGAAATATTGGAGATTTTGCTGTTTTCTAGTTATAGATGGATAATGATGAACTCAGAGTACTCTGTTGCTGTAGTGGAGATTGTGACCATGCTACATGCTTGAATAGATTTCTGGTATGTGCATGGAGTTTTTTTTTTCATTGTAAAGTTGATCTTTGTTATTTATTCCATAGAATAGTGAGTCTGAGTATAGATATTGTAGCGATTAGCTTGAATTTTGCATTAATTTCTTATACATTGATCAATTTTCTTGTGTTTCTCTTTTCTTATTACTAATTGCTTTTCTATACAACTTTTTCTCAAAGATAATTTATTCTCACTCTTATGAGATGGAAAAGAGCAGGGGTGGCAAAATTGGATACAATCCACCAACACGACGTTAGCTAGTTTGGATCGACCATAATCGTGTCCTCCACAGTAAAACGTGGGGTACTTAACTCAATGGTACCATTGGGTATGCATTAAAAGTGTGGTATTGACTTGTTTAGTTAAAAGTGTGGTATTCCCCTATTAGAGTAATATTACACGGACGGAGTCAGAAAATAGTTTGAAAAGGGGGCAAAGAGAATTTTTGATAATTTTATAGGGGGCAATTGTGCTATTTTTCTTCATATTAGTATTTTTTTCAAAATTAGTATGAGAATTTTGTAGAACCAAAAAAATCTATGGGGGGCAATTGCCCCCCATACCATGTATATGGCTCCATGCCTGGCGTTTTACACACAATTTTTGTAATGGTTAATAAAGTTAACAACGCGTGATTCAAAAGTTATATAGACATTTTAATCTTTCAAAAATAATGTTTATTGTAATTCAGTAAGCAACATTAACTTAAATTACAAATTTTTAAAATTAATTCCCAGTTCCTTCTCTTGTATAATTAATTAATTATTGACATATATAAATTAATGTCAATTCAAAAGAATGTTTACAATTAATATTTTGTATGTGCAAAAGTAATACATCTCATCCATAGTTATTAAACGCGCGAAGCGCACTAAGGCATTAGAGGTCCTCTGGAGCCTAAGCACGAGGCGCTAGGCCAAACACGTGTCTAAGTGAAGTGAGGTGCATAATGAAAAATACAATAAAAAAATAAAATTATTTACTAAATTATTTATATTCTATAAAAATGCGTAAATTTTGTCAAATGCGCTCTTGCCCACACTAGAGCCCAGAGCTTAGGTGCGCCTTTAATAACACATGTCTCATCCACTTCAAATGGCTTTTGAGACCATTTATTTTGATTTTGTTTAGAATGTGAAAAAAAAAAAATTGTAGTAATTTAAAGGGCAAAAATGGGTCGGGAGGCAATTACAATATTATAAAAAAATTGAGGACTTTTTCGTAATTTGAGTGAAAATATGGGCCTCTATATATAAAATAAGTTTATCAACGTTTTAGGGTTTTCAGGTGGGTGGGACTAAGCAACGCTTCGCTGTGTCGTCTCTCGTTAAGCATCTCTCATCTCAGTCGAAGAGCCTCTTCTCGCGCTCACCATGGGGTAACAACTTCCTATCCTCCTCCCATTTTCCTTCTAATTTGTGTTTGGTTTCACAGAAAATAGTTTCCCGGAAAATTATTTTGTTCCCGTGAAAATTACTTCTAGTGCTCCTTGTATGGCTTGCATAAATTTATGTCTACTACGTGCTTGTATACGTATATGTATGGATATTTATTTAGAAAAAGTATGGTTTGCAAATGTGGTCTGAAGGTGCAACGTGTGAATAGGAGAAACACTGATTGGGATGTGTTTGGATTGAAATTAAACGTAGAATGAGGTATATATGTGTTTATAATTTTTATTTTCTAACTTGTAAGACTTTGTTGTTTCAAACTATATAAAATAAAAATTTGTTACATTAAGCATTTTCTGTAGCATTACAGAGTACTGAAAACAGTATAACAAAAAGATTTGAAATTTATCAAGAGAAATATGTTAGCAAGAGAAACACAGGTTTGTAGAAAAAATTGAAATACCAAAACGAAAGATTAGACCAAACTGCAAGAGGATTTGTATCATGCCTGCACTGTTGTTCTGTTGTCCATTCCAGATGAACAATTAATGGGTTTTTTTTTTGGGTTAAGTTATATGCTGATTGTAGAGGTTTTTATACTGGGTTACGAAGAATACAGAGATATAACTTATAAGATGGAATATCCGGTTACCTTCTTTTTAGATTTAGATATTTGACATTTGAACATAACAGATTTATATTTATCTGCCATATGGCTAAAGGAAAATGCCATCTTGATATAATGCAGAAAGAGGAAGGTCTCAATTCCTAGTTAGGTGATGGGTGTGTGTATAGTACGGGGAAAAAATATGAAAATTGAAAAGAAACACAGAGATCTTCATGAGTATTCACTGTACGAGAACGATGGGCGTTTCATGCATGTTGATGAGTTCTATGGAGAGAATTACATTGACAAGGAAGTTTCAAGTTCTCATCATGTAGATTGGTTTTTGATTTGTGCATTATCTGTGTACAGTTGGTTTCTTCACAACCCAAGTAGTTGCTGACTTGTTATCTAAGGCTTCGTAGACTGAGGTACTTCGAGCACACAGCGAAATTAATGACCCAAAATGTAAAATATGTGGAAAATTAAAACATGTATATTTTACGAGGCTCCCTTTTCATGTTCATTTAATGACTATTTTTGACCTTATCAGTATTTCACAATATGTAGTTGTTCCTCGTTCTAATCCTTTTATAGTTTTTATACATAGCATTTTTAAGTAAATGGCCACGTTAATGAGCTTGGATGTCCACCTCCGCAATTAATAACTTTTTAGGGATATAATGTTATAACTCTAAAGCTTTTTGCTTTTTATAGTTGAAGATTTTATTACTACTTTTTTCGTGAAGGTGAAGTTCCAACAGTTGCTTGGTTCTTTTGCATTTTTAGATTTGTATTCAAAGTTACGGTTCTTGTTAAAAGTCTTTACCTTATTCCCTGTGATCAATCATTATAAAGCATACAGGTTCTATTTTTTTTTTTTCGGGTAAGGAAAAATGTTTTCTCTTCTTTGATTTTATATCAATGTGGTTATGAATCATGGATAGCTTGTCATTTTCGCCCTTACAAAACTATATTGCTGTTTGTAAGTAAATGTAACTCTAAACTATTCACGAATCTCCTCAGGAAGACACGTGGAATGGGAGCTGGTCGCAAGCTGAAGTCCCACCGTAGAAGACAAAGGTGGGCTGATAAGGCTTATAAAAAGTCCCATCTTGGCAACGAATGGAAGAAACCATTTGCTGGATCCTCCCATGCAAAGGGCATTGTTCTTGAGAAAATGTAAGATGGAGTTCTTCTTCCTTTTACATTCCAATCCTCTATCACTGTTCGGCCTGTAGAATATATGCACATGAATTTTTACTAACATTTGACTGGGTGCATCCTACAGTGGGATTGAGGCTAAGCAGCCAAACTCTGCTATCAGAAAATGTGCTCGTGTTCAGTTGATTAAGAACGGAAAGAAAATCGCTGCGTTCGTGCCAAACGATGGTTGCTTGAACTATATCGAGGAGAATGTGAGTGTTGTTTACCGGTCCTAGATTTCCAATTTCAAACAGTTTATTCCTTTCTGATTGTTTTGGCATTATTAACATCTCTGTTATTGGGGTGTAGGACGAGGTGCTGATTGCAGGTTTTGGCCGTAAGGGGCATGCAGTCGGAGATATCCCTGGAGTCAGATTCAAGGTTGTGAAGGTGTCAGGCGTCTCTCTTTTGGCTCTGTTCAAAGAGAAAAAGGAGAAGCCAAGATCCTAAACACCGGCGAAGAAGGGATTTTGTTGCAGATTTGTCTTCCCATTAGACCCTTCTTTTCTCCTCTCCGGAGCTACTCATGTTTTTTCCTGCTTATATATCAGTATCTAACTTCTTCTTTTACCAAACTTAATGAGATAGTGACATTATATTGTTTCTTACATAGCACTTATTCTAATCATTATGGTTGTGTTAAAACAGTTTATTTATATAGCCCATGAGACTCCAGAAATTCATACTACTGTTGGAGTTGCCTTTCATCAAGTAAGAAAATAGCAATGCCCAAGTCAGACTCAGCAAGTTATCATCTCCAAAAACACTTTTTTCTTTCTTTTACCCCTGGAATTTGTAATCTCCACAAGCTATCCTGAAGAGGTCTGATTTTGAAATGCTTTTGCTAAAGTAGTTTTTGATCTTAGAGCTGCTCCAGACATTGCTTTGTCTATGTAGAACTGGTGTTCAGGTGGACAGGCAGCCTGATCCCTATATATAATTACTTGCGATATATGCGAAAATTCATACTTCTACTGGTATTTATCACTCCAGCATAGGTCTTGTTCAAGGGTATGTGCCGGATGATTTATATAGACAATTACTTGCGATATATGCGAAAATTCATACTTCTACTGCTATTTATCACTCTAGCATGCGTCTTGTTCAGGGTACGTGCTGGATGATTTATATAGACAATTTTTTGAAATATATGCAAAAGTCAATACTTCTACGGCAATGTTTATCACTCCAGCATATCTAGAGGTCTTGTTCGGGAATCAGGGTACATGCTGGATGATCCCATATGGATAATTACTTGCAAGAATTTTCACTTCTACAGCTATATTAATAAGTATAGCCTATTTAGAGGTCTTGTTTGGGGTACATGCTGGAGGATCTAAATACCTTATTATGGTCATGTTTGGTATGCGTATGTGTTTGATGGTTTTTTTTTTTTTTTGGTACTCAAGCATTAAACAGTAAAAAAAGTTAACAAAAAACTGGTTTTTTTTTTGGGGGGTTTAATATCAAAAAATCTCCTATAATTTTCAAATTGTTATGATTTTTAAATTGTTCAAAAAATCCCATATAGTTTCAAACCATATGGTTTTCAATTTAATCAAATACCCCCTGCCTATGAAAATACTTTCCAAAATTAATTTTAATTCATTTCATTTAAATCCCAATTTCAATCCAATTAAACTCTAATTCCTTTCATTTATCACAAATTCACTTTCAATTTAAATCTCAATTTCAACCCAACCCAATTCAATTCTAATTCCTTTTATTTATCACAATCTCAATTTCAACTCTAATTTATTTCATTTATCACAAATTCATTTTCTCTCACCCATTTACTCCAAAACTCTAATTTCTTCCATTTATTACAAACCAAATTTCAATTTAAATTCCAATCTCAATTTATAATTATATTTCTCTCTATATCACTATATATGTATAATCATATATACGCACTTATTTATACATATATTGAAAGTGGATTTGTGATAAATGGAAGGAATTAGAGTTGAGTTGAGATTTAAATTGAAAGTAAGTTTGTGATAAATGGAAGGAATTAGAGTTGAATTGTGATTTAAATTGAAAGTGAGTTTGTGATAAATGGAAAGAATTAGAGTTTAATTGAGATTTGAATTAGAGTTTTAGAGGGTATTTTTGTAATCTTATAAAGGGCATGAGGTATTTGATTAAATTGGAAACCATAGGAGTTTTTTGAAACCACAAGGATTTTTTGAACAATTTAAAAACCATAAAGGGGTTTTATGATAATAGCTCTTTTTTTTGTTTGTTTTTCAACTATTTACTCAATATATATATATATATATATATATATATATATATGAATATATCACTGTCACCATTGCCATCGCCGTCACCACCGCCACAACTTCCCTTTGCCCCAAAACACCACCACGGCCTCCGACTACCACCACCACTTCCCTTTACCCCAAAACACCACATGTGTATATGTATATATATACATTTATAGCAAAAGTATTTGTACCAAACAAATTTCTACTTTAGACTCACAACACTAATCTACAGCAAAAAAACACAAATGCATACCAAACGGGATGTCATTGAGAACTACAGCCCACGTGTCATGCCTTTTCCTTCTGTAGAATACTGGAGGATGAATGTATTGTGGAAGTTCATGGTCTCTAAGCCGGTTGTGAACAAAATAACCCATACTATGGAGTACTTACCACGCTGAATTTTCAGATAACTATTTCACCATACTATTCTGTTATTGTTTTCATATAAAACTGCCTGAAAAAATAAGCAATCATGAAAGAAAATGTGGAAAGCACCACAAAATTCCAATTTACGGGGAATTTTTTTTTTTTCCAAACTTTGGATTTCTTCAACAGGGTACCCCAGTTATAAAAAGTTCGCGCTTATTTTATTTTTTTGGGCAATTATCACATAATTCCGTGTACTTTCAATTTTGTTAAAATAACCCTCAACAGTTTTAAAAACTCTCATATACTATTCAATTTTATCAATTACCCCCATCCGTTAATTTTATGCTAACTCCGTGGTGGCATGTGAGTGGCAATTTGAAGCTTTATTTTTTCCCCAAAATATTTTTCTGTCTTATATTAGGACATTTTTCACAAAACCCCCTATATTTTCAAATTTGATCAAATAACAAAAAATCCCTCTATATTATTTAAATTTATAATTACCCCCCTGCCCGTTAATTTTAGGCTAACCCCATTAACGGAATTGAAAATTATTAAAATAACCTTTAATAAAATGTTGTCGTCTAAAAATATGTAAATGTTGTCAAAAATAATTTTAATATTACCATTATCCTTAATAAAAATATCTCCAACAAATCATAATGACATCTTCCACTAAGAACCAAGATCACCGTCTTGTATTCCATGTGTTTATTCTATTTTGAACAGAGCTTATTTGGTGTTTTATTGTTTTCTTGTAAATAATTTTGGTTTAATTACTACTTTGTGAATTCTAGTTTAATCTCAAACCAAGGCATATATCATAATTTTTTTGAGCTAAGAGTCTGAGACGATAAATTTGGGGATGAGCTTTTTCCATTTATGGCTGTGAATTTGAAAAAATTGGGTGGGAGGGGATATAAACATATCTAAGGAATTTTGCGTCCTATATTACATAATTATATTATAATATAACACAAAGGGCATTTTGGAAATAAAATAAGCTTCTAATCACGTATGTGTCCCTCATTAATGGAGCTAACTAGCTTGAGATTGACCCAGAGAGGTAATGATAAAATTAGATAATATCGGGGAGTTTTGAAACTATAGGGGAGTTATTTGATTAAAATTAAAAGTATAGAAGGGTTATTCCCTAATGGAAAAAAAACTTGATTTTGCTATGTACATTCATATAAGTTAAATATTAATTAATTTCCATCCATTTAAGAGGGGACAATTTCAGGACTATTTGAAAACAAATAGTGTGATATGAAGATTACTTGGATTTGCCATGAAAGAATGATATAATATCAATATATTTTTTCAAAGTTTCTAAACCAAATTATAGAATCGTTATAATATTTTTTCTCACATAAAAAATGTCTTATTGTTTAGGAAAAAATACACGGACTTCCCCTAATATTTGATTCAACTTCGTATGGGAGTTATGATGGGGTCTATTATACCGAATTCTCCTATTACCATTAGTAAACTATGGGGCTTTAATTAATAAATATCTTTTTCCCCATAAAATTTGTTACTATTCAAATAAAATAATTTGATGTAAAATGACTTTTGCACATAAATTTTTTTTTCATCAAAACCTCACTACAATGAAAGTTTACTTATCACTGGTCATGTAACAACCCGCTCCAACACGTGATATGATATTGTTAGTTTTGGGCTCATTTCGCATGATTTTGTTTTTAGACTAACCTCATATCAATAGGAAACACGTATGTCCATATAAGCAACCCCTCTTGGGACCTAACTTGCATGGGCTTGTGCACGCTCCCCTACGGTATAATATTCTACATAGGCTTGTGCATGTTCCCCTAGTTTCGACCGGGCTCCGGCTCTGATACAATCTATAATAGGCTAATATCCCAGTCCAACCCATGGTATGATATTATCTACTTTGAGTTCAGCCAACACGGGTTTGCTTTTGAGCATCCCCAAAATGCCTCATATATTGGAGTTAACATTTCATATATAAACACTTCACTATCACTATAATACGTGTGTTGTGGGACATCACGATTGCTTTTAATACGTTTGTTTTTAATTTAAAAGTAAATAATTAAAAAAAAATAGTTATGTTAATTATGATTACCGAAACCTTTGTTCTATGAACCAAAGAAATGGACATGCACATGCACGGGACACGACATGACATGGACACGCTGATACAACAAATTATAAAAAAAATAAGATACGATACGCATGAAACACGGCTACAAAAAAAAGACTATATTAAAATTTATATTTACATATAACATTACACAAATACTTCAATTCATCACTTAAACAATGAAACAAAAAAAATTATAATTTTATATTGATAAATGTTCTACAAGTTTATATTTTTTACTTGATGACATAAAAAATAAAAAGTCACAAGTTTAAAATCAACCACATTTTCTATTTGAACTCTCTGTTTATAGTCACGTGATTTATGTTAGGTAGGGCAAATATTAAACATATTTTCACTTTTACTTCTTAAGTTTTTTATTTAATTATTTAAAATTATATTAAGTATTCGGTTCTTTTATTTTATAGGATTTTAATTTCATTATTCATAATTACACAAATTACTTGTTTTTTTTTTTTCAAAATTTCACGGCCGTGTGTCCTAAATGTCTTAGATTAAAAAAATATTCAAAACACATTTATGACTTGTTGAACGGTATCCTAGAACATATATGAATGTATGAGGTAAGCCCAACACATTTGGATAAAGTGTTTGTGCTTCATAGCCAGCCTTGACACTTTTCTTGAAGTTTGGTGTAACGGGTGAATCTTTCGCGGATCAATCTAAAAACTTAAGATAATGAGTAGGGCTAACATTCACACATTTAAACTCCATTCACTTCCCCATCTTTATATGACGTGGGACAAATGGGCACCCTGTAACATTCTCTCCCATTCGAATCCGTGTAACGCCCTCGTTGCGGTTGGATCACCCTATCTGCTCGACATGGACCCGGACTCAAGCCCGGGTGATGCAAACTCAACGGGTGCTTGGCGTGGCACCAGATAAAGGACTGAGTTTAGTTCTGATACCAACTGCAACAGGTGGATATTTCGCGGATCAACACAAAAGCTTAAGACAATGTATAGAATTAACATCCACCCATTTAAACTCCATTCATTTTTCCATCTTTATCCGATGTGGGACAAATGAGTACCGTGTAACACTTGGTGTGCTTATTATAATAATAATAAAATCTATGGTTTCCAAATTATCCGATGTGGAACAAATGAGTACCGTATAACAAAAGTTTTGGAAGATATTTTCGTAATCTTATAGAAAACAGAGAGTATTTGATTAAATTAGAAATCCTAAATTTTTTTTAAATCATATGGATTTTTTTGAACAATTTGGAAACCATAAGAGTTTTTCTGATAATAACACTTCTTTTATTGATCAAATATCAATACAAGTTAAAAGTCAAAAGGGTTAGCCCAAATCAAGGATTTTAGATCCAAAAGACCATAAATTTACCTTACTAATTCGTTCTAAATTTAAGCAAATTTTAAACATATATATATATATATATATATATATAAATAAAGGGAAAATTACACAAACCTCCCTTGAACTTTGACCTAATAGTAGAGAGTACCCCTAATGTTTGAATAATATCAGTTACTATCCCTTAGAACACCGGATCAGAGCCTCAGTCAGATTTGTGCGTGAATTTACTTAAAAGCCCTTGTTTTATATTATACTTTAGGGTTAATTTCAAGAAATCTCCTATACTATCTAGTTTAATCAACTAACCCCCACTGTGTCCACATTGCCCCATATACTATTCAATTTCATCATTATGCCCCATCACCTCACATTTTGAGTCAAAATGCCTAAACTACCCTCAATATTATTTTTCAAAAATCAATTATATTTTTCGCAAAAATTATAAATTCAAAAAAATATATATATATATTTCGCAAAAAAAATATTTTTCGGAGGGAGTATATTATTTTCCAAAATATGAATTATTTTGGAAAAAATAATATATATTTTTTGAAAAAAAATTATTTTCGGAAAAAAATCATATTTTGGAATATAATAGTATATATTTTTTGAAAAAGATCACATTTTGGAACATAATAGTATATATTTTTCGCAAAAAAATTATTTTTGGAAAAGATCATATTTTGGAACATAATATATATTTTTCATAAAAAAAGTATTTTTCGGAAAAAAATTCATATTTTGGAACATAATAAATACTTTTTTGCAAAAAAAATATTTTTTCAGAAAAAATCATATTTTGGAACATAATATATATTTTTCGAAAAAAAAATCATATTTTGGAACATAATATATAATTTTTGCAAAAAAATTATTTTTTGGAAAAAATTCATATTTTGGAACTTAATATATACTTTTTCGCAAAAAAAAATCATATTTTGGAACATAATATATATTTTTCGAAAAAAAAATCATATTTTGGAACATAATATATACTTTTTCGCAAAAAAATAAATCATATTTTGGAACATAATATATATTTTTCACAAAAAAAATTATATTTTGGAACATAATATATATTTTTAGCAAAAAATCATATTTTCTGAAAATATATATATTGAAATTTATACTTTTTATGAAAAAGATAATTTATTTGAGTAATTTTGTATGTGAAAGTAAGAGTTAAATTGGAACATGCATATATAAGGGCAAAATTGGAAGTTCACTCAAAAAAATAGGCTTTATTGACCAAAAATAAAATTTTCCGTCGTTGACTTTTAACGGAAGGGGTTATGTGTTACACCGGAGCTGATTTTAAGAGTAGTTTATGATATTGTTGAAATATAAGGGGACTGTGTGCAATTAGGTCATAGTTGAGGGGTAGTTTGTGTAATTTTCCCATAAATAAATAAAGAATTGCTATATACAGCTGTGCACAACACTTGAGTTTGACAGAGATTGCTTACACAATCCATGCCAGCCGATCCGAGGTCCAGATTCCCTGAGAAGTTACTATCACGTAGTTCCCGTCAATTGCAAGTCACAACACCATATATAACCAAAAAGGTAAAAACACAACAAAATTAAATAAAACCTAAAAATCTAAATGAAAAATTTATTTAAGACCATGATAGTCATGAAATGGTTGCTATTAAAGTTTCAAAATTTGAAATAAAAAATTAATACAACAAAATTTACAACTCATGAAATTATTTCCCTATACTGTAAATTTTAGGTAAAACTTTCCCTATACTTTTTGTTTAAGTAAATACAACTTTTAATTCTTACAGTAAATTTTATATTTCATTAGGTAAAACTTTTGACGCAAGATATAAAATGTTTTTACTCTACACATAAAGTACTTTGTTTCACCTAAAATTTATCGAGAGTAAACACTTCTCGATTTTCATAAAATACACTCTTTCAGAAAGTCATGTAAAACTTTTGTTTCATTGAGTAAATCTTATATTTCACTGCATAAATTTTTTGACACAATATATGTAACTTTGTTACTCTTAGTGTTATATAATATGTTTCACCTAAAATGTATCGAGAGTGAACACTCATCAAATTTCAAAGAATCCATAAATATTATAAAAAATGTCTTGAATAACATTTAACTATATCATATATCAACAAAATAATATAAATTACATATTAAATTGTCATCAAATCATAATTAATGCGAGTCGATGATATAAAGACACACACACGTACATATATATATGTACATCTTTGTATATATATACATGTATATCATCGACATACCTGAATGATTTTCATCACCAACTCTGCAAAAATGATTCAATATCTTTCTCACTCGTATGGATTAATATGGAATATCGGCGTCTGCCCTGATTTCATCGTTGAAGGAGTAGTTCTCAGACTTGAAAGTGTGAACTGATTAGAACGGTTGAAGAATGAAAACCCTAATAGAAGAAGAAATATGTGATTAAATGTATTAAAGACATTTCTTATTAGGGATATAATTATTATTATAAAAATTGAATAAGTGAAGGAAAAATAAGTAAAAAATTTACAATTCAGTTAGAGTATTTTAGTCATGTAATTATTTAAATTTGTCAAAATTTTAATTATTTTACTGAAAGTTATATTTTTTGTAATTATTTTGAAAATTGATATTTTTCTTAAATTAATTTTTAAATGTTATTATTTTTTTAATATAAATTTAAAAAATTATCGTTTTTAAAATTTTTCATTGATAATAGCGTCCACTTAGAGAATTAATTCCTTTGCTTTTTAGCAAAGAGTCATACATGTTTATCTTTAAAATTTAATAGATTTCCTTATCCATGTAATTTGAATTAGTATTGGGTAGTGACAATCTTCAATAAGTAATATTTATTGATATAACTTTTGTTTTTAATTTTTTGCACAAGAAAAAAAGAAATAAAAATTATTTTGAAAAATTGGCACCCAACTTCTTTAAAATAGCCTAAAAATTCTTTTAAATTTTTAACCAAAAACAACATTCCATTTAGGGTGTGAAAACCCATTTCATTCTGTCTTGACCCATAAAATACAAATATATTTATTTGTCTTACAAGTCAGCACCCATCTACATTATTAACTAGTATATTCTCACATTTATTTACACCCTCTCGCTCTCTCTCTCTCTCTCATCAAGCTCTGGCTTTACACAACAATGGCGGTTTCTACACTTCGCTGCCCTCTCACTCCTCCTCTCCATCCCCAACTCACCTCCAAACCCTCCGATATCACCATCTTCAATCCGCTGATTCGTTCCCGTAGACGCCTTCGTTTCGTCCCCATCCTCGCTTCTTCTCTACCGGAGAGCGACGGCCACAACGCCGTCGGAGGAGGAGCTAAGAACACGACGAACAACGCCATGGAGTTGAAGAAACTCGTCGAAGACTATCCCTTCGAATCTAATCCCAGGGACTTCAATTTGCTCCCGCGTAAACAAATTCACACTTCACTCGTTCTTTGTCTCTTCTGATTTAGGGCTTCTTACGAACTTAATCTGATCCGTTTTGGTTTTTGGTTGTAGGGCCGTTATCTTCCAGCCGCACCTCCGATCGCTCTCGCCTTCGTGTTGCCTACCAGGTTCGCTATATAAATATATACTCTGTATGTATCGATTTTTTTTACATATATATATATATATATTTTGATTTGATTGGTTATGTGATTGGTGTTTCCATTTTCAGGGAGTTCGTGGGGCATACAGTGAATCTGCGGCAGAGAAGGCATACCCTAATTGTGAGGCTGTTCCTTGCGAGCAGTTTGATACGGCTTTCGAAGTGAGTTTTCACAGTCATTTATTTGGAATTTAAAATTGCTTTAGATTTGGCAGTTTTATTAAATTAATGTAAATATTAGAGATATAATGCATTCCATATTTCTGAGTTAATTTACGTGATTGTCCTCGCTCGTTACACTTTTTAGGTAGATTGAGTTTTATCAATTTATTAAAGCTGTTTGGAACAATGGGCTATGTGTTCTGTTGTGCCTTTCCAATTTTGGGTACTAAAAGCATGATATTTATATTGGTCCAGGGACATGTTTCATCTTATTTTTCTTATGAGGAGGATGCTTCATGTTACTTGTTTTGCGGGCGATAATGCAACGATGTTTGTATAGTTATTGCTTTTTGTGGCATTATGTTCTTTATTGTCAATTGTACAGTTTCGTGTTTTTTATATGTACATGACCCATGAGCATTGAGATAATTGTGATGTTGCCCCTGGTGAATGTGATTAAGCCTTCATCATTTCATGACTCTTGTTTTAGGGTTTTGAAATGTACCATACCACTACGCTGCGGATGATGCTTCAAATAGCTGATGTCTTATGTTGTTTTTTTAACTGTAAATTCAATCAATTGGTGAAATCACATACATGTATCTTTCAATTTGTATATGAATTCAAGTAAATCAATATACAATTGAAACAACTCCGGATATGTGATGCAACTAGTAAAAAGTGGTCAAATATGGGATTGTGGATAAATTGTTGTATGCTTAATTGATGTTTACAGAGGTTTCCGAGTGCGACCCATTGTCACAAATGCAAGGAGGATAGCTCCCCTTTGTCTATGTTAGGCCTTATCGAGGGAAAGGAAATGAGATGCTTTGATGAGGGGTGGAGCCACCTAGGGGATGTTTAGATAATTTGTTCTTAGGCTTTACATTTTTGGTTTAAGGAGACTTAATTGTAAGTTTATGAAGATTCTCTTGTCTTTTGTGGAGTGCCTAAGGCTACAAATATGTGGAATAACAGAGGAATTAAAAAAACGTACTAGAATGAATTTCACTATTTAAGAGATAAAATTTTTCTCTATCGAGAGAGGAATCCCTTCGGCAGAATTAAATATTGGTACTATATAATATAGTTCCCAAGCTTACATGAGTTTCTTTGTCTCTTGCTACTACGGTATTGAGTATATCGGGTGAATGATTTGTGTAGTAAAGAGCCTGTTTTACATTGTTTATGTGTTCGAAAGATAGTGTCTGCTTTGAGTCAAGATTCTTGCACTTTTTTCAACTCCAATATAGCTACTGAACGTTTTTCTCTCTCTTTTTTTTTTCTTTCCCCTTTCTTTTTGTTTTTTAAAAAAATTGATATCAGTCAGTTGAGCGTTGGCTCGTCGATAGAGCAGTATTACCAATTGAGAATTCTCTAGGTGGAAGCATCCACCGAAATTATGACCTTCTACTCCGGCACAGGTTGCACATAGTTGGGGAAGTGAAACTTGCAATCCGGCATTGTTTGCTAGCCAATCAGGGTGTAAAAGTTGAAGATCTGAAAAGAGTTCTAAGCCATCCACAGGTGTTGTATACCTGCTTACTGATTATTTTTATGAGCATGCCATGAATTTACATTAATTTTGGTGATATTTCAGGCTCTTGCACAGTGCGAGAACACACTAACAAGGTTGGGAATGGTTAGAGAAGCCGTGGACGATACTGCTGGTGCAGCGAAGGTACATATAATTTGACGCTTTCCTTTTTACTCTTGTTTGGATGCATCTCTACTTGCTTCTTGGAAAGTACTGTATGCATTTACGCCCCTTGACTGAGGCTATGGACTCTAGAGCAGAATGTAAACATCGTTTGTGGTGGTTGTTTGCATGTTTACAACCAGATTCAACAATCTTGCGATTCTTGCCTGGATTAGCCTAAACTATAGTTTGTTAACTATTTTCTTGCTTAGCTTTTAGAGAGCGATATTCAAATGAATTTTCAGATCAAGTGATCATTTTTGAACCTATTAAAAGTATTCATGCATGGTTATGATTGTAACATACTCAAAATTTCTCTATCTCTAGTTTGTTGCTTTTCACAAACTCAAAGATTCAGGGGCAGTTGCTAGCTCGAAAGCTGCTGGGATCTATGGTTTGGACATACTCGCTGAAGATATTCAGGTTAGTATACAAAACTTATGCCATAAACTATACTTACGTACTTTTGTCTGATGAGATTCTTTTCATGAATGCATTAAGTCACTCATGATTTTCTTCCAATAGGATGACTCGGATAATGTCACTCGATTTCTAATGCTGGCCAGGGAACCCATAATTCCTGGGACGGATAGGCCATTTAAGGTTAGAGTTGGGATTGCTTTCAATTTTTTGATCACTGGTAGTTGAAACAATCATGTTCCCATGACTATTGCGTCATACGAACTAAAATGTTAAGCTTCTACAAAATTTATCCTTCATCTTCATTACTGTAAATAGAGTTTCACAAAGGGACGTTGTAATTGTTCCTTCAGAGTAGTATTGTCTTTTCACTTGAGGAGGGTCCTGGCATGCTTTTCAAGGCACTAGCGGTTTTTGCGCTGAGAGAAATCAATCTTACTAAGGTATGCTCCCTTGCATAGGAATTTTTGTTCTCTTATGAAGTGAGTGCACATTTGTGGTTCAGGTTAGCTTTGTTGACAGTCTTTGCTATTATTTTCCATTGAACCAGATTGAAAGTCGTCCCCTGCAGAAGCAGGCTTTGCGAGCACTTGATGATAGCAATAATGGATTTCCAAAACGGTGAATTTTTCGCGTTATATATCCGTAGCATGTCTTTATATTTTGGCACCTTTGTAGTGGTACTTTGGGACCATTTATCAGCATTGTGTAAGCAAAAGAATGAATCCAACATCTCTGTTCTGATTGCATTTTATAATCTTATTCAGGTACTTTCCTTATCTGTTCTATGTGGATTTTGAAGCATCAATGGCTGACCAAAATGCACAAAATGCCCTTGGGCATTTAAAGGTGTGGTTTCTTTTTAATCTCATTTAGTTTAAGAATGATGAATCCCAATCATGGATAATGTGGGTTACTTGCACACTTTTGCAGGAGATGGCTACATTCTTGAGAGTTTTGGGGAGTTATCCGGCAGACGTTAGCAATATTTAAGTGACCTTTGAAGCCTGGTGAGAATTCCTTACTTGAATAAATGTTACTGGTAGATCTTTCTTGCAGTTAATTTGCATAAGCCATAAAGTCACTACCCATGATTAAGTCATTGTGTCAGTTGCCTATTTCTGGCTTCTTTTGTATAAACAATTTGTATAGAAATTAAATTTTTAAGAGATTTTCCAATAAAAACTATTGCCAATAGGGCTGCAAATGAACCGAGCTCGAGGAGCTGAGCTTTATGCTGCTCAAGCTTGGGCTTGTTTGTTTATAGCTGAGCTCTGACTCGGTTCCGGCTCGCAGTGAGCTCAAAAAACTGAGTCCAGGCTCGGGCTTGTCCTGGTTTTAGAAAGCTTGGGCTCGAAACCGATCGTTCGTTTAATGTTTTTTATTTTTCATAAACAAGAAATCAAATTGAGCAATGTTCAAAAAAGTTCCAAGCCAAGATGGAATTCAAATGTCTTAGTTTATACTAGACCTGACGTCATAGGGAACTTCAAATTTAAAAATTACAAAATGAGATGACAACACACTCTCTGTTCACGAGTTTAACGAGTCTTATACGAGGCTATGTTCACGAACATAAACCAACTCATACTCGCGAACATATACAAGCCAATCATACTACTGCTTGGGCTCGCCTCGTTTACTAAATAAGCTTACAAATTGAGCTTGACCTCGGCTTGTTTGCTTAGTGAACAAGCCCGAGCTTGTTCACGAACATTTCTTTTCATTTGTAGCTCTAACTCTCACACAACTGCATATTAAACTTGGTGCAAAGTAAGTTATACTCCTGTCAAGGTATAAAGGAAAGATTTGACAATGCCAGGTTCATCTTTAATGCAGGATTATATTGCAGGACTGTATTAGCTAGAAAGGAAAGATTTTACTATGCTCTGTTTTTGACAAATATCAACGAATTCGGTTTGATCTCGTTAAAGAATATGTACATAGTTCAAATATTTCTTATATCAGTCTGACATATCGGTTAAACTTCAGTTCCTTATTCGTTCTTCCGAGTCCTTTTTTCTTTTGTTTACTTTGACTACAAGAGAAGATATTATTACCTAGGGTTTAGTATTGAAATATTTATTTCATTAATTCTTGCTTTTCCTTGTCTGTTATTGAAAAAATATTCGGTGTACAACTGGCTCGGGAACACTAAATTGTCCAAGAACTTGTGCATCAAGTGGGAGATTATGGTGAAATAAATGAGGGTCATGCCCAGTATGGTCCCATTCAGAGGATACTAGGTGGAGTGTACTGGATACAGACTTCACCTTCGGCATTATTTGTATTAAATTGCTGTGTTCCGGGAAGTAATAAGTATATATATATATATATGTGGTATACGCATGGTCCGCATTACGTAACATTTTTTGTTTTTTGGAATGTCCGTTACTGTTATAGGCGTTACAGCGGTGTGGGCCGGTTCCCACACCCGAACCGGCCGTTACAGCCGTTACGGTGGCCGTAACGGCCCGTTACGCCCATTACAAATCAGTATAATAATTCATTAGGATATACATAAGGTCAAAATCATCTTTATCAATTACGAAGAGAAGATAGTCTACTAGTGATATAACTCAAAATTGATAATCCTTTCATGAACCCCAACCAGAGTAAGAATATCCACCATGAAATTCATTTTGGAGGTGAACCATATACCTTTTTAAAAATTATTTTGCATTGTTGGAAATAAATTATATTTTTTATGATTTCAATTTTTATTCATTTAAATTTAAAATTAATTTAACAATATCATAACAAGTATATCATAAATATTGAAATAATGACGATATTATTAAATTTATTAATAACTCATTTTTTTATATTAAATATATTTTTAAAATTAAATAAAGTTCACTTAAATTTATCAAAAAATCATCTTTATTCATTTATATTGTCAAAAGTATCTAAATAGAATATTTTGGGCAAGATGTGCAAGATTTTAAAAAATTTACGATTGCGATAATCGAGTTCCGTTACGTAATTCCGATACTGATCCGAGTTTGTTACACCAATAATCCGATTTCGTTATACCAATATCATTATTGTTACATCGACCGATGTTGTTACGCCGACTTAGGGTCCAAATGATCAATTTGTTAAAGTTGGTATTCAAGTCATATTCAGATTCAGTCATATTATTTTGGTGTCTGGGTGTATAGCTGAATGTTAAAATCGGTTCAATGCTTAAATATACTATTACTTCAATAGTTTTGTACAAAATATTGTTGTGATGGCTTTTTAATAATAATCATAGTAACACAAATTAGGATTCACAACTACAATACGTATTAAATAGTCTCAAAAGTCAATAAATTTACTAATCCCTCCGAATTCATTTTAATGGTTATGTTATTAGAAGTAGCATATTCGTTATTTTTCTGACTTGAGTGAGATAAAAAAGATTCGGAGTTGTTACCAGTTACAAGTGTTTTATTGGTTAATTTCAATTACACCCTTTTAGGTTTGTCAAAATTCATTTATACCCCCTTATGACATGAAATGTTTGAAATATCCTTAAATCAATTTAATTTCAAAATTTCATTAACCATATATCCAAACACCCCACACCATCATAACCATATATCCAAACACCCCACACCACCACCACCACTATCTCCCTCCCCCTCCCCCCGCGCACACACATATATAAAAACTGTGTTCAAATTTGGAAAGCCTGATTTTTATATTTGTTTACTGTCTTCAAATATAAAAACTGTTTTTGTATTTGTCTTTGTTTTTTTCAACAAAAAATTAAAAACAAAAAAACGTTTGGATGAAGGTGTTTTCACCACTTTTATTTGGTGAAAGTTGTATTTTATGGATTTGGTATTTTCACTGTTTTTATCACCTAAACAATGAAAAACTCAAAAAACAACTAAAAGTTTGACGCCGGACAGAATAGAGATTATTCTGCAGGCTAGCGCAACGGGTAATTTGCAAGAAAGAAAATGGAGAAATTATTCGACCCAAAATTCAGAGAACACTTTGAAATTTAATAAAATTCTTAATATTCAAAACTAATTTAAAACAACCCACAAGCCGGGTTTAAATAGCTGAAAATCAAGGATTTTACCAAAAATAGCAAAACCCTAAAAGTCTTACCAAAACGAAACAAGGAAAGAAATCAAAAGATTACCAAAAATCTGGCCCAAATCGGGTTCAGAATCAATTCCTAATTGACAAATATAAAATTACCCTAAATAGCAAAAATTAACTAAAAATAAATATTTGAAAAGGAAAACAGCAGATCACAATTTTCTGCCATCCTTGCGCTGATCCTCCTGCATCAGTCACCCCGGGTTGGAAAGAACTCGTCCTCGAGTTCACAGTAGTATCAACAGAATCCGCAAAACAAAGACTCAGGTGTTTCACATTAAAGATATCAGATGTTTTCAAGTGACTAGGGAGACACAACCTGTATGCGTTGTCATTAATCTTCTGCAATATCTTACAAGGTCCAATATTCTGCTCCTTAAGCTTATTATACTCGTCAACAGGGAAACGATCACGAGTTAATACAACCCAAACAAAATCACCAACATCAAAAAGTACCTGACGATGATGACTGTCCGCTCGAGTTTTGTACTTGGCATTGCTCTCGTGAATGGCCAGTTTCACTTGCTCATGGATGCCTCGAAGATGTTGGCCATTAGACGACGGAGACATCGGCTGATTAAATGCAGAAGGAGACATCATAGAGACTGACGAGGGAGAACCCTTCTTTCGGACAACGTCTTTAGATACTACTTTCTCGCAACTGCCACTGTCAATAATCATCTTGCAGACTTTGTCGGCCATGGTGCAGGTTGTATGGAAAACATTGGTTCTCAACCAATCATTTTTGGAATTGCTTTTGGGAGTTAGGAGGCTTTTAGGAATGACCAGAGTTTCATGGTCGTCCCCATACAACACATCATCATCTCCTTCTGTGTCATACACTGGCTCTCCAACGAAAGTATCGGTTTTCAACCAATCATCTTCGGAATCAGAATCTTCCGAAAATATTGGCCATAACGGTGGATACGGATTTTCGAAGGTGGAATTGTCGGTATCAGAATCTTCCACATCATGATTACCGATTTCCTGCGCCGCCAGGCGCTGGGTTAACTCTGCCACTTGCCTCTGCAAATCCTCAATCATAACATCCTGAACGTTACGATCACAGTGCGGGACTCCCTCAATCGGAACCTGCCCACGACGACCACCACGACCACGACCACCAGCCATTGAAAACTGATGAAAATAAACCGCCTCAGGAAGATGCTGAGCTCTGATACCAATTGACGCCGGACAGAATAGAGATTATTCTGCAGGCTAGCGCAACGGGTAATTTGCAAGAAAGAAGATGGAGAAATTATTCGACCCAAAATTCAGAGAACACTCTGAAATTTAATAAAATTCTTAATATTCAAAACTAATTTAAAACAACCCACAAGCCGGGTTTAAATAGCTGAAAATCAAGGATTTTACCAAAAATAGCAAAACCCTAAAAGTCTTACCAAAACGAAACAAGGAAAGAAATCAAAAGATTACCAAAAATCTGGCCCAAATCGAGTTCAGAATCAATTCCTAATTGACAAATAGAAAATTACCCTAAATAGCAAAAATTAACTAAAAATAAATATTTGAAAAGGAAAACAGCAGATCACAATTTCCTGCCATCTTTGCGTTGATCCTCCTGCATCAAAGTTGTATTTGGTGTTTTCACCACTTTTACACACTATTCACAGAAAACAGTTTTCTTGGAAAAAAAAAGTGAACAGTAAACGCGTTTGCCAAATGTGTTTTTTTTTTTTTGTCTGATGAACAGTAAAAAAACAAAAACAGAAAACAGGGTATCCAAACGGACTCATACCACTCCCAGACATGTATATACCCCCAAACCTTCATACACACATATATATACATACACACAAATATATATATATATACCCAATTTCTCTTTCAACCAACAATCCCTCTTTCACCCTCAGAATATATATAGAAAGTAATGGCAAATATATATATATATATATATATATATATATATATATATTCAGATATATACAGTAATATTTGTGTAATGTGTGATTCTTTTTGTTTTTTGAATAATTTTTGTATATAATAAGTTTTGATTTGATATTTTGATTTTAAAATATGAATTTAAACTTTTTATAAAGAGAAATAATTTTTTTCATAAATTTATGTCAAATTATAGAATTATTTTTAAATATCTTTTAATTTTAATTTTTAGATTTTTAGTATTGGTAGGGGGTCAAATTGATAAAATATGTAATTCTTATTTCCTAACACCATCTAATTCAATATGGAGGGTAGTTTAGGCATTAAATTAAAATATCATGATGAGGTCATAGGGGTGTAAATGATGTGTTTAAATGAAAATAGGGGGTGTAAATGAATTTTGTCAAACTTCAGGGGGTGTAAATGAAATTAAACCATAAATGTTTGGTAAATGCAACACCAATATATGAAGAATTCAACATTCGTTATTCTTAGAAATTTTGCACCACTCTTTTAATATACAATAGAACTTTTTTACTTGGTCGTTCTATTCTTGGAATAGTGACATCATATTGATGCGCTATAATATTCCTCTTTATAAATGATGACGATAGCATGTGATCACTATGACATGAATATTAGTTCAATAATTTTCTTTTGGGAGAAGCATATGACATTACCAAAGTCTATATTTTGTTTTTCTTTCTTTTTTATTTACTTGGCCAAACTATCATACATTGAATATATAAATACTTAAGTTATGTCCTCTCAATCAGTTTAAGCTTTTGAGAGTAAATGGTGGTTAACATGTATCAGAGCAGGAAGTCATGTGTTCGAATTTTTTCATCACCCACTTAAAAAAAGTTATTTCACGTGTTGGATAAAAAATAGGCCACACGTTAGGGGCGTATTGAATATATAAACAGTTATATTATGTTCTTTCTATTAACTTAAGCTTTTTAGAGTAGAAGATAATTAACATTATTAAAAAAGTGGGAGACATGAAACTGAGTTGGGATTTTGAATCATCATAACAAAAGTGGTTGTAATGATGATTCAGTTTTGGTGGGCATTTGTATCTCATAGTGTGTGGGACTGAGACAGTTGAACTGTGCCACTATCAAAGTGCATGCGTATGTTTTTGCATCTAAAAGCATTTCAAAGTTCAACTACAAAGCCCCATAGCTATGGGATGAAGCTGAAATACTTCACCAATGCCAACAATAACCAACCGTGGAAGGAGCCACAAGGCCAACATTGGCACTGTTGAACCGGGCCGGTCTCGGACTTGGTGGGGCACGCGCTATATCAAGCCGTTTGGACTCTACTAGGGCCGAGACAGCCATGCTAAATATGTTTAACGCGTGGCTGACTTCGATATGTTGAAGTAGCGCTCGAGTTAGCTTTTGCCACTTGGGACATAGGAATTTGTCGATGATGGTGAGGGAGATGGAGGTAGCGGAGTGTTTTCAAAGAACTATCTTTTATTATTCTTGAAAAACATATTTATCTTTTTAAAAGTTTTTATGAGAATAGTTTTCGATACAACTTTATCAAAGATACAACTTTATGAAAACAATTTTCAACTTTTAAAAACTTTCAAATATAAAAAATAATGTACTAGTATTATCTTTTTAATGTGTATAAGAACATCATGATTGTGTACCCTCACTCTGAAAGACTGCTTTTGAGTACGTTATATAAAGTAACACAACCATTACTGAAAACTTATTTATGAGTTACTTAAAATGAAGAATATAAAACCTTTTAGAGATTTATAAAGTAAAAGAATTCAAAAGAAACACCAAACAGTCGAAAAGTCTCTTGGTTTTATATGACTTGTGTTACTCGTAAGAGCCAGAATTGCCATTTTCAACCTTTTCAACATCTTTATATTTATACAACGTTGCACACATCAAATAATAACCAAAGTTAATCACCCCAATCCCAACCATCAACCAATACACATTATCTAACCTCCCATTATTTATATTATCCGGTAACCATTCCGTCACCCTCCGAACCAAATCGATCAAAGCTGTGCTTAAATAAAAAGCTATTCCGATAATCGTCGCAATCATTGCCGTTGCCATACTTTTTAATGACACCGGAAATTCTTGATAGTACAATGCAATTTGTCCCGGAAAATGAAATGCTTCACCCATGCCCATAAGAACAAGTTGTGGGAGTAACCACAAGGCCAACATTGGGACAGTCGAACCGGGCTGGTCTTGAAGTTGGTGGGCTCGGACTACCTTTAGTCGTTTAGACTCGACTAGGGCCGACACAACCATACTAAGTACATTGAACACGTGGCCAAGCCCGATACGTTGGAGTGGTGTTGGAGATCGACGAGTTAGCTTTTGCCACATGGGGCATAGGAAGCGGTCGATGAGGGTGAGGGAGATGGCAGTGGCTAGGTATATAAAGACTAGGATGGACCCAGGTGGGAGCTTGAAATGAGGTCCGATGTGGCGGTCCATGGTTAGGGTTTGGAGGACTACTAAGCTCATTTCGATTCCGATTGGGGTGCTTAAGAAAATACTTGTGGACCATAGTGGGGAAATTTTGATTAGGGTTTTTAGATCTTCGACTTGTTGCACAGTGCATAGCCTCCATGATATTGTGATTTTTCCATCCGATTGTGTGTCCTTTTCTGTCTTCAATGCTGCGCGATTTAAGCACCTGTGGAAGAGTGTTATATTTGTCTTGTGGGTTATTAAGTGTAAAAACACCCTACGAATAAAGCAATAAATCTCATTTAGCAAAAAACACCATCTATTTTTGTCGGGATGCAACTTGAAGGACCTATTACTTTGATTACCTATATATATATAGATAGAGAACGAGAACGGATAAGGGAGGACCATAATGTGAGGAGTTGAAAAGGATAAAATATAAATTTAAAATGAATATGAGGCGAAAAAGGATAAAATCAAATTTAAAATGAATAATACTTGGGTTCTGACGTATGACTGATGGGCTTAATTTGAATAAGTGGACAAAATCTTTTTTCAAAAAAGAATTGATAACTTGTTTTAGGAACATGGTCACGGTGTCTTAGGAAACATTATGCAATTTCTTTCATGTGCAAACAATTTGTTGGGGCATTAATCGCAGACATAGTTCGAGCTTTACCCGATTCGTATAAAGGAATTACTTTGTGCGAATCTCGTGGGTTAGTCGGGCAAAAGCCCTGGACACCTCGATTATCAAAAATAATAGTAATAATTAAAGACTAACAAGATTCATTTTAAAAAGTATTTGGTTATTTTTCACAAATAATATACTTCAAAAAATTAGTGTAATAATTCAAAATGTACCCTTACTTGAAGCTTTTAGTTGGTGCTGTTGGTATCATCCTCGTCACCCCAACATTTTCAGTGTAATAATCTTCACTTCTGGATGAAAGCAAGACCTTCCTCTTTCTAATGGCGGCAACAACAACCCGAGCCAAGTCCAAGAAAGGGCTTCCTTGTGGCCTAACATGACGATAATACCGTTTTCCAAGAACAAAAATGGCTAAGCCAACCACATTAGCGGCGACACAAATGCCAAACCCCAATGTCCAACTCACACTATCCTGAATATAGACAATAGCAGTTGAGCTCACAACTATGGAGCTGTAAAAGGTGAAGAAGAACCAGTTAAAGAAGATGCCATGGTCCTTAGGGTTATCGAGTTGGTTCGCGCCCATTGTTGCGGTAGTGAAGCGTATGCCTCCCATCCCTATACACACCAGGGCTAGAGCTGCATATAGGACTGTGTATTGGATGTTTGAAGGGCTTATGCATGAGATTGATCCATTTTCACATGGTGGAGGCCTCAAGGAGTCGAATGTCGCGGTTAGGAGTAAAAGGACCATGCCCTGCAAGTGGAGATGTTGAGTACTTGAGAGAGTGATAGAATTACTAGGAAATTGAATTACTAGCAGGGTCGGAGCCAGGAAATTTGTTCCGAGGGGCCATATGCTAATTTTTATGATTTTTGGGGATATTATAGGAATTTTTGGAATCTTTAGGGGGCCAAAAGCAATTTTTACAAGCTAATTTATAATATATATATATATTTTTGGGAAACTAAACGAATTTTGAATTTTTTTGGGATGGTCCCACAAGCTAAAGCATAGCCTCCACCCCATACTACTACGAATTTGCATTAAGGTGTTGTTTGATAAAATTAAAAATTAAGTAAAGAAAATTTTAAGATCTGAATTTTAAATACTTGAAGTTTTAAATGATGCTTAAAAAAATTATATTTTATAATATTTTTATAAATTTTTAATCTTCAGACTTCAGTGTTAAGTGGTGACCCTGTCACTTAAAATTTTACCTCATTTTAAGTAACACTTAATATTTTAATTGATGTTTAAATTTTTTATCAAACACACTTAACTGAATAAGTACTTAATCTATTCAGATTTAAGTGACAATTAAGTGTTATCAAACAAACTCTTATTGGCAAAGGGAATTTCTAAGGGTATTGACACAGCAACATATTAGGATCTAAGTGTTAAATTATTTTATTTGATTTTATACAAAATATATATTATGTGACTAATGCGAGTACGTGGTTTACAAGTTCGTGAAGAATCGTATTGTAAAAGAAAAATCTTTCTAAAAAGTCATTTTAACCATGAGTATACTATTGTGGTAAAAACGTTTGTAATTTAATTGGTCATTTATCCTAGCATGAAGCTTAAATAACCTATAAAACACGGATATGAACATGACAAAGACAATGCGATACGATAAATCTTACAAGAAGAGGATATGACACGGCACAAACACGTCAAAAAATAAAAAATATACTAATTTATCTATACATAAATAAAATATTTTTTATGAAAGATTACTCATTTAAATCTTAAAGTTTATATATTGTATTGTTATTTTTTCAATTTATTTTATATATTAATTAGTTCATAATATATTTTTAAGTTATATTAAAGTTAATTAAAAATTACCTTGCCGTTTCATTGAAGTGTTCAAAACTTATTATTGGAATATCCAAAACGTGTTTTCAAAGTGTTCTAAATGCATCCCTGAAGTGTCCTAAATTCTTTAAATTTTAAGATATTCTAACCGTGACGGACATGTGTCCAAGATATGTTCGACATCAATATCCGTGCTTCATATGTTATAACCAAAATAAAAGGTAAAAAAAAAGGAAAATATATCTGCATATAAGCTGAGTGATGAAACTAGAACTCGCATATAATTCTACATAATCTTCGTTATGTCAACGACGTGGGATATTAGTTAGTTATATATTATTTCCATGTTGATGATTGATTAGTACCGTTTCCTATAAATAAATACTCCTAATAATACTTTAAACAAAAATAATAATCCTAATAATATAATATTGTGTCAACAAAATCAGTTACGGGACAAACCTATCCTTTCTATTTTACAAAAGTTTAATGCTATTATTTTTTAGGGTTAATTATAGTTAGACCCCCTTAAGTTTATAAGTTGTAACAGATACCTCCTACCGGCGGGTCAAACTCGGTCAATGCTAATGTCTAACACTTTTTCAGATGTGAAATATCTTAAATACCCTCGAATAGATGCAAAATACGTATGAAAAGACTAAAATACTCACATTTAAAATATAATATAACCAAAACTATCTTTGTAAATAAGTAATTGACAAAATAATAATATTTAGATTTTTTAAATAAAATATAGGCATGAGTAAAAATTTAATTTCACATTATTAGTTACTGGAAATATACGTCGATTAACTTGAGGGGGTCTAACTATAATTTATCAAACGATAGAAAGTCTACTTGTTATTTGACATATATCGAGAGAGTGTACTTATAATTAACCATATTTTTTATATACTAGTGCTAAGAATAAATTGAAAGAGATCATTTAAAAAAAAAAAAAAAAAAGAATGTGAAAGAGAAACTATAAAATATTAATTGTGACCGCTTACCAGCAAAGAAATAACAGAAGAAATGGTGATGACAGAGAAACAGCCTAAACAAGAGTCGGCAACAATGGCTCCGATGACCGGAAATAGATTAATGCAACCATTAACCACGTTCGATATTTGGGCAGCATCGATGCTCTTCACATTAAATTTATTAATAAGATAAACAATAAGATTCACCGTCACAGCACCAAAAGAGGCTAGTGTCATGCCTCCTACCGTTGCTGTAATATTTCACAAAAAAAAGCCATGTTAAAATATATATAATGGTGCCATATACATATATATATACACACACCCAAGCGAATATATATGTGTGTGATTAGAGAGACCTATGATAAAGGGGAAGGTGATCCAACCGCCTCGTTTGCTGCCGGAATCTGACATCTGCACTTCGGAATCACCGGACTTTGTAAGCTCCGGCTTGCTATTCAGCTTTTGTGACTGTGTGTCTGCCATTACTGTACTAGCTACTTCCTCAAGTAAGTAAGGTATGTCATCCCTTTATATATATATTTAGCATGAATATATGTGTATATATATATATATATATGGTAAATTATCGTTATACCCCCTTAAGATATAATATATTACATTCGAAGCTCCTTCTATTTAGATAATTACATATGAATCCTCTGAAGTTTGAAAGTTATAACAAATACCCACTCATTTGAACTTTTGGCTTGGTCAAATTCAGTCAACGCTTACGACATCACTTTTTTAGAGGTGAAATATTTAGAATACCCTCAACTAGATGCAAAAACCATGAAAAATAATCATGGGTAGATAAGTCATTTCACAACTCCGGCCACTTGAATTGAATCACGATAAACTAGAAAGAGTAAAATTATAATTATCCAAACAATAGAAAATGTGGGTGTAATATGTTATATCTTGAGGGGTGAAAGTGTAATTTACTCATATATATATATATATAGATATATAGACTAACCAACCAGTCACCACTGATAGTGCAT
The DNA here is from genome assembly GCA_963922005.1 of Cornus suecica. Taxonomy (NCBI): domain Eukaryota; kingdom Viridiplantae; phylum Streptophyta; class Magnoliopsida; order Cornales; family Cornaceae; genus Cornus; species Cornus suecica. Next base: position 81,000,788 of record OY998239.1, read on the forward strand.
ATTTTCTCTTTGTCAAACTAAATAATTGAATTCATATTTAAATAGTGATAGTTGTGCAAAGACAACAATTTGGCTCAAGAAAATTTCTTAAAATGGTTTAGGTAATCAAGAATCATTTCAAACAAAGTTATTTAAAAGAAAGAAAGGTAGAGTGCATATTTTCTCTTTGTCAAACTAAATAATTGAATTCATTTTTAAATAATGATAGTTGTGCAAAGACAACAATTTGGCTCAAGAAAATTTCTTAAAGGGATTTGGTAATGAAGAATCATTTCAAGCAAAGTTATTTGAAAGAAGGGTAAATTACTCTGACCACCTCTGAGGTTTTGCATAATTATTCTCGAATTAAAGTTTATATAAATTTATTCTGATCTCCCCTATAAAATTAATATTATATTAATATTTTTGTGCATTTACTAAAGTACCCATAATTTAAGTGCTTTAAACTGAAGTAATTTATGATTTGAGTATCTAATGTCCTCCTATCATTTAAAATACTAAAATACCCTTCATTTGACACCACCCGAAATATCTCCATCACTTCCCAAGCAAGTTGGTGAGGTTATTTTAAGATTTTTGTCACTCTCAATGGTACTTGTGGGTTTTAATATATTTGTTCTTTCTTCATTTAATGAAGCTGACTTCATTTTATAGTAAGTTTACCTAGACCAAAGTTAACAAAATATTAACGTAGTTTTATGTCAAAGTAAATTACTTCAGTTTAAAGCACTTAAGTTAGGGGTACTTTAATAAATGCACAAAAATATTAATGTAATATTAATTTTACAGGAGATGTCAGAATAAATTTACACAAACTTTAACATGAGAGTAATTATGCAAAACCTCAGGGGAGGTCAGAGTAAGAAAGGTAGTTTTCAAGGAATACATGGGGGGGGGGGGGGGGGGGGGGGGGCATTCTTCAACGACACACATGACATAGATGCAAAGGGGAGCTATCATAACATTAATTGAGAAATCAACTTAAATGGTCGGTTCATATGTCTTCCCTAAAAGATGTATTCTCTCAATAAAGATCCTTTTTGTTACATGTTGAAAGGGATTAGATTCATTCAAATGATAAAAAAGGAAAAGCTTGCCATCACCACCCCCACCACAAATAAAAAGATGGAGTGTGTTATTTTCAGCACCAGAGTTCTTAGCGAAAAAATCCTAGATGTGTAAAGATTTTTAGTCTAAATTCTAAGTGTCTCACTCTAGGACCGGATTCAAGTGCATGCAAATACACATTATTAAATTTATAGCGCGATATAACGAATTCATACGAGATATATATATATATATATATATATATATATATATATATATATATTAAATGTTAGTATCAAACAAGCATTCATGATGAATACTAGTATCAAAACTTTTCGACAGTGTTATGCGTACATGTCTTTTTGAGAAGGATATATATGTCGTTTGTCAAAGACAAAGAAGGGGAGAGAGCGGCTTAGTGAATTAGAAGGCTTAGATTTACAATTGTAACCCTAATTTTTTTTTCCCGGGACATTGCCCCGAACGCCTCTTGTGAATTCACCGTCGAGTTCGATTAGTGATATTTAAGTGAGAGATTTTCATCACTTATATTTATTAATGAATAATAAAATTAGGGTACAAATACAGTAATAACCATACTAACATATATCACAACCCTAGAAGTGTTGCCACTTAAAAACAAAAGGGTCTTTACCTTTAGTTTTGCTTATTATTGAAATAGTTGGATAAAGAGCTTCGATGATGTTTGCTTCAAAATGTAGGGAAGTAAAACCTCATATACGAACTTTAAAAGAATTGATATAAGAAGAAGCTTACCTAACCAAACAAAAGGGGAGTATTTTAATGGTAATATTTTGGCATTATTTTGATCATCCAATATTATAATGGCAGTGAGCCTTTAATACCCCTATACTATGCATATGGTGCGTATAACATCATCTAGTTTAATTTTACCCCAAATTTTTTATTTGTGTGAGAAATGACCACATTTCGTATAAAATGACTTATATGCCATTAGTATATAAATTTCCAAAAAATGGAAAATATATAAATTTCTAAAAAAACATATAAAATTCGAAATATATATATAAATTTTGAAAAAAAACATATAAAATTCGAAAAATATATATAAAATTTGAAACAAATATATACATTTTGAAAATATTTATATATAATTCGAAACAAATATATAAAATTCAAAAAATATATATAATTCGAAAAAACATAGAAAATTTGAAACAAATATATAAATTTTGAAAAAATATATATAAAATTCGAAACAAATATATAAATTAGAAAAAAATATAAAATTCAAAAAAAAATATAAAATTCAAAAACATATATAAAATTAGAAAAATATATATAAAATTTGAAAACATATATAAATTTAAAAAAATATATATATAATACGAAATAAATATATAAAATTTGAAACAATATATATATAATTCAAAAAAATATATAATTAAAATTTTATATATTGTTTCGAATTTTATATATTGTTTTAAAAAATTATATATTTTTTTCAAATTTTATATATTTGTTTCGAATTTTATATATTTTGTTTAGAATTTATATATTTATTTCGAATTTTATATATTTTTTTCAAAATTTATATATATTTTTCGAATTATATATATATTTTTGGAATTTTATATTTATTTTTGGAATTTTATATATGTTTTCGAATTTTACATATTGTTTCAAATTATATATATATTTTTTGAATTTTGATATATTTTTTTCAAATTTTATATATATTGTTTTAAAATTTTATATATTTGTTTTGAATTTTATATATTTTTAATTATAAGGGTATAATGCTAATTTAATTATAAGGGTATAATAGTCTTTGTAAAAGGGTAAAATGGATATTTAAGAGGTTGGCAAGAGTGGTATTCGCATGTTTTCAAAACTTGCATGGGGATATTTGCATGTTTTTAAAACTTATGCATGTTAATACACACATTTTCATTCTAGAGGAATTTTTCGCAACTAGTATGAAACTGCAGAGGTTTTGAGTACTTAACCATGACAAGACTCAACTCATATCCTTGTGCAAAAATCTATTATAGGTAAAGGGGAATCCGATTCCCCTCTAGTGACTCTCTTTGGATCTGGATTTTGCCAACTCAAAATTTTGGTCAAATATGGGTTCCATTTTTTGTCACATGAGATTTGAGTAAATAATTTTTACTGCTTTGTTAGTATTATATAATACCCAAACTATAATCCATATATCTTTACATTAGTTATGTTCTAATGACGTACAAATTGTAATATATATCATACCTGGTTAATTATATTAATCAAATCTTAAATTTAGAACAAAATATTTATTAATCCTTCTTCTTCTTCTTCTTTTTTTTTTTTTTTTTTTTTTATAATCAAAATGTAAAATTCATATATCATCACTTTAACCTCATTTTTGTAATAAGAAACACAATAAAAAAATATAAGCCTTGGATTTATCATCAAAATGAATATAATGAAAAATATATATATCACTTCAACTTCACTGTAATAGAATTTCATCATTCTTGTAATAAGAAACACAATTCACTGTAATAGAGTTCCATCATTTTTCTAATAAGAAACACAATACTTAATATGAAACGCAAGGCCGACCCTGACGTAAGGCGGCCGCCTTGGGCCTCAAAAAAAATATATATATATTTTTAGTAGTAATAGGTCCAAAATTAAATAACCAATTATGACCCAACAAAAAATAAATACCCAATCTACAAACACAATTTTAAATTTAGAACCCAACCTAATAACACAAACTTAATAAAATTAGGCCCAAAACTAATTTAATTTTAGGGTTTTAAGCTTAACTTAACACATCTATTGAAGGCGGCCTTAGATTACGTAAAAAACACATTTGCTTTGGACCAAGACTCATCTATATTTTCTTTTTATGTAAATGGGATTGTGTTTTTTATAAAATACCAAAACTCTATTTATTTTCTTTGTTTTTTATATTAAAATATTTTATGTTTTTAAATGAAAATTTTTGTTATAGTGTTTTTTTTATGGGGGGGCCTCATATTTACTCTCCCGCCTATGACCCCAATTATTTTTAGCAATCTCAGGGCCGATCCTGATGAAACGTACAATGATAAAAAATGCAATCCTTGGATTTGTCATCAAAATGGTTATAATAGAAAACACATATATCATCACTCTAATTTCATTTTTGTAGTAAGAAACATAATAAAAAAGTACAAAAAATACAATAATGTAATGAAAAAGTACAGGTATATATTTTTTCATAAATACTCAATTTACCATCAAATTGAGTATATGAAAAATACATATATCATTTCAACTTCACTGTAATGGAATTTCATCATTTTTGTAATAAGAAACACAATAATTAGCATGAAACGTATAATAATAAAAAATACAACTCTTGAATTTGCCATAAAAATGGGTACAATAGAAAACACACATATATCATCATTCCAATTTCATTTTTGTAATAAAATCACAATAAAAAAGTATAAGCCTTAGATTTAGCATCAAAGTTTGTATAATGGAAAAAAACATATATCACTCCAACTTCACTATAGTTTTACCAATTTTGTAATAAAAAACACAATTCACATAATTTGATTAATCATAATAGAAACTTGCTTAATTATACTCTTGTATCAACATTCTTAGTGTAATTTAGTTATCCCATTTCCCCCTTATCTTTATGTATCCCTACTGTCAATATTTGATCAAGATATATAATAAAAAGAAGGGTAATTTACACAAAACAATCATCAAATTCCATGTCGTTCGTCAAACCCCTGACATTTCAGATTTTAATCAAATACCCTCCTCCTTCCAAAATTAGCCAATTTTTAGGTCAAAATTACTTAAATGCCCATGACATCAAAATTATTTGCATCAAAATCTCTTAAGTTTCAAATTTTAATCAAATAACCCCTCGGATTAAAAAAGTCCCGAATATATATATAAATTTTGGAAAAAAATATAAAATTCGGGAAAAAAATATAAAATTCAAAAAATATATATTAAATTTTGAAAAAATATAAAATTAAAAAAAAAGATATAAATTTTGAAGAACATATATAAATTTAAAAAAATTATATAAAATTTGGAAAAAAAAATATAAATTCAAAAAATATATATAAATTTCGAAAACATATATAAATTTTGGAAAACATATATAAAATTTGAAAAAAATATATAAATTTCGAAAAACATATATAAATTTAAAAAATATATATAAAATTCGTAAAATATATATAAATTCGAAAAATATATATTTTGAAAACACAAATCTAAAATTCAAAACAAATATGTTTCTGCCTAAATATTGTTTTAGTGTATTGTACTTTGGTTACTTTAAATGTTATATTGTACTTTGGTTACTTGTGTTTTTTATACTTCTATTTGTACAACTATTTTCCTTATACCAACTTGCTTTTTTCCATTTTGAACTACGAAATACAAAACAATTATTTATGCAAATCTACATAATTGGTAGTTTTTTTATTTATGGATGAAAAGTTGTACCAATAATGGGTTCATTGTTCATATAACATGGAACCGATGATGCTATATAGCTTTGAAAATATCTTTTTCATGTGCCTAGTTACTGAATTATTTATTTTAATATAATATTTTTGAATATTTGTTTTTCAAAATTTATATATATATTTTTTGAATTATTATATTTTGAATTATATATATTGTTTTACGAATTTTATATGTTTTTTTTAATTATATATATATTTTTACAAATGTTATATATTTGTTTCGAATTTTATATGTTTTTTTTCAAATTTTATATTTATTATCAAATTTTCAATTTTTTTTTCAAAATTTAATATATATTTTTTGAATTATATATGTTTTTTTGAATTTATATATTTTTTCCCGAATTTTATATAATTTTTTAAATTTATATATGTTTTTCGAAATTTATATATTTTTTTCAAATTTTATATTTTTTTTCAAAATTTAATATATATTTTTTGAATTTTATATATTTTCCCAAATTTATATATATTTTTTCAAAATTTATATATGTTTTCAGGACTTTTTGAATCCGAGAGGTTATTTGATTAAAATTTGAAACTAAAAGGGTTTTGATGCAAATTATTCATAAAGGATAATTTTTATGTCATGGTTATTTAAGTAATTTTGACATAAAATTTGGCTGATTTTGAGAGGAGGGAGTATTTGATTAAATTTTAGAATATCATGAGTTTTGTGTAAATTACCCAAATAAGAATATATAACAATTGGTTTGGTGAGTGAATTAATTTTGGTGGGTGAAATAAGAGTGCTACATATCATGCCACCACTAGAGTGTCTGCTCCATTTTTGTGTGGATAGAGATAGAGTGATAATTGAGAGCAGCAACATGAGTGCTAAAATGGGAATCATGAGATGTAATGTCATATATGGTAGGACCCTATTTCTCACTATACAATTAATTATGACATGTTTGGTAGATATGTTTTTGTGTCTGTTTATATTTTTGTGTTTATAAACTTATTTGGTTTAGTGTTTTTGGGCTATATATGTTAAAAAATACTTTCTCACTTACCTAAATTTTAGGCATATTCCAATAAACATGAATTTGGTGTTTATTGGGATGTTTCTACTGGATCCTAAATTTAAAAGTATGTTTGTATAATTATTTATTTAGTAAATAATAAAAAATAAATTATTATAAATTATTTATAATAATTTATAAATTATTATAATTATTATAATTTATAATTATTATAAATTATTAAACATGAATTTGGTCTTACTATTTATTTATGTATTATTATTTTTCTTTCTTTATTATTTCTTCACTTTATAATATATTTTATTATTTAATTATTTATATTATTAAATTATTATTTATATTATTATTTATTAATTTATATATTAATTTATAAATATATTCTATTTATTTATTTATTATTATTTCATTATTTAATTCATTTTATTTATAAATTATTTATTCATTTTTAATTATTTAAAAATATATTTTATTAATTTAATATTAATTTATTATTATTATACTCATTTTTTATTATTATTATGAAGTATTTATTTTTTATTATATTTACTTATTATTCATTTATTATTTATTTATTATATTTTATTATTATTATTTATTTCATTTTGTTTATTATTTATTATTTTTATTATATTTTTAAATATGTTTTATGTAATTTATTATTTATTTTATTAATTTATTATTATTATTATTTATTATTTAGTCCATTTTTTATTATTATTTATTATTTTTATTATATTTTTAAATATGTTTTATGTAATTTATTATTTATTTTATTAATTTATTATTAATTATTATTTATTCCATTTTTTATTATTATATTTATTTATTATTATTGTATTCATTTATTATTATTATTTTTATATTTTATTTATTATTTATATTTTTAATTTTAAATTTTAAATTTTTCAATTTCGATCCAAAAAACATCCCTACCAAACATACTTATATTTTTGGATGAATAAACAAAAAAAATAAAAAATATATTTTTTGTTTATTTCAACATAAATAAAAACATAAATACAACTCTACCGAACATGCCATAGTTGATGAAGAATTGACATCAAGACCTGACATAAGCATTTGCTTTATCATTGTGGCCAACTTCAATTTTTTTTTATAAATGAAGACTTTGAACTTTTGCGAAGCATTAGTGTGGTCCACAGCTATAGAAGTGTCTGACAATACGGCAAATCTTGAAATCTAATGATGCGTGAGTGTGAAAAAAGGATATCTATGAAGTAGATCACAATTCCAAAATGGAATTATTGTGATCAGAAACAAGTTCTATCTTTGCATCTGGACTGCTCTAAAGTAGCTAAACATTATCGGTAGCGAGGCTGTCAGAATAATGAGTTTAGCTATAATTATTTTGGTTCCGTAAAATAGTAAGTAGAATTTTATCTAAATGTATTAATTTTTTTAAAATATATTAAATATTTAATTTAAAAATTTAAATTATATTAGAAATTTTTAATACATTGGACTTTTAAATATTTTCTCATAAATTTAGGTCATATATTAGAATATTGGACTAAATTATTAAATTTTTCGGCATTTCATATGAATGACTTAACCGTCCAACCATTATGTTAACGTAGTAGAATCGTCCAAAATCATAATATGACAACATTAATAGTATAATGTAAAAATTATGTCTAAGTTTAGTAAGACATTGATTTATGTAAATTATGTCTAAGTTTAGTAAGACATTGATTTATGTATTTACTGACATCTGAAATATTAAAATTACTAAAATAACCTTAATCAATTATCACAAAACCTCTTCCTTCTAAAAACAAATTGCTCATAAAACCCCTAGTAAATTCAAATAGCCTATGCATATTATTAAGAACTGATCAATTCCCTCTAATTTTCGTTTCAGAGCTAAAATATAATAAAATTAATTAATTAATAAATAAATTATAAATAATACATTAAACCAATTTTGATTATCTCATTTTGATGTTCACATATTTGGTATCCAAACAAATATATTGCACAATAAATCAAAAACATTTCCTTTAAATTAAATTATATTTGAAATTTTATATTCCGTATACTAATGTTATTGCAAATAGTGAAATTATTTTTTTGATTTCATAATTTTGTTAAAAAAATTGGAGGTAATTTGATGAAATTTTGAAATGAATGAGTCAATTTGATTATAGTGAGAACTTTAAAATATTTAAAGTATGAGGGGTTTTCTTGATAATTAATGAAGGTGATTATAATAATTTTAACATTTCGTGAGTGAATTTAATATCAAATTAACGGAAAGAGGAGGTATTTGATCAAAATGGATACAACAGGAGCAATTTGATTCTTGAAGGGGTTTTATGATAATTACCGGCTGTATTCTAAATATAAACAGTAACCATTAAACTTATTATTAAGGGTTATTATTACAAAATTCCATGAGATTTCACCAAATCATTATATTGCCCCTGGCCTATCAAATAACCTATTAAACTTTGTAATTTGATCAATCTCCCCCTCCACCATTAAATTTGTAAAGGATTAATTTAATTTACAACTCTCAAGTTTGACAATCTTTATTTATACTCCTTATTTTTTCAAATTCACATCATTTACATCCCTTATTCCTAAATTACTCTCAAACTTGAGATATATGGTGTTTGGAAATAAGGGTTACTACCATCATATTTTATTATCCAAACAAGACATTAATTTTTTATTTTGGCATAAATCAAAAACTAAATTCGTTTATAATAAATATTTTAAAAAAAATTAAAAAACGAAAAAAAAATTTAATTGGTAGTTCGAAATATTTTTTACTCTATTTGTTTTTGAAAAAAATTAGTCCCTCAAAGACATTTTGGCATAAATAAAAAAAGTAGCGTAAAATATGTTATTCCAAAACAAAAAATAATGCCGAAATATTTTTTACCCTATTGTTTTATATATTTTACCTTAATTGGTAGGTAGAAAAAAATTATTTCGAAATTAATTAACTTTTTATTTTTTGAAAAAAATATTTTACCCTACTTATTTTTTATTTATGCCAAAAATGTGTTTGATAGACTAATTTTTTGGGAAAAAAAAATTACCCTAAATTCTTTTTCGAACTACTAATTAAATTTGTTTTTCGTTTTTTAAATATTTTACTATAAACGAATTAATTTGAGGGTAATTTGGGTATAAGAGGTGTAAATGATGTGATTTTTAAAAAAATAAAGAGTATAAATGAAGATTGTCAAACTTAAGGGGTGTAAGTTAAATTAATCATTTACCAATTTGATGGTGGAGGGGGAGATTGATTAAATTGCAAAGCTTAAGGGGTTATTTGATAAGCAATGGGGCAATCTGATGATTTGGTGAAACTTCAGGGTTTTTTTTAATAATAACCCTATTACTAACTATTGAAGTTAATACTAATTACTAAAAAGTATATGTGGTGATTTATGTGCAGAAAATTTCACTTTGTATTATGAATTTTTTTCTTATATATCAATTATTCTATTTGGGGTAATTTTTTTTATATATTTATACAAGATGAGGTGGGTTTTTTAGCCCATTATTTTAGGAGGATACCCTAGTGGTTCTGTTTTGTCCTATTACAACTGTTTTGAGGTAAATGACAAAAACAATTGGATTCGCTTCTAGAATATTTTGTGTAAGCTTTCGACTTTGCATTGTATGTACCTTCACAGGGCACAAGGCTCCCTTGTGGTTGGATGATACTGCTATAAGGGAGCCGTTCGACATCTTTAGACCTTTTCAGGCGTGATAACTTTGGATGCTTGCCTTCTGGTATGAAACTCTTCCTTTAATGGATGATTATCTGGCCACGTGGGAGATATATTGATTATGGGCTTTTACTGGAGTGGGCTTGATACGAATTTGGCTTAATGGGCTTGATATTTTTGGCCTCACATAGGTGAAGAGGAAACAATTAAAAAAGATTGCATAATGCTTGCGTCACTCCCATCGTTGCTCAATTAGCGGTTGTGCTTGCAAATTGGATTATTTGATGGAGATATCAAGGGACCGAGTACTATTAGAAGTAAAAGGTATTATATATATAAGGGTGACTCTTTTGTATTGAAAGTTGTCCCACATCGACTAAAAGGCAAAACCACCTCTATATCATTCCCTATAAATATAGGATCTCTCATATTATATTGTGTGCACAAATAAAGAGAGATAATAAAAGAGATATAGGCTAGTATTCTTATTGGTGAGAGTTAGGAATAGTATAAGCTTATATTATTCCGGTGATACAGGCGTGAGTATACACTGTATCTGTGCGTGCATTTGATCTGCTGATCAACCCCTTGTAATCCTCTTTTTGATTATAGTAAAACGGTGCTCTCAGTGGACGTAGACTTATTTTGGCTGAACCACTATAAATCTTTGTGTCCATTGTCTGGTGCGTGTTTGTGTGCGTTTTCTGATTTGCAAGTACATACGGCTTCTAACAGTATTCTTGGGCGGGTGTAAAAACCCTAACAAGTGGTATCAGAGCTTCAGGTTGAAGCAAAGAAGAAGACTGTACGTTCTGGTCCAGATTCGAAGATCAGAGTTACCCGAAATCAGAAATCAACCATACCAAGAGCTTCGTATCGATGAGACGAAACCAGTAGTGTCAAACGTGTCGCCGTAAATTTCCGTACGTGCCACCTGAAGTTCTGGCCAGATTTTCGGCTCCGACGCACAGCAGTTTCGTTTCGGGGCTGTTTCGTGGAACATAGTTGATTGAACCAAGGCGTATAATATATCAATGGAAATCTCTTTTGAAGACGAATGTTTTGGCGCAAAAATTAGCCCAATCAAATCAGGCACGTGCCTGAACGGTCCCCGAGAATGTATTGACGTCGTCAATAATTTTCTGTCTTTTGTGCAAATTTGTTTTTTTGCCTGTTTGGAGTCATTTTTTACCCATTTTTGACGCGGTCAGAGGCGTTTTTAAGGTGTTGGACTGCTTCGGATGCAACCGTGCAATCAATTATGTGTAATTTGACTTCGAACACTTCGAATAGGATTGGTGGGAGCTATGGGAGAAGAAAAAACAACAATGATCGACAAGTTTGACGGTACAAACTTTGCCTATTGGAATATGCAAGTTGAGGATGTGTTAATCCAGAAAAATTTGTTCTTGCCATTAGAAGGGAAAAAGCCAGAATCGATGAAAGACGGGGATTGGACAATCATAGATCGAAATGCTCTCTGTACGATCAGACTGGCATTGTCAAAGTTCGTCGACTTCAACATAAATAATGAGAAGACAACAAAGTATCTCATGGATTCTCTTTCGAAAATGTACGAACAGTTGTCTGGAGTGAATGCGGTACATCTCATTACTAGATTGACAAATCTGAAGATGTCCGAGAATGGGAATGTCAATGAACACATCAATGTTCTTAATGAAATTGTTGAGAAGTTGAAATCAGTTGAGATGCCAATCACTAGCAAAATGAAAACGACTTTTCTTATAAGCCAATTGCCAGAAAGTTGGAGCTCCACAAAGGCTGCAATCAGTAATTGTTTAGGAGTGGAACCGTTATAGTATGATTCCGTAGTGAGTATGATACTCACAGAAGATATCAGAAGACAGAGTGAGTCAGACTCTTTTAACAATGGCTCAACATTGAATATCGACACTAGAGGCAGATGATCAAATAGGAAGAAAGGCGGAAACCAAAGGCGTGGCCGTTCCAAGTCGAGATAGGGAAGACCACATGGAAGATCACAGTCTCGAGGTCCCAGAAATTCCAAAGAGATTGAGTGTTGGAATTGCGGCAAAATTGGTCACCTCAAGAACCAATATAGATCCCGGCAGAAGGTAGCGAAGAACAAGACTGAGGCAAACATTGTCTTAGAAGAAGTTGATGATGCATTGATATGCTCTTTGGAGAGCAAAGCAAAGTTTTGGGTCATGGACTCTGGAGCATCATTCCATGCCACCTCAAGTCGAGAGCTCTTCGAGAGCTATACACCTGGAAACCTTGACAAGGTTTATATAGGTGATAATCAGCCTTGCAGTGTAGTTGGCAAGGGTGAAGTACATATCAGACTCAACTGATCGATATGGAAGTTGAAGGATGTCAGATACATTCCAGACTTGAGGAAGAACATGATCTGAGTAGGCCAGTTGGCGAGTGAAGGTTATGTGACCATTTTCAATGAAGGGGGGTGAAAAGTTTCCAGGGGGGTTATGACTATAACACAAGGAAAGAAAAGCGGTACGCTGTACACTACCACCAAAGCTAACACGTTGATAACAGTTGCAGAAAGCAAGGAGGATCACAATTTGTGGCACCAAAGGCTAGTTCACATGAGTGAAAAGTGGCTCAAAGTTATGCTCGTAAAAGGAAAGCTACCAGGCCTAAATTTGATTGATATCGACTTTTATGAGGATTGCGTATTCAGTAAGCAGAAGAGAACTAGTTTTCAGAAAAGCGACAAAGATCTCAAAAAGAAGAAGCTTGAGCTAGTTCACACTGATGTCTGGGGGCAACAAAAGTCTCATCTATTTTGTCACCTTCATCGACGACCATTCCAGGAAGGTATGGGTTTATTTCTTGAAACATATATCTGAGGTGTACTATTGTAGATGCAGAAAAATACACAATAATAATTGGGTTAAAAATTGGATCCTTTATTCAATCTTTGGCCATGTATTTATACACAATTTTGGTAAATGGGTCAAGCCCATTAACCCAAGTTTATCAATCCCTTAAATCATGGGTTTTGATAAACTCTTTTCTTTTTTGGACTCTCTTTTTCATAAGTAGGACAACTCTCTGACTTATGGATCACTCTTATTCTAGAGAATTCTATGGGCCTATTAATCCCATGGCCCATTAATCTTTCAACCCATCAGCCCTTTGGCCCATCAGTCCTGTGACCCATCAGTCACGCGACCCATCAGTCCTATGACCCATCAGTCCTATGGCCCATCTATATTGGGCCATGTAATTTCTGACTATTACACAGGCCCTTGAGGTTATGGGCTTATGATTCTCATAGCCCATGACCGAAATTGCATATACTCATATATACATTAATATTTTTTGTGGGAAATGATGGTGGTGAGTTATTATGTCTTTATTGGGCATTTAATGGCATTTCAAAACAAGAGGCCATAACTTCCTTAATCTTTGCACCATGACGGCTCATTGTGCAACGTGCGACCTTCGGGCTTCGTGCTGTCCTTTGGAATGCTCCTTTCCTTCTATAAAACCCATCATTTACCATTTGATTTTTCATTCTTTTCATTTACAACTTTTCGCTTCTACCTCCCTTTCTCAATTTTTGCTCCTGGAACTCATCTCTCCTTCATTCCCGCACTCTTTTCTGTCGGTCAGTTAAGAACCTCCATCAGAACAGAAGTTTACTTCTACCTGAAGCTCTTCCTGCCTCTTCATTATCAGCTGAGTAAGTCGGACGGTCCTTCCCTTTTTTTTCTTTAATTTTCACCTCTGCCCCCCATTTGTCTCTTCTACCTTTCTGGAACTATGTCTGACAGCGATGATACCCGGTTAGTAAAGGAGGTCATTCTGTCCTCTGCAACTGACACCGACCCTACCAGTAGTGGTAGCCCTCTTTCTACCCATCAAGGGGAACCTGTCCCAAAAATAGTTCCCCAAAATGCCGACCTTCCGGGTTCGTCAACGAATCCAGGAACACCTGCTTCAAGGGGTTCTCATGATAATGATGAATTTGTGGACCCCAAGTCTTCTGAACCCTTCATAGTTGCCCCTCTTAAGAAAACCCGGCCTGAGGTAGATGTAAAACATCTTCGGGCTGAGACCCATGTACCTGGGGATGTCGTTGTGGCCCCTTACCCAGGCTATTTAGATATTTCTAAGAGTGGGGGACTTCAACCAGGTAGCATTCTGCTATCGGCGGTTCACCTTAAGGTTTTAAGATTTCCTCTTCACCCTTTCTTCCATTATGTGTTTTTCATGTTAGGTTTGCACCCGCTTCAACTCAACCCGAACAACCTTAGGATTTTGTCCATGCTCTTATTGTACAATAAGGATCTGGACCTTAACTTAGGTTTAGCCAACTTGCTTCTTTGTTATTTTTTCCAAAATGCCAGAGAAAGTAAGGGTATATACAACCTCTTTCCCTTCCATGGTCGGGGTATATGTTCTGGTACAGAAAAGTCAGATAAAGGGTGGAAAGAGAGGATGCTAGTTGTTAGCGGTAATTGGTTTTACCCGTTCTCTCTGACATTCCTGATCCCCCATACCTTCGGTGCTATTCGTTTGCCTGTTTATTGTCCCCTCCACAAAGCCTCATGTTTTTGTGAGTTCTGTGATTTGCATCGGGGGAATATGCATATAGGTTTCTAGGTTATGAGGATAGAGATATTCCCTTGTCCCTCATAAAGAACGGATAGCCCTTATAAAGGCCAAGATCTGGAGCAATGTCCGATCTGCCACTACTCTTCTGACTCAGGCAAATCTGGAGATGATTTCTAACTTGGGCGCTTCTGTTGACAGGATGGATTTGCTCGTCAAACCCCTTTCTGCCAAACGCACTCAGGTTCCTGAAAGGGTCAACCTGGTTAACATTGTGCCGCTCTCGATAGCACCCCCGGCGCCTCCAGTACCTCCGCTGACACAAAGTCCGGTAGATCCACCTCAGCCTCCTCATGCAAATCCTCGAATCATGAGGACCCGATCTGGTACAGGCGATGGAACGACCAATAAGTGACCTAGGACCCAAGCTACTGATGCCTCGCCGAGCGAAACTCCTCAGGCTCAGGATGCCCCCCGTACTTCTATTCCCTAGGAGCCAAAGTTTCTTCTACCCGATGGGACTCCGGTCTGCACCGATCAGCTCACCATCACCCAGCCAGAAGCTCTACGGGTTATGGCGAAAGGGATTTGGACTCCGACCGATAGGGCTGCTCAGTAAAAAATCTCCAGGACTGAGCTTCTGAAAAAGAGCTCCACGATGGTCATAGAGGTTGGTAATTCATTTTTCTTTTGTAACTTGGTTCATTATCTTTACTTCATTATGTACTAACGTGCCATTTTTTTCCCTCTTTCTGTGTAGCTTCTTTATGGGATCCAGGCCTATAACAATGTTGTGGAGTCTGATGTTCGGGAAATGGCCAAGATGCAGGCCCAACTCCAGCAAAATAACGAGCATCGGGTTGCTCTGGTCAAAGAGGCGGATGGTCTTCACCAGAGTGTCTCTGAGCATAAAAGCATTCTAGAGACTGAAGAGGCTGAGAAGAGGGCTTTAGCTTCCGAAAAGATGGCTTTAGCCGCTGAGCTTGCAGAGGCGAAGACAGCCTACCAGAAAATAGCTACTGAAAAGGCGGAGTCAGATAAGCTTCTGGCTCTTGAGCGGTCCAAGGTAGAGGTATGTCGCTTGGGTGGTCTCAACATGTACAGCTGGTACACCACCATCTGCAATGTCCGAACGGTCAGAGCGTGGCGAGAAAGACACAAAATAAAGCACATTCCCTTGGCAGATCGGGAGTTCAAGACTGCTGAGGAGTTTGACGCTTTCATGGGAGTGTCTCTTCCTTACAAGGACCCACCGACTTCTGAAAATGAGAAGCAGTTTGCTGCTATCTTAAAAGGTGAAGACTATACTCCCCCTGAGTAGAGTAGGATTTAAAGTTCTCTGTACTTACCCTTTTAGAAGGGTGTTTTTGTAATTTCTCTATTTTTTAATGAAGAAAAACTTTCCCAGCTGAGTGTTTATTTTGTTGTTTTAGTAAAATTTTCTACTTCAATATTTAGTCTTCGGGCATCTGGCTCCTCAGACTTGTTTTTGCCATCTAGTTGATTCAAATTAGGTTTGAATTCAACACTTAGGAAAAATTCACTTAAACATGGAGCCTTCGGGCATATGGCCCTGAGGCTTGTTTTTGCCCTCTGGTTAGTTAAAATTAGGTTTGAACTCAACACCTAGGAATATTTCATTTAAACATGGAGCCTTCGGACATATGGCCCCTGAGGCTTGTTTTTCGCCCTCTGGTTGGTTCAAGTCAGGTTTAAACTCAACACTCAGGAATATTTCATTTAAACATGGAGCCTTTGGGCATATGGCCTCTGAGGCTTGTTTTTTGCCCTCTGGTTGGTGCAAGTTAGGTTTGAACTCAACACTTAGGAATATTTCATTTAAACATGGAGCCTTCGGGCATATGGCCCCCAAGGCTTGTTTTTTGCCCTCTGGTTGGTTCAAGTTAGGTTTGAACTCAACACTTAGGAATATTTCACTTAAACATGGAGCCTTCGGGCATATGGCCCCTGAGGCTTATTTTTTGCCCTCTGGTTGGTTCAAGTTAGGTTTGAACTCAACACTTAGGAATATTTCACTTAAACATGGAGCATTCGGGCATATGGCCCCTGAGGCTTATTTTTTGCCCTCTGGTTGGTTCAAGTTAGGTTTGAACTCAACATTTAGGAAAATTTCACTTAAACATGGAGCCTTCTCATAAAATAGGAGTATAAATAGAATGTATCTTTATTAAAAAGAACTTGAGAATCATGAATCAGAGGTGCCGAACATCTAGCACAGATGCTTTATTATACTAGTAAAAAGGTGTCATATGCGAGACACTGTTTTATTTTATTGTTTTAACAAGAAAAAGAAACCACCTAAGGGTAATACCTCTTCAGCCAATAAGCGTTCTGAGAGTTGGGCTCGATGCATCATGTCTTGTTCTTCCGAACCCGATAAGCACCGCGTCTGATGACCTCAATTATTGTATAAGGTCATTCCCATGTCTCCCGTAACTTGCCAATAATCCCAATCTTTCTTCTGAGCACTATATCCCCTGCCTGAAATTCTCTTCTCTTGACTTTCTGATTAAACCGTGCCTTGACTTGTTGCTGATAGGCAGTCAGCCTTATCCCGACAACTTCTCTTCTTTCTTCCAGTAGGTCCAAATCATGGGCTAGGTGCTGATTGTTTGGAACTTCCTCCTAGGCTTGACTTCTTAAGGTAGTATAGATACAAAATTTGCACAACACAAAAATATGCTCTCTCATTACTCTTCATTGACTTATATACATTTTCCCTATGGGCTTTTGGCCCATTAGGGCAACATTTTCTATTTTGGATTTTTTCCCATACTTTACACGTCAGATACTTTTTCCACATTTATAACGCTACTTTGAGCTACAAGTTTATTCTAGAATCTTCGAGTTGCTTCATGTTCTTCGGGTCGGGTTACAGAATGGAGTCTCGGGATGGACCGCAGGGTTGACGTCTTGGTCGGGTTGTGTCGGTCCGGTACAGGGTCCGGGCCATCATCCATGATAATTATCTCGGGCTATCCGGAATCGGTCTGGTCGAGATCCACTTTTGTATGGGCCGGGAAAACCGTCATGTACACAGGCCCTCTTTCAGCTTATGGGCCTTTTTATCAGGCCCATTAGGTGAAAGAATACTAAGGCCCATCAAAAGCCCTTGGAGTGGCTACGGGACGCGTGCCGGATGATGCGGAGGTGCATTGAATGCCACAGCCGTCGCAATTATTGCAATTTTGAACCAGCGGCTGAGATGGCATCGATGCGCGTGAAATGGGCCGGGTCGTGTCGGTCCAGTACCCTGACCCGGGTAGACGAAAAATGAAGTCTATATAACCTGCAAATCCTTCTCACACGCCATACTTGCAATATTTTCAAAATTTTCAAATTGTTCTTCTCTTCAGCATCCTCCCTTTGTCGTATTCTCCAACCTTGCGTGCAATCTCAAATCCAATCTTAAGTCTACACAATTTACTGTTTGTTTCACCGATCTTGGCAAACTCCAGTGACCGTGGTGGATTATTCTTTTATGTGGAGAGATTCGAATCCTGCTGCAGAGTTTTGACTAGAAGCACCCTTCTCTGCCTGTTGGTAAAGTTTGCCGAATTCTGCAATTTACTCACCGGAGAACAACACAAAGGAGAAACTGCCTGAACCTTCTTTACCTTTGTAAGTCATTCTTCTCACTCTTCTACCTTTCGTCAAATATGTCTGGGAGTGATGATACTAGGTCGGTTAGTGACCTGCAACTGACAGATACCGAACTGACCGTTACTGATCCCGAG
This sequence comes from Cornus suecica, assembly GCA_963922005.1. Classification (NCBI taxonomy): domain Eukaryota; kingdom Viridiplantae; phylum Streptophyta; class Magnoliopsida; order Cornales; family Cornaceae; genus Cornus; species Cornus suecica. Next base: position 81,019,366 of record OY998239.1, read on the forward strand.
ATCTCAGCTAGCACCCCGTCCGTTGAGATTACCCAAGTAGTTAGGTCTAGCCCACTGGAGGTCACCCAGTACGCAGGGGGTCGAGTCGTAGAGGGTGGCGTCAGGATTAATCAGGATCAGGATGCTGAGGAGGAGGAGAATTTATGTACTGATCCTCTCCCAGCCAAATACAGGATAGATGCTCAACTTAAGAGCCTCGGGATTCCTGAAGGGGTTAAGGTTAGGCATTACCCTCGGGACGCAGACTTTAGAGTCGGTCAGGGGCTAAAGGCCGGAGAGATATTACTTTCGTCATTCCACCTTGCCATATTGAAGTTTCCCATTCATCCCTTCTTCTTCTTGGCATTAGCGACTTTGGGTCTGGCCCCCCTTCAAGTCGGTCCTAACTTTTACAGGATCCTGGCCATGATTTTGCTGATCAATAAGGAGTTGGACCTGGACTTAGGTTTGGCTGAGCTTCTGTTTTCGTACAAACTTCAAGAGCAGAAGGATAATAGGGGTCGGTACAACTTAACCTCCTATGTCAAGAGGAAGTTGTGTGACAATGTCCCGACATCCAACAAAGGATGGAAAGAAAGGATGATAGTAGTGAGTGGTCAGTGGAGGCATCCCGACACTATGAACATTCCAGTCAACCACGTTTTCCAGCCAACCCGACTTCCCGAATTTAAGAGTTTTCACACCCGAGCCTCTTGCCACTGCGAACTGTGCAACGATAAGTTGGGTACGCTAGTTATGAGTTTCCTGCAGGCTCCTCGGGAAAAAAAGGAGGTCGGGTATATAAGATCCCGATTTGAACTGTTGCGAGCCCGAATATGGAGTCAGGATTTGAGGGATAGTCAGAATTGCCTGACTTGATCTGTATTGCAGGAGCTTGCATCGGGAGAACCTTCACCGACGATAGCCTCGGGTTCCACATCGACTAAATCAGGAGCGAAAAAACTGAAGAGAAAGATGTCTGGGGGTCAACAAAAGAGGAAAGCGGTCGTCATGCCCAAGCTATCGATCAAAAGGGCCAGAAAGGCCGACACTGGCTCCACGTCCTTTGTTTGTGGGGTCGACGTCCCTCCGGTTTTAGAAAATCCTGCCAACAGTCAGCCAGCAGCAGTAATTGGCGGCCCTGTTGGCACGCCTCCTCCTCCTCCTCCGGCAGAGCTCCCTCCGGTCACACCCCCGCCCCCGCATTCTCATGAACCTCAGACGGGCACATCCGAGGTTGGGAGCGAGCAGGTTATTATCCCGAGCTCAGTAGGTTTGGACCAGAACCCGTCCCGGGCTGACCTTTCAGTTAGGCCCAGCTCTAGTCGGAACGTGGCACTGGGTGCTCCTGTCTCAGTGTAAGATACCCGGGACTTAGGGTCAGATGACGAGGATCAGGGCCAATCCCGACATTCCAAGCTCCGCACTGCTATCTCCAAAAATGTTAGGAAACAAGATAACGGGGAGATAGAGAAAGCTGTTGAGAGTGGGAGAGAGGCTCCCCACAATCCCCGTTTCAAGCTGGATACAAGGAAGGGGTATCCATATCTATCTGTCGGGGATCAGACAATCGGGAACTATGAAGCTCTGCGGGAGATGGCCCTGGGGGTATGGACCCCGGCCGACAGGCTGGCTATGGGTCGGTACGACAGGATGAGCCTAGCTTTAAGTGGGCCCGAGCTTGCGATGAGGGTAATGACTTTTTATCCATCTTGTACTTCGTTTTTATCCCGCCCTTTGTCTTTGTGCTAACATTTCTTTGCGATAACGTTATTTTCTTTTCCAGATGCTTCATGCTACTCAGGCGTACAATTGCAAGCTTGAAGATGACGCCCGAGTCATTAATGCCTTGAATCGGGACGTTCAAGTCCACAAGGCTGGGTGTGCCAAGGCCTTGGAGCAGGTCAAGAAGGCTAATGATAAAATACAGTCGCTGACATACAGGGCTGTCGCTGCCGAAGAAGAACTTGCATCTGCCAAGGTGACGATCTCGGAGCTCGAGGGTAAGGCTCGGGAAGTTGAGGAGATGGCCAATCGGGAATCCCAGGCTCAGGAGGCCTTAAGCAACCAAGTGCAGGCCTTAACTAAAGAGGTCGAGAAGTTAAAGACATCCGGGCTGCAGCTGCTTGAGGAAAAGGTCGAGGTTGAAAATGCTCTGGGCGTGGAAAGGTCTCAGGTAGAGATGTGCCATAAAGATGGTAAGCAGATGATCTCCCGTTTTGAGCTGACCTGCAAGTACCACTACGAGCAAGGCTGGAGGGAGTGCATAGAGGAACTTCAAAAGCCTGAAGAGGAAAGACAAATCCCCACTATTGAGGATCTGGACCTCAGCATTGGAGTTGGGCCTCCGTATGACGATCCTGAGGCTGAACCTGATGACTTGGCCTTTGGAGAGTTTCTTCAGGACGACCTGCCTGCCCCACCTTCTCGGCCTGGAACCATAGAAGACCAGCCTCTCGAGACCAACGCCTCAGATGGTAATGGGGATCTTCCTGTGGCGGAATAGGATTCTTTTTAGCTTTCGGCCTCTTCCCCTGTTTTCCTTTACTTTGTACTTGTAACAACACTTTTATTGTACTAGCCTTGGCCACGGGGGCCCTTTGAATATATAAGTGAGTTTGTTCATTCATATATATATATATATATACATATATATATATATATATTATTATTTTTTTATTTTTGTTTTTAATGAAAAAGAACGACAAACGTCATACCTATGGTAACACCTCGAGTGCTTCGTGCCCTCGGGGAGGATTCAATCACTTAGGGTTTTTTTATTCTTTATTTTTATATTTTTATAATTGATAAAACCCGACCTCTAGTGGGTTTGTGATGATCTCTCGGGCGCTTTGGGACCATGGAGAGGATTCAACACTCAGGTTTTTAAATTGATAATTGGTAAAACCCGACCTCTGGTGGGTCTATGATGATCTCTCGGGCGCTTTGGGCCCATGGAGAGGATTCAACACTTAAGTTTTTAAATTGATAATTGATAAAACCCGACCTCTGGTGGGTCTGTGATGATCTCTCGGGCGCTTTGGGCCCATGAAGAGGATTCAACACTTAGGTTTTTAAATTGATAATTGGTAAAACCCGACCTCTGGTGGGTCTGTGATGATCTCTCGGGCGCTTTGGGCCCATGGAGATGATTCAACACTTAGGTTTTTAAATTGATAATTAGTAAAACCCGACCTCTGGTGGGTCTGTGATGATCTCTCGGGCGCTTTGGGCCCATGGAGAGGATTCAACACTTAGGTTTTTAAATTGATAATTGGTAAAACCCGACCTCTGGTGGGTCTGTGAAGATCTCTCGGGTGCTTTGGGCCCATGGAGAGGATTCAACACTTAAGTTTTTAAATTGATAATTGGTAAAACCCGACCTCTGGTTAGTCTGTGAAGATCTCTCGGGCGCTTTGGGCCCATGGAGAGGATTCAACACTTAGGTTTTAAATTGATAATTGGAGATAACCCGACTTTCGGGAAAAATTGAACTTTCATTGCAATCCTTTTGGCTCTAGTGGCCTTTCCTTACACGGTCGAAAACAAAATATTTCTATGGGTAATACCTCTTTAGTCGGGATGCATTCTGTGTGTTTGGTTCCCTTCTGTTATCCGAGTTCCTGAGCAGTCTGTAGGCCCCCCGACCTATTACCTCGGTGACAGTGTAGGGTCCTTCCCATGGTTCTTGGAGCTTTCCCACGTGTCATATCTTTCGCCTAAGGACCATGTCCCCGACTTGGAATCCCCTTCTTTTTACTCTCTTGTTGAAATGACTCCTGACCCGTTGTTGATAAGCTGCTAGTCTTATCCCGACAATGTCTCGCCTTTCTTCCACCAGGTCAAGCTCGTGAGATAAGCGTTGATTGTTTGATCTTTCATCCCAGGCCAACGACCTCAATGTCGGGACGGCATATTCGGTCGGGATTACGGCTTCTGACCCATATGCCATGGCAAAGGTTGTTTCACCGGTCGGTTGCTGGGGCGTCGTTCTATATGACCATAATACCTCTGGTAATTTGTCCAACCACGCTCCTTTTGCCTTCTCGAGTTTCTTTGCAAGGGTGCTAAAAATCGAACGGTTGGTCCTTTCTGCTTGCCCATTGCCTTGAGGGTACCCCACCGAGGAGGTGTTTTGGTTAATCCCATGCTCGATCAGAAATGACCTGACTGGTTCACAGTCTAAATTTGTGCCGTTGTCCATCATGATAGTCCTTGGTACCCCGAACCGGCAGATGATGTGACTCCATATGAACTTCACCACGTGGCTGCCCTTTATAGAGGGATAGGCTTCGGCCTCAACCCATTTGGTGAAATAGTCGGTTGCAAGGAGCACGTGGGTCTTCGAGCCAATGGCTTTTGGGAGAGGTCCGACTATATCCATTCCCCAACGGGCAAAAGGATGCAGAACGATTGTCGGGTTTAAGAACTCTAGTGGCTGGAGTATAGCGTCACCGTGCATCTGACATGCTTTGCATTTACGCACATATTCCTCTGTATCCCGGGACAGATAGGGCCAAAAGTAACCCTGGGATAGGATTTTATGGGCGAGAGATCGGGCACCCGAGTGATTTCCACAAGCCCCTGCGTGTATCTCTTGCATCACAATCTCTGCCTCTGAGGGGGTGACGCATCTCAAATACGGACCTGAAAAAGATCTTCTATAGAGCTGTCCCTGGATGATTGAGTACCGGGCTGACTTCATTCTAATTTTTCTGGCCTCCGCCTTATCAATTGGGAGCGTCCCGGCATTGAGGTAATCGATTATGGGATCCATCCAGCTAGGCTCTTGGGGTACTAGGCATACCAGATCGTCGGGACTCTGAATACTTGGAGTAACGATGAAGTCGGTCAGTACAACCCTGGTCATATCTTCACCAGCAGCAGACGCCTGATTAGCCAAATGGTCGGCCGAGGTATTCTCTTCCCGAGGGATTTGGGTAAATGTTAACTTTTGAAAACCTTCGGACTCCTCGAGCACCAGTTCTCTGTAAGACTCCATTTTGGGATCTCTGGTTTCGTACTCTCCGGTTATTTGTCTGATTATTAGCTGGGAGTCACTGTATACGGATAGGGATTATATTTGCAGGCTTTTGGCCATTCTCAGGCCTGATATGATTGCCTCGTACTCCGCCTCGTTGTTAGTGGCCGGGAATTGCAACTGCATCGAGGCTTTCAACTTAGTCCCGTCGGGAGTATGGATTTCTAGCCCGACTCCTGCTCCATTGGCGCTTACCGAGCCGTCCACGAATAGTTTCCATGTTTCTAACTCAACGGGTTGATCTGCTTCGTCGGTCTCCCCTTCTAATAGGAAATCAGCCACGGCCTGACCTTTGATCGAGATCCTGGGAACGTAGGTTATATCATAAATCCCTAGCTCAATGGCCCACTTGGAGATCCTTCCGGAAAGGTCGGGCTTCGCCATAAGTACCCGAATAGGAGTAGAAGTGGGGACGATGATCTAGTGGGCCTCAAAGTAGTGTCTAAGACGTCGTTTGGCATTGACCAAGGATAAAACTAACTTTTCTTGCTTGGTATACCGTGTCTCGGGATCAGCCAAGGCTTTATTGGTATAAAAGATGGGCATTTGGAGGTTCCTGTCCTCTTTAATGAGCACGGCGCTGGTTGATACTGATGATACCACCAGATACAAGAGTAGTACATCATCGGGTTCGGGTGTCGCAAGAATTGGGGGCTTGAGCATGTATTCTTTTAATCGGGATAGGGATTTAGTCTGCTCGGGCCCCCACACTTCTCCTTTTTTGGCTCTGATAGCCTGGAAGATGGGTCGGCATCGGTCGGTCAGCCTTGCGATGAACCTGCTTAAGGCTACAACCTTTCCTGTCAGGATTTGGACTTCTTTGTGTGTGGTTGGTTCTCTCATCTTGAGCAGAGCCTTCACTTGTGTCGGGCTGGCCTGTATTCCCGATCGGTCGACTATGTGTCCCAAGAATTGCCCTGATGATACCCCGAAGGAGCACTTGGCTGGATTGAGCTTCATCTCGTGTTTCCTCAAGGCATCAAATACTTTCCGGAGATGTTCTAAATGGTCAGTTTTAGCTCTGCTCTTCACAACTGTATCATCAATGTAAGCCTCTACCACTGTGCCCATCATTCCTTTAAATATCTTGTTCACTAGTCTTTGAAACGTAGCTCCTGCATTCTTTAGTCCGAAAGGCATAACCTTAAAACAATATGTACCTGTCTCGGTAATGAATGAGGTCTTTTCTTCATCTATCTGGTCCATTGGGATTTAGTTGTATCCCGAGTAAGCATCCAGGAAGGTCAGCCTATCGTAGCCTGCGGTAGCATCGACCATTTGGTCTATTTTGGGCAGGGGGAAGCTGTCTTTCGGACAAGCTTTGTTTAGGTCGGTGATGTCGACACAGACTCGCCATTTCCCGTTCTTTTTCTGCACCACCACCACATTGGCTAACCACTCGGGATACTGAACTTCCCTGATGAAGCCGGCTTCAAGCAATTTCGACATTTCGTTTGCTATGATCTGGTTCCTTTGGCTTCCCATTCGCCTCTGTTTCTGTCGGACGGGTCAGATATTTGGATCGACATGTAATGTATGTCGGGCTATCGAGGGGTCGATGCCGGGCATATCAGTATGCTCCCATGCGAAGACATCATGATTATCCTGTAAGAAAGTTGTCAGTTCATTTAATTCACAAGTGGTGAGCTTTGTACCTGCGTAGGTAACCTTGTCGGGTTGACTCGGCAACACAGAAACCGGTTGCAGAGGTTCTACGATGATTGAGGAACCTGACTCCTCGTCCTGTAATTGCTATTTGGGCTGCGGGTCGATGTCCTGATCCTCTTCCCGGGACCTCTTCCGATCGGGATTACCTTTCATTTCTTTGATAGTGATGGCATAACATTGCTTGGCGGCTACTTGATCTCCTCCGATATCAATTACGTCGAAACCATTCGGCCCGATGCATCTCATCATCTGATGGAGGGTCGAGGGAACGCCTTGCATCCTGTGAATCCATCCTCTACCCATAAGCAGATTGTAAGAGGGCTTCACGTTCACTACTACGAAGGTCTCTGTCAGAGTCCTCCGTGTTACTGACACAGGCAGGCTGATCTCCCCGAGGGATTCGACTTGCTTCCCGTCGAACCCGGTAATTGGATTTCTGGCCGTCACAATCTCCCTCGGGTCGATCTCCAATTTATCGAAAGCCCACTTGGTCATGATATTTGCACTGCTCCCCGGATCAATCATGACCCTCCGGACAAGGCATCCCGAGACCATTAGAGAGATAACTAATGGGTCGTCGTGTGGGACCTGGATGTCCCGGAGGTCATCCTGGGAGAAAAGTATATGAGACTGCCCCGTTCGGTGATGAACTTCGTTTACCCCGGCTATCCTGCTGACGTGATGGGCCCTCCTCATTTGTGATCGTCTTGACCCTTCGGCACTACGCGAGTCAGGACCTCCATGGATCATATTGATGATTCTGACCGGATGAGCTGGAGCCTGATTCCGTGGGTTGTTCTGTGCGGGTTGATGGACTCTCGGGCCATCCCGCTGAATATAGTCCTTTAGCTCCCCTCGGGCTATCATCATCTCGACCTAGCGTCTCAGGTTCCTGCATTCATTTGTTGTATGGCCAAAATCACTGTGGAAGGCGCAGTGCTTTGATATATCTCTCTGGTCCAGGGGTTGTCTGATTGGGGGAGGAGTCTGGAAGATCCCTCTGGCTTTGTTTTCCTGGAAGAGCTTTGCGAGGGTCACTTTCAACGGGGTGATCTTCTCTTCGAATCTGGTGTGTCTCTTGGGATGTGGAGGAAATTGAGGTGAAGATGGGATCGTGGGATTTGAGCGCTTACGACTATTCGGATGTCGGGATGTATCCGAAACCTTATCCTTCGACCTGACTTCCACATTGATCAACGCCGCTCTTTTCTGTCGGGTTGCTTCCTCCTCTTCGATCCTCAAATGGCCCTGAGCCCTAGAATTGAGTTCTCCAATTCCCGAGGGGGGTCGCTTCACAAGTGATTGATGGAACTTGGTCCCCGGGATTAATGTCATTCTGAAGGCCTCCACGGCTGAGTGTTGGTCGCAGTTGTCGATGGAGGACGACTCGACGTTGAATTTGGACAGGAAGCTCTTGAGAGACTCGCCTTTTTCTTGTGTCATGGTGAAGAGGCTCGAGATGGTTTTCTTTTGCCTCTTGTTCCCAAAATACTGGGCAACAAAGAGGTCGGACAATTGCTACCAACTGCCAATAGATCTCGGCGGCTGCTTCCTGAACCAGAGGAGTGGCGCGTCGATGAGACTGGTTGGGAAGACTTTGCAGAGCAAGGCTTCGTTGTCGGCATACATGGTCATTTTTTGATAGATTTGGTAAATATGTTCCTCGGGATTCTTTGTTCCATCATAGGGAGTGAATCTGGGCATGACGAACTTCTTGGGGAACGGTTCCCTGGTAATTTCGAGAGTGAACGGTGACTGAACGGTTTCGGCAGAGGCCTGGAGGGCCTGGTCGTCGGTAGATCGGGCCCTCAGATCCCTCATAACTTTCTTCTGAAACTCCGCCATCATCTCCTGGAGCTTCTGTGACGTCAGAGGCTCATCGGTGACGGGAACGTCGCCTGTGGTCGGGTCCTTGCCTGACCGGTGAGAGGTCTCGTCGTGTTCCTCCCGTGGTTTGGCTTACTCCTGGATCTGTGATTGATCCGGAACTGCCGGTGGGATAGCTGCTCGATTCATCCTTGCTAATAACTCATCGCTTCTTCTCTCCGCCGCCAGGCTCCTTGCCTCGGCGGCTTGGCTACGTTTTTCGGCTTCCTCGAGCTGTCGTAGGAGATGCTCAATCATCGGCGGAGCACTCGGTTGTCGGTCGCCGGGGATCAGTGCCTCTGAATGGGATCTGGTCACATGCATGGCTATATCTGGAATGAGAGGATGATGCTGAAGGTTTGGTGGTTATATCTGGGTTTCATTTAGCTTTTTGAGGTGGGAAGATGGTCGGCGGAAATGACCTAATTTCCCACAGACGGTGCCATTGTATAGATACAAAATTTGCACAACACAAAAAGATGCTCTCTCATTACTCTTCATTGACTTATATACATTTTCCCTATGGGCTTTTGGCCCATTAGGGCAACATTTTCTATTTTTGATTTTTTCCCAAACTTTACACGTCAGCTACTTTTTCCACATTTATAACGCTACTTTGAGCTAAAAGTTTATTCTAGAATCTTCGAGTTGCTTCATGTTCTTCGGGTCGGGTTACAGAATGGAGTCTCGGGATGGACTGCAGGGCTGACGTCTTGGTCGGGTCGTGTCGGTCCGGTACAGGGTCTGGGCCATCATCCATGATAATTATCTCGGGCTATCCAGAATCGGTCTGGTCGAGATCCACTTTTGTATGGGCCGGGAAAACCGTCATGTACAGGTAGGTACTCTCAATTCGGTCGGGATAACGGCTTCAGAACCATAGGCCATGGCGAAAGGGGTCTCTCATGTTGGTTGTCTTGGAGTAGTCCGATAGGACCACAAGACATCGGGCAATTTCTCCAGCCAGGCTCCTTTTGCCTCCTTAAGCTTTTTCCTGAGTGTATTAAAAATCATCCTGTTGGTCCTTTCAGCCTGTCCATTTCCCTGTGGATAGCCAATGGAAGAAGTGTTCTGATTGATCCCATGATTTGCCAGGAATGCTTGAACTTTCCGGTTATCCAAATTGGTGCCATTATCCATCATTATAGTTTGGGGTAAACCGAATCTACAAATGATGTGGCTCTAGATGAATTTTATAACATGGCTACTTTTGATAGTGGAGTATGCCTCGGCTTCCACCCACTTGGTAAAGTAATCAGTAGCCAGAAGAACATGTGTGGTAGATCGTATAGCTTGCGGGAGAGGTCCCACAATATCCATACCCCATCGGGCAAAGGGGTGAGGGATAATTGTTGGGTTCAGTAATTCCGGAGGTGGATGAGTGGCATTTCCATGAAATTGGCACTTTTTGCAGTGTCGGGTGTCGACCTCAGCGTCCCTTGACATATAAGGCCAGAAGTATCCCTGTGTGAGAGCTTTATGGACTAAATACCTCCCTCCGGAATGATTGCCACATGATCATGCATGAAAATCTTCCATGACCGCAGAAGCTTCGGAGGGCGTGAGACATCTCAAATATGGCCCGGAGAAAGACTTGCGGTATAGTTGGCCGTTGTATAGACCATATCCGGCGGCTTTCATTTTTTATCTTCTAGGCTTCTGGTTTTGATTCAGGTAATGCATCGGTCCTCAAATAGTCTGCTATGGGGTCCAGCTTGGCTCCCAAGGAATGACCATCACGTCTTCGGAGGGCTCCAAACTTGATCGGATGACGAAGTCCACTAGTGTTATTTGAGTCATAATTTCCCCTACTGCGGAGGCCTGGTTAACCAGACGATATGTCATGATATTAGCCCCTCTGGGGATCTATTCAAAGGTTAACTGCTGGAATTCCTCGGCCTCTTTTAGTACCAAATTCCTGTACGCTTCCATTTTAGGCTCTCAGGTTTCATACTCCCCATTTAACTGTCGTACGACCAACTGGCAATCACTCCGTATCTCTGCTTTCTGTACTTGAAGGCTTCAGGCCAACCGAATCCCTGCTAGAAGGGCCTCATACTCGGCTTCGTTGTTGGAGGCAGAAAACTCCAATCGAACGTATTGCTGGATTTTAGTGTCATCTGGTGTCATGAATTCTACACCGATTCCTGCTCCGTTGACATTTGATGATCCGTCTATGAACACAACCCATAAGCCAGGTTCATTTTCTTTTAAAGAGTCTGTAGTTTCTGTTTCCAACAGAAAGTCAGCTACCTCTTGTCCTTTGATGGCAGTTCAGGGGACATAGGTTATGTCAAAAATCCTGAGTTCTATTGCCCATTTGGATACTCTCCCTGATAACTCAGGTTTCGCCATTATGGATCTGATCGGGGTCGCAGTTGGCACTACGATCGGATGTGCTTCAAAATGCCGAATATGTCGATTTGCATTGATTAGTGATAGTACCAGCTTCTCTTGCTTCGAATAACGGGTTTCTGCATCAGTAAGGGTTTTGCTGGTGTAGAAGACTGGTATCTGGTACCCCTTATCCTCCTTGACCAGAGCGGCGCTGGTAGATGTCACAGATATGGCTAGATACAAGTGTAACGGCTCGTCTGCTTCTGGGGTTGCCAATATATGAGGCTTTGCCATGTAGATTTTAAGTTTTTTTAAGGCTTTTGATTGTTTTGGCCCTCAAACCTCTCATTTTACCGACTTTATAGTTTGAAAGAATGGTCAGCACCGATCAGTTAAACGAGAGATAAAACGGCTAAGGGTTGCCACTCTTCCGGTTAGTACCTGGATCTCCTTACGGGATCTTGGCTCTGCTGACTTCATGAGAGCTTTGACTTGTGCTGGGCTAGCTTGTATTTCCGTCCGATCAACTATGTATCCCAAGAATTGGCCCGAGGATACTCCGAAAGAACATTTGGATGGGTTGAGATTCATCTTGTACTTTCTGAGGGTGTCGAACACCCGCTGCAGATTGGTCAGGTGACCACTTTTTGCCTTGCTTTTGACCACCGTGTCATCAATGTAGGCTTCTATGGTAGATCCCATCATGCCCTGGAAAACCTTACTGACCAACCTCTGAAAGGTTGCACCTGCATTTTTTAGTCTGAAAGGCATAACTGTGTAACAATATGTACATGATTCAGTGATGAAGGCATTATTTTCCTCGTCATCTGGGTTCATTCGTATCTGGTTATACCCAGAGTATGCATCCAGAAAACTCAAGCGCTCGAATCCTGCGGTGGCATCTACCATCTGATCGATCTTTGGTAATGGGAAACAATCCTTCGGGTATGCTCTGTTCAGGTCGGTGAAGTCCATGCACACCCTCCATTTCCCGTTCTTCTTCTGAACCACAACCACGTTTTCCAGCCAGGAAGGATATTGTACCTCCTTAATGAATCCTGCTTGGAGGAGCTGGTCAACCTCTTCAACTATGATCTGGTTTTGGTGAGCCCCCATTCGCCTTTGTTTCTGCCTGACAGGTTTTGCACTGAGATCCATGTTGAGGAAATGCTGGGCTACAGATGGATCGATGCCGGTCATAGGCCCCATGCATATACGTCAGCATTGGAGTGTATGGGGGCCTCTATTTCTTCCTTTTCTTGTGCATCGAGGCCAGAACCGATATAAGTCAACCTCTCAGGGTGATCGGGGTAGATCTGAACTTCTAGCAAAGGTTCATCTATTATTGATGACCCCGCACCCTCCTCCTGTAATTGCTATTGATCATCGGGTACCACATTGGATCATGATTCTCGTTCCAGTTCTGTCCTTTTCCTCAGACTTTTCATGGTGACAGTGTAGCATTCCTTGGCTGCTACTTGATCTCCCCTGATGTCAATCACATCAATTCCGTTTGGATCGATGCACCGCATGACTTGATGCATGGTTGAAGGAACTCCGTGCATCTGATGGATCCAACCCCTGCCCATAAGGAGATTATATGAGGGTTTGACATCCACCACCACAAAAGTTTCTCTAAGTGTGCGCCTTACCGTTGTCACTGGTAGTTGGATCTCTCCCACTGGTTCCACTCTTCTGCCATCAAATCCGGCTATCGGGCTTCTGGAAGGGACTATCTCCTGAGGGTTGATCTCTAACTTCTCAAAGGCCCATTTGGTGATAATGTTGGCGCTACTTCCTGGGTCAATCATTACCTTCTTGATCAGGCAGTTTGAGACCATGAGTGAGAGGACCAAATGATCGTCATGTGGTGATTGAATGTTCCGCATGTCTGCCGAAGAAAAATTTATACGTGCATCCTCTTTCAGGCTTCGAAACTCGTTGATTTCCCCAATCTTTCGCAGCTTCTGGGCTTGACACATCTGGGATCTACGGGCTTCGTCAGCTTCTGACTGACTTGGGCCACCGTGAACCATGTGAATGACTCTTATGGGATGTCCCACTGCTCCCTTGGTGAGCGTGTGTGACGTTTGATCTTGTCGGGTGCCCTCCTTAGCAACGTACTCCGTCAATTCCCCTTTCGCTATCATAGCTTCTACTTGCCTCCTAAGGCTTCTGCGCTCGTTAGCATGGTGTCCGTACTCACCATGGAAGGCACAATGTCTTGACATGTCTCTTTGGCCCATTGGTTGTCTGATGGGTGGTGGTAATCGAAAGATTAATTTACCCTTAATCTTCTGATACAGTTTGGCCAGGGTAACCTTTAATGGAATAATCTTGTCCTCAAATCTCTAACGTTTCTCTGGGACTGGGGAAGGTGTAGGAGGAGCACCTGGCCGCTTTCGATCGGTTGCCCGATCCTTAACTTTTGGTTCGGATACTCTTGCCTCTATGTTTGCAATGGTTGTCCTTCTTTGTCGTATGCCCAGTTCTTCTTCCATCCAGAGGTGCCCTTACGCCCTGGAATTTAGTTCCCCGATGTTTGCAGGTGGCCTTTTGACCAAAGACTGATGGAACTTGGTTCAGGGATCAAGGCCATTCTGAAAGCCTCAACGGCTGAATGCTGATCGTAATTGTCAATTGAAGACATCTCCATGTTGAAACGCGAGACAAAGCTTTTCAGGGATTCACCTTTTTATTGGATCATGGTAAATAGACTGGAGATGGTCTTTCTTTGTCTTTTATTGCCGAAGTACTAGGCAATGAACAACTCATAAAGGCTAAGCCAACTTCCAATTGATCGGGGTGGTTGCTTCCTGAACCATAGCAGGGCTGCTTCGGTCAAGCTGGTGGGAAAGACTTTGCAGAGTAGGGCTTCGTTCTCATTGTAGACATTCATTTTTGTATGGACGTGGTAGATGTGTTCCATCGGATCCTTTCTGCCATCGAACAAGGTAAATTTTGGTAGTCTAAACCTCTCCGGGTAGGGCACGCTGGTGATCACCAGGGTGAACGGAGTCTGCACAACGTTGATGGATGCCTCGGAGGCCAGATCGTTTGGGGTCTGAATCTTCAGATCCTTAAGCACCTCCCTTTGGAATCTAATCATAATCTCTTCCAACTTTTTCATGGTTAGAGTCTCCTTGGGATTGTGCGTCTCGAGCACTTGTAGGGATGATTATGCGTGTTCCTCCCTATCGTTGTTGGACTTCGCGTGTTGGTTATCTCTTTCTGACTGGTGGCCTGCGGACCGTTCCTGCTAGTTGGTTTGTTCACCATTCGGGGTTTCTCGAGGGTTTTGCAACAAGGCCAGTTTGGCCACCAACTCGGCGTTCTGCCTCTCCAATTCGGCAGTTTTTTCCTCCAAGGCTCGCCTGATCGGATTTTCGGTTTGTGAAGGTTGGCCTCCATTCGGAGGTAACTCGGATTGCTGGGAACGGGTGATAACCGCCATGGATGGTGTAAGTCTAAGCTCTTCGTAGAGAATGGGAAGCTATTGAAAAGAAAGATTTCAATAAAAGTGTTTTCCACAGACGACGCCAATTATGTAGATGCAGAAAAATACACAATAATAATTGGGTTAAAAATTGGATCCTTTATTCAATATTTGGCCATGTATTTATACACAATTTTGGTAAATGGGTCAAGCCCATTGACCCAAGTTTATCAATCCCTTAAATCATGGGTTTTGATAAACTATTTTCTTTTTTGGACTCTCTTTTCCATAAGTAGGATAACTCCTTGACTTATGGATCACTCATCTTCTAGAGAATTCTATGGGCCTATCAGTACCATGGCCCATTAATCGTTCGGCCCATCAGTTCTACGACCCATCAGTCACGCGGCTCATCAGTCCTATGGCCCATCTATATTGGGCCATGTAATTTCTGACTATTACAATGATGTGTTCAAGAAATGGAAGGCTATATTATACAATGAGACAAGTTTGAAGATCAAAATGTTAAGATCCGACAATGGTGGAGAATATCAGGACACTGGGTTCAAAAAAATTTGTTATGAGAACGGTATCAAATTAGAAAAGACTGTTCCACGTACACCACATCAGAATGGCATAACATAACGTATGAACCAGACATTGATTGAGAGAGCCAGAAGCATGCGCATTCAGGCAGGGTTGCCAAAATAGTTCTGGGTAGAAACAGTTAGTACAACATCGTATCTAATCAATAGAGGTCCATCAGTACCATTGGAGCACAGAATACCAGAAGAGGTATGCAGCGGTAAAGAGGTAACACTTTCATATTTAAAAGTTTTTAGTTGTGTTGCATATGTACATGTTAGTGATAATGTAAAGGATAAGCTTGATCCCAAGTCACATAGATATACTTTCATTGGCTACGGCGGTGATAAGTATGGCTACCATGTGTGGGATGATCAGAACCGAAAGGTGATCCGAAGCAGAGATGTATTATTCAATAAAAAAATGATGTACAAGGATAGACACACAACTACCTCAAAGCCTATAACACAGAGTGATCCTATGTGTGTTGAGTTAGATGATGTTCAAGACAGTGAGAGTATTTACTCAGAAGAACAGATTGAAGATGACACTACTCAACTGGATGATACACCGCAGTCTCCGACTCTTATTTATGTACCTCGGAGGACTTCACGGCCGCATGTGCCGAACAGGAGATATATGAATTATTTATTGCTCACAGATGGAGGTGAACCAGAATACTACGATGAAGCATGTAGTGTAACAGATGTGAGCCAGTGGAAGCTTGCAATGGAAGATGAGATGAAGTCTCTTATCTCCAACAAGACATGGAAGCTAACCAAGCTGCCGGTGGGAAAGAAATCTCTCCATAACAAATGGGTCTACAGGGTCAAAGAAGAACATGATGGTTCTAAGAGGTACAAGGCGAGACTCGTAGTAAAAGGCTTTCAGTAGAAAGCGGGAATCAACTACACCGACATATTTTCTCCGGTTGTGAAACTGAATACCATTCGTTCAGTTCTTAGTATTGTTATAGCAGAAGGTTTGCACCTAGAACAGTTAGATGTTAAAATTATTTTCCTCCATGGTGACCTAAAGGATGAGATCTATATGCAGCAACCGAAAGGTTTCTCAATGAAAGGTAAAGAGAAACTTGTGTATAAGTTGGAAAAAAGCTTGTATTATTTGAAATAAGTTCCAAGAGAGTGGTACAAGAAGTTCAATGGATTTATGAAGAGACATAGTGACAACAAGTGTAACGCTGACCATTGTTGCTACTTTAAGAGGTTTGACATGAGTTACATCGTCCTCCTATTTTATGTTGACGACATGTTAGTAGTTGGGTCTGATTTTGCAAAAATCAGCAAGTTGAAGACGCAGTTGGCAAATGAGTTCGAGATGAAGGACTTAGGCACAACAAAACAAATTCTTGGTATGAGAATCAACAGAGATAAACAGAAGGGTACTTTACAGTTACGGATGGTAACAGGTCGGGTTTGGTACGGGCTTAGCTAATACCGTTACCACCCCATTTAAAAATTACTAATACCAAACCCACCCCAAACCTGCGACGGGTTGGAATCGGTAATACCATTACCATCCCGTCGGTATAATCAGGTTCCATCGGGTTACCATCGGTAATAAAATGGCATGAACATTTTTCATCTTGTTATTTAAATTAAACATTTTTTTCTTTTTCCTGCTCTTGTTTGTACAACAAGTGTAAATTGCACAGGTTTACAATAGATAAATTGAAATATGCAAATCCGTGATTATGCAAGTGGAGAGGAGAAGGAAGGAAATGCGTAAACATTCTCGGTCTGGACTGCCTTTTACAATATAATCAAACAACATCAGCACACTCACAAGTGCAAGAATTTCAATTAATTTTTACTGTATTATGATAGACTCGATGGGTTCAGAAAACACTTGCAACAGTCCAAACAAAGATGCAATTGGTTTAGGATTATAGCTATGGATGGAATTTTTTTTTTGGATAAGTAAGTAGTAATAGGAAAGGCACTCAAGCGGGGAGCGCATGGATGGAGTTTACCATGGTCATATATCTTCCAGGTGAAGTCAAGAACTTTAAATCAATGAAAATCTAGAAACAAATACTTCAAGCTTATAAATACATTTAAATATAAACGACAACCAACAAATTAACAACCTCAAAAAAAAAAAAATCAAGATGCACTACCTCTAAATTTGTAATTTAACAGCCATTTCTTTCAAACCACATACATCCCCTGAAAGCAGTTTATACTACAGAAATGAACCATTACACTAGTGGTTGCATTTTCTATTTCTAATCATGTAAGCAATCACAAGGTTCGGTAATCACAGCAATCTCATCTACTGTTAATTATATATATATATATATATATATATATATATATATATATATATATATATATATGTATTACCTGAACTGCGAAGAGCACAAGGAGAGGGAAGAGGCGGTCTTGTAGAGAATCGAGATGGTGACGGGGAGACCACAACACAAAGAATTGCTTCTTCAGCCAGATCTAGCCCCTAGGGCTTGACATTTGAGAAGGAGTTTTAGTTGTCTGAGACTCTGATAGAGCGGCGCTTGAGAGTTTAGATAGATGATATCATGTATCAAATTAGGTTTAAACTTGACTTGGGTTTGGGTAATGGGGTTTGTTTGGGCATAGGAGTAGGATTGTCCACTATAGGATTAAGATTGTTTGGGTACAAGTTTTAGACTATTCTAGGATTTATAAAATTTTAAATTTTTATCTTTATTGATATTTTATATTTTTAAACTTAATTAAATATATATAAATCAAATTATCCTTATATTAGTATATGATTTAAATAATTTAATTGATTGAAATTGAATAAATCTCAACCCAAAATAGTGAAATTAAATTCAACGGAGTAAATTCCCTAATTTAAATTAGATTAATTGTGTTCAATTGAGTGAAATAAATAAAATACCCAACACAAAGTAATGAAATTAAGTTCAATTGAGTAAATTGTCTAATTTAAATTAGATTAATTGAGTTCAATTGAGTGAAATTGACAAGATCTTCAACACAAAGTAATGAAATTGAGTGAAATTAAATTCAATTAAGTAAATGCCCGACTCAAATTAGTTAAATTGGCTTCAACTTAATGAAATTGAGTGAATACCTAATTCAAATTAGTCTAATTGATAAAAATCTCAACTCAAAATAGTGAAATTAAATTCAACTGAGTAAATTCCCTAATTTAAATTAGATTAATTGTGTTCAATTGAGTGAAATAAATAAAATACCCAACACAAAGTAATGAAATTAAGTTCAATTGAGTAAATTTCCTAATTTAAATTAGATTTATTGAGTTCAATTGAGTGAAATTGACAAGATCCCCAACACAAAGTAGTGAAATTGAGTGAAATTAAATTCAATTAAGTAAATTCCCGACTCAAATTAGTTAAATTCACTTCAACGAAACTGATAAAATTCACAATTTAAATTAGTGAAATTGGTTTCAACTTAATGAAATTGAGTGAATCCCTAATTCAAATTAGTCTAATTGATAAATTTCTCAACTCAAAATAGTGAAATTAAGTTCAATTGAGTAAATTTTATAATTCAAATTAGTTTAATTATGTTCAATAGAGTGAAATTGAACAAATCATCAACACAAAGTAAAATTAAGTAAAGACCCCAATTTAAAATAGTGAAATTGACTTCAATTAATTAAAATTAAGTAAATAATCCAATTTAAACTTGTTTGATTGTATTCAATTGAATGAAATTGATAAAATTCACAACTTAAAGTAGTTAAATTGAGTGAAATTAAGTTTAATTGATGAAAATCTCCAACTCAAAGTAATTAAATTGAGTAAAATTGACAAGGTTCCTAATTTATATTACTGAAATTGATTTTAATTGGAGGAAATTGAATAAACTGGCGAGTTACCAACGGGTTTTTAGCGGGGCGGGTCGGGTTCGGGTTCTCGCGGGGCGGGTTACCATCAGGTTCTTAGCGGGTCGGGTTCGGGTTCTACCGGGTCGGTTCCGGGTCGGGTTACCAATGGGTTTCACAGGAAACCCGAACCCGTTTCGGGTTTTCAATTTTCATACCTAACCCGCCCCAAACCCGTTTATATGTGTACCGTCGGGTTCTTAACGGAACGGATCGGGTCGGAATCCCGCCGGGTCGGACCATTTTGCCATCCCTATTTACAGTTGTCTCAGGCTGACTACGTTGAACGGGTTCTGAAGAGATTCAACATGAGTGATGCTAAACCGGTTAGCACACCTTTGACTAGTCACTTTCGATTATTAAAAGAGCAGTCTCCCAAGTCAGAAGCAGAGACGAAAAATATGGCCAATGTTACATATGCTTCAGTCATTGGTAGCTTGATGTATGCGATGGTTTATACAAGACCAGATATTGCATATGTAGTGGGAGCAGTCAACAGGTTGATGTCCAATTCAAGGAAGACTCATTGGGAAGTAGTGAAGTGGATATTGCGATATCTACAAGGTACCACAGAAAGATACATTTGTTTTGGTAAAGGCAAAGTGAATTTACATGGCTATATGGATTCAGATTTTGCTGGTAAGATAGACTATAGAAGAAGCACAACTGGTTATGTTTTTACAGTAAGTACTACAACAGTCAGTTAGATTTCGTAGTTACAGAAAATCATAGCGTTATCTACTACAGAGCCTGAGTATGTAGTTGTGATAGAGGCTAGCAAATAAATGATTTAGTTACAAGGATTGTTGGCAGAGTTGGGATTTGAGCAAGAGAAGAGTGTTTTGCATACTGATAGTCAGAGAGCCATACATCTGGCGAAGAATTCAGCATTTTATTCGAGAACGAAACATATAGATCTTCGTTATCAGTTCATCAGATCTCTATTAGAGGATGAAGTTTTGACTCTTGAGAAGATTTAAGGAATCAAGAATTCGGCCGACATGTTGACCAAAGTGGTGACAATAGAGAAACTGAAGTTGCACAACTTCAGTGGGTATTCAAGCTTGAAGACAAAAATGAGGGCATCGTACTGCACTGATCATTGATGGTGGCAACATCGTTAAGTGGGAGATTGTTATATATATAAAGGTGACTCATTTGTATTGAAAGTTGTCTCGCATCGACTAAAAGGCAAAACCACCTCTATATCATTCCCTATAAATATAGGGCATCTCTTATTATATTGTGTGCACAAATAGAGAGAGAGAATAAAAGAGATACATGCTAGTATTCTTCTTGGTGAGAGTTAGGAATAGTATAAGCTTATATTATTCCGGTGATACATGCACGAGTATACACTGTGTGTGGGTGTGTTTGATCTGCTGATCAACCCCTTGTAATCCTCTCTTTAATTATAGTGAAACGGTATTCTCAGTGGACGTAGGCTTATTTGGCCAAACCACTATAAATATTTATGTCCATTGTTTGGTGTGTGTTTGTGTGCATTTTCTGATTTGCAAGTACACACGACTTCTAACACTGTTCTTGGGCGGGTGTAAAAACCCTAACAAAAGGACCATTTCCAAATATCTCAAATTTCAAAGACAAATTCTTCCTACCAACCCCACTTGTTTGGCCCATCAAATTTGTGAGAAATCATTTTTAAGAATAAAGAGATCTTTCACCCTTTGAAACAGAAGACAACACCGAAGAAGTCGATTCACCGTGCTTTTCTTGTTTTACTTTTTACTAGAACAAAAGTAATGTTTTGTTATAGAGGGATACAAATAAGTAATCAAGGTAATATTGGTATTATAAATTTATTGTTGAAGTTGAAATTGAAATTACAAATAATAAGTCTTATAATATTTCTTTTCTTTTTTACAATTATAAAATATTAAAAACTCCAATTTAGTGCTTCTGAAATTTGCAGGAGGGCCGAAATGTTGGAAGTCTACACTTCAGCCCGTAGTCGCATTGTTTACAACATAAACATAGTACATGGCAGTTACTGAGGCTGCAAAGGAAGTTTTGTGGATGAAAGGTTTGGTAAGAGAACTTGATATTGATCAAGATGGAGTTCAGTTGCATTGTGATAGCTAGAATGTCATTTATATGACAAAACACTAGGTATATCATGCGAGAACCAAACATATAGATGTGAGGTTTCATAAGATAAGAGAGTTGGTGTCTACATGTGATATTCTTTTGCAGAAGATACACACTACAAAGAATGCAACAAATATGTTGACAAAACTGTTGACTACAGATAAGTTCAAGCATTGCTTGGACTTGACAAATGTTCTTTGTGTTAAAAAAAAAGAGACCCCCTCAACAGACTGAGTTCGAGGTAATGCAAGAGATTTTCAAGGTGGCAGGATATTCGCCAAGGTGGAGATTGTTGGATGATGACTCATGATCCAGGAAGGAAGTTACAGCAGGCCTTGGGTCCAAAGGGCGGGTCGGGAGGCCCGTGGCGGAGCTTAGATTGTTGGGCATCAACTAACTTGTTGGTATTTTACCAGTGCATATGAATTATGTGTATATATATCATTATAACCCTAATTCGGTGATAAACGAAATACGAAGACTGTTCTGGTTAATGTAGGTCACATTGATCGAACCACGTACAAATCTTGTGTGTTCTTGATTCTTTATTGTTTTATTATTTACAATTGATCTATAGTTTTAACACCCAGATATTGAAATGTTTCACTAATGCCAATAATAACCAGTTGTGGAAGGAGGCACATGGCCAACATTGGTAGTGAGTTGGTTTGGACTTGGTGGGCCCGTACTATATCGAGTCGTTTAGGGCTCGTTTGGTAGGCGGTCCGGTCTGGTCTTATCTAGGTGGTGTTCTGAAAGTCTGTTTGGTAAAGTTGTATGGTCTTATGGTCTTATTCAAGTTGTTTGGTCTTATGTTTGGAAAATAATACAAAAAATAAAAAAACAATATATAAAATTCAAAAAATATATTAAGTATGAAAAATATAATTTTTTTGAAAATAATATAATAAATTCAAAAATAATATATTTTTCAAATTTTATAAATTATTTCGAATTTTTATATTATTTTTTGAATTTTATATATTATTTTTTGAATTTTTATATTATTTTCAAATTTTTTATATTTTCTCAAATATATATATATATATATATATCTAATTTTGTATATTATTTTTGAATTTTATATTTTTTGCAAATTTTATACATTATTTCAAAACTTATATATTATTTTTTAAATTATATATATATATATATATATATTTAAAATTTTAAATATTAATTTTGATTTTTATATATTTGTTTTCGAATTTAATACATTATTTTAAAAAAATTATATTATTTTTCAAATTTTATATATTATTTTCGAATTTTATACATTATTTTTTATTTTTTCTATTATTTTGGAATGTTTTTATTTTCCCAAATTTTAAATATATGTTTTGCATTTTATATATTAATTTTGAATTTTATATATGTATTTCAAATTTTATACATTATTTCAAATTTTTTATATTATTTTTTTAATTTTATATATTATTTTC
Organism: Cornus suecica; assembly: GCA_963922005.1. NCBI lineage: Eukaryota > Viridiplantae > Streptophyta > Magnoliopsida > Cornales > Cornaceae > Cornus > Cornus suecica. Next base: position 81,041,708 of record OY998239.1, read on the forward strand.
AAATTATATATATATTTTAATTATATATATATATTTCAAATTTTATGGTCCATGTGTTAAGACAATTGTATATAAGATCACTTGAGACCATTATTTTTTGTTGTCTTAAATTACCCCTTTTGGTCCCAAGTGGTCCTTGTTATTTTGAAACCGTGTTGCCAAATAGTATCCGATCCCAAAAAAATTATTATGAGACCGGACCACATGGGACCGAACCGCGAACCAAACAGAGCCTTAGACTCCACTAGGGCTGACACAGTCATACTAAGTACATTTAGCACATGGTCGTGCCCAATACGTTGGAGAGGTGTTGGAGATCGACGGGCGAGCTTTTGCCACGTGGGGCATAGGAATCGATCGATGAGGGTGAGAGAGACGGAGGTAGTACCGTAGTAACGTATACAAAGACTAGGATGGACCCAGTTGGGATTTGGAAAATGGAGCCTAATGTGATGGTCCATGGCTAGGGCTTGGAGGATTACTAAGCTGGATTGGATCCCAATTGGGGCGCTTAAGAAAATACTTGTGGACCACAGTGGGAAAATTCTGATTAAGGTCTTCAGATCTTTTACTTGTTGCACAGTACATACACTCCATGATCTTGTGATTTTCCCCTCTAATTCTATCTCCTTTTCTGTTTTCAGTGCTGTACGATTTAAGCATCTGCCATACAAGAGTATTTTTTATTTTATTTTTCCCGGGAAATAATGTGTCAGATTGAGACGCTATTGCATGATATTATTATGGTGACTTATTCTATTCCAATGGTGGCCGAATCACTATGCATATGGTGGCTGTGTTTTAAGTCCACTTTGCAGCCATGTTTCCAGATAAGACTTTCCAACCTTCCATTTGCCTATAAATAGGCATATGTATTTTGCAGTTTAAAATGTGCAAGAAAGAAAAAGAAGTGTGGAGATCTGAAAAATATAGAAGTAAGGAGAAAAAGAGAAAAGAAAGAGAGGAGAGAAAGAAAAGTGAGAGAGAAAGTTAAAGAATAAATAATGGCGTAATTTCTAGTAAGAAATTTTCTTTGGTTCATTGTTGAGTGTTGTATTTTTTTTTATTATCCAATCAAAGTGAGTCGTTGTTATATTGTTGAGTGCGTGATCTGGTACAAATTAATTCATAATTAAAAAGTGATCAATTCCTAACAGGCTGACCATGATACATTGGATTAGGGTTGGCGATCGACGAAAACTTATATATGAGTTACTTAAAATGAAGAATAGAGAAAATTTCAGAGATCTATTAAGTAAATAATTCAAAAAAAACACAAAACAGTCAAAACGTCCCTTGGTTTCATATGATCTGTGTTACTCGTAAGAGCCAGAATTGTCATTTTCAACTTTTTCAACATCTCTATATTTATACAACGTTGCACATATCAAATAATAACCAAAGTTAATCACCCCAATCCCAACCATCAACCAATACACATTATCTAACCTCCCATTATTTATATTATCCGGTAACCATTCCGTCCCCCTCCGAATCAAATCGATCAAAGCCGTACTTAAATAAAAAGCTATTCCGATAAGTGTCGCGATCATTGCCGTTGCCATGCTTTTTAATGACACCGGAAATTCTTGATAGTACAATGCAATTTGTCCCGGAAACTGAAATGCTTCGCCCATGCCAAGAAGAACAAGTTGTGGAAGTAACCACAAGGCCAACATTGGGACAGTCGCACCTGGCTGGTCTTGAAGTTGGTGGACTCGGACTATTTTGAGTCGTTTGGACTCGACTAGGGCCGACACAACCATGCTAAGTACATTGAACACGTGGCCAAGCCCGATACGTTGGAGTGGCGTTGATGGTCGACGAGTGAGCTTTTGCCACGTGGGCCATAGGAAGCGGTCCATGAGGGTGAGGGTGATGGAGCAGGATAGGTATATAAAGACTAGGATGGACCCGGGTGGGAGTTTGAAATGAGGGCCAATGTGGCGGTCCATGGTTAGGGTTTGAAGGACTGCTAAGCTCATTTCCATTCCGATTGGGGTGCCTAAGAAAATACTTGTGGACCATAGTGGGGAAATTTTGAGTAAGGTCTTTAGATCTTCTACTTGTTGCACACTGCATAGCCTCCATGAGCTTTTGAATTTTCCATCCGATTGTGTGTCCTTTTCTGTTTTCAATGCTGCATGATTTAAGCAGCTGTGGAAGAGTAGTGCTAACATTGTTAGTGGGTTAAATGTAAAAACACCCTATGAATAACATAGTGCAATAAATATCATGTAGCAAAAAACCTCCCTCTAGTTTTATAGGGAAGCAACTTGAAGGAGGGTAGTTGCTGCATTTTTTTGGGGGATAATTACAGTTATATCCCTTCGAGATTTGTTGAATTATGTCTACATCTCTTTTAGTTTGGATAATTACTATTACCTCCCCTCTACTTTATATTTTATAAGAAATGTCCCCTTCGAGCCAGTGACGGATTCAGATTATCGTATAAGTGGGGGCATAATTATATACAATTATTTTTTTGTAATTTTCAGTGGCGGCATTATGTAATTTTAGTAGGCTTTTTATATAATTTCTGAATTTTATAGGTATATATTACAAAGAAAAAATAAATAAATCACCACTAAGGTCAATGTGCATCCATCCCTGCTTCCAGCATGGTCAAAGACAGTTAATGCTTATGTCAACATTTTTTAGTGGTGAAATGACTATAATACACTCGCTTATTTGTAAAGACATTTAATAAAAATACATGAATATAAGAGTAATTTCATATATAATATAGATCACTTAAAAGGGACAAAAATATAATTATTCAAAATACCGGGGGTGCGGGCATAATTTGATAAATATCAAGAGAAAGTAATTGTAATTATTCGAATTTTTTTTATTACCAAACCATTACTTTGATGAGAGAGAGAGAGAGCGAGAGAGAGTGGGTCCCTAAACCCTAAACCCTGAATTTTTGAAATATATATATATATATTTTTTCCAAATATATATTTCATCCGTCCCAAAATAACTGTTCATTTTTATAATTTTATCGGTCCCAAAATAAGTGTTCAGTTTCGAATTCCAATATAATTTAATATTATATTTTCCTAACTTATCCCTCTTCATTAATTTCAAAAAATACTGGGTCTCACTAAAAACTAAAACTATATTATATTTTTAAAGGGCAAAATTGAAAAAACAAAATACCCTAATTTTTTTTGAAAAGTCAAATGTGGACACTTATTTTGGGACAAAGGGAGTATATATTTATAAAAAATATATATATTTTAAAAGTATGTAGCATTAGATAAAAATAAAATATTTATATTGCACAAATTGGTTGACATATCCATTTGAAGTAGAATTATGAATCATGATTTTTGGTATTGAGAAGCAAAGTATGGAATTGTGAAGCATGATTTTTGGAATTGGGAAGTAATGTATGGAGAATCACTTAATTTGGTGATTCTCTTTTGGGTCCAAATCATGAAGTATGATTCCTGAAAGTGAGAAGCATAGCATGCATGTTGCCAAACAGCCCACAAAACTGATACACTTTTGAACAATACACCATGAAGTAGGAATTGGGAAGCAAAGTATGCTTCCCAAACATGCCCTAAGGGGGGACCATAATGTGAGAAGGAGATAATGATAAGATCAAAATTTTATATTCTTCTATGTAAATTTTCACCAAGGAATGGTCAAGGAGGTTTTGCACCTCTTTTGGAAAATAAAAATATGTTTGCACATTTTTAGAAATAAAAACGGACAAAGTTCATTTTTAAAAAGGAGTAGATTATTTTGCACCAATATTAATATACTTTAAAAATTAGTAAAGATTCCAAAAATGTATCCTTACTTGAAGCTTTTAGTTGGAGCTGTTGGTATCATCCTTGACACCCCATCATTTTCATTGAAATAATCTTCACTTCTGGATGAAAGCAAGACCTTCCTCTTTCTAATGGCGGCAACAACAACCCGAGCCAAGTCCAAGAAAGGGCTCCCTTGTGGCTTAACGTGACGATAATACCGGTTTCCAAGAACGAAAATGGCTAATCCAGCCACATTAGCCGCCACACAAATGCCAAACCCTATTGTCCAACTCACACTATCCTGAATATAGACAATAGCAGTTGAGCTCACAACTATGGAGCTGTAAAAGGTGAAGAAGAACCAGTTAAAGAAGATGCCATGGTCCTTAGGGTTATCGAGTTGGTTCGCGCCCATTGTTGCGGTAGTGAAGCGTATGCCTCCCATCCCTATACACACCAGGGCTATAGCTGCATATAGGACTGTGTATTGGATGTTTGAAGGGCTTATGCATGAGATTGATCCATTTTCACATGGTGGAGGCCTCAAGGAGTCGAATGTCGCGGTTAGGAGTAAAAGGACCATGCCCTGCAAGTGGAGATGTTGAGTACTTGAGAGAGTGATAGAATTACTAGGAAATTGAATTACTAGCAGGGTCGGAGCCAGAAAATTTGTTCCGAGGGGTTATATGCTAATTTTTATGATTTTTGGGGTTATTATAGGAATTTTTGAAATCGTTAGGGGGCCATAAGTAATTTTTACAAACTAAATTATAATATATATATATTTTTGGAAACTAAACGAATTTTTGAATTTTTTTGGGATGGTCCCACAAGCTAAAGCATAGCCTCCGCCCTGACTACTAGGAATTTGCAGTAAGGTGTTGTTTGATAAAATTAAAAATTAAATAAATAAAATTTTAAAATCTGAATTTTAAATATTTAAGATTTTAAATGGTGCTTAAAAAAATTATATTTTATGATATTTTTATAAATTTTTAGTCTTCAAACTTCAGTGTTAAGTGGTGATCCTGTCGCTTAAAATTTTATCTCATTTTAAGTAACACTTAATATTTTAATTACTTAATATTTTAATTGGTGTTTAAATTTTTTATTAAACACACTTAACTGAATAAGTGCTTAATCTGTTCAGATTTAAGTGACAATTAAGTGTTATGAAACATACTCTAACACCTTTCGGAAAACAAACATACTCTAACATTTTTATTGGCAAAGGGAATTTCTAAGGTATTGACACAACAACATATTAGGATCTTAGTGTTAAATTATTTTATTTGATTTTATACAAAATACATATTATGTGACTACTGCGAGCACGTGGTTTACAAGTTCGTGAAGAATCGTATTGTAAAAGAAAAATCTTTCTAAAAAGTCATTTTAACCATGAGTACACTATTGTGGTAAAAACGTTTGTAATTTAATTGGTCATTTATCCTAGCGTGAAGCTTAAATTATACAGTTATAATCTATGAAGCGCGGATATGGACATGACAAAGACAATGCGATATGGTAAATCTTACAAAAAGAGGACACGACATGGCACAAACACGTCAAAAAATAAAAAATATACAAATTTATCTATATATAAATAAAATATTTTTTATGAAAGATTACTCATTTAAATCTTAAAGTTTATATATTGTATTGTTATTTTTTTAGTTTATTTTATATATTAATTAGTTCATAATATATTTTTAAGTTATATTAAATTTAATTAAAAATTAACTTGCCATTTCATTGAAGTGTTCAAAACTTACTATTGGAATATCCAAATCGTGTTCTCAAAGTGTTTAAATGTATCCTTGAAGTGTCCTAAATTATTTAAATTTTAAGATATTCTAACCCTGACGGACATGTGTCCGAGACATGTTCGACATAATATCCGTCCTTCATAGGTTATAACCAAAATAAAAGGTAAAAAAGAGAAAGAAAAAAAAAAAGGAAAATATATCTGCATATAAGCTGAGTGCTGAAACTAGAACTCGCATATAATCTACATAAGCTTCGTTATGTCAACGACGTGGGATATTAGTTAGTTATATATTATTTCCATGTTGATGATTGATTAGTACCGTTTCCTATATATAAATACTCCTAATAATACTTTAAACAAAAAAGATAATCCTAATAATATAATATTGTGTCAACAAAATCAGTTACGGGACAAACCTATCCTTTCTATTTTACAAAAGTTTAATGCTATTAATTTTTAGGATTAATTATAACTAGACCCTTCGAGATATATCAAATAATAAATAAACCCCCTCAAATTTGCAAGTTATAACAGATACGCCATATCAGCGTAGTCAAACTCGGTCAATACTGATGTCTAAAACTTTTTCAGATGTAAAATGTCTTAAATACCCTCGAGTAGATGCAAAATACGAGTGAAAAGACTAATATACCCTCATTTAAAATTTATAATATAACTAAAATTACCTTTATAAATAAGTAATTGACAAAATAATAATTTTTAAAATTTTTAAATAAAATATATGTATGAGTAAAGATTTAATTTCACATTATTAATCACCGAAAATATAAGTTGATCGACTTGAGAGGATCTAGCTATAATTTATCAAACGATAGAAAGTTATCTGACATATCTCGAGAGGGTCGGGTTATAATTAACCCTTTTTTTTTTTTTTTTTTTTTATAGTAAGAAGAAATTGAAAGAGATCATTTAAAAAAAAAATGTGAAAGAGAAACTATAAAATATTAATTGTGACCGCTTACCAGCAAAGAAATAAAAGAAGAAATGGTGATGACAGAGAAACAGCCTAAACAAGAGTCGGCAACAATGGCTCCGATGACCGGAAATAGATTAATGCAACCATTAACCACGTTCGATATTTGGGCAGCATCGATGCTCTTCACATTAAATTTATTAATAAGATAAACAATAAGATTCACCGTCACAGCACCAAAAGCGGCTAGTGTCATGCCTCCTACCGTTGCTGTAATATTTCACAAAAAAAAAACCATGTTAAAATATATATAATGGTGACATATACATATATACACACACACAAGCGAATATATATGTGTGTGATTAGAGAGACCTATGATAAAGGGGAAGGTGATCCAACCGCCTCGTTTGCTACCGGAATCTGACATCTGCACTTCGGAATCACCGGACTTTGTAAGCTCCGACTTGCTATTCAGCTTTTGTGACTGTGTGTCTGCCATTACTGTACTAGCTACTTACTCAAGTAAGTAAGGTATGTGATCCCTACATATATATATATATACCATGAATATATGTATATATATATATAGGATAAATTGTTGATATACCCCTCAAGATATAATATATTACATTCAAAGCCCCTGCTATTTAGATAATTAAATCTGGATCCTCTGAAGTTTGAAAGTTATAACAGATACCCACTCAGTTGAACTTTCGGCGTGGTCAAACTCAGTCAACGCTTACGACATCACTTTTTCAGTGGTAAAATATCTAGAATACCCTCAATTAGATGCAAAAAACTTGAAAAATAATCATAGGTAAATAAGTCACTTCACAACTCCGGTCACTTGAATTGAATGACGATAAATTAGAAGGAGTAAAATTATAATTATTCAAACAATAGAAAATGTGGGTATAATATGTTATATCTCGAGGGATTAAAATATAATTTACCCATATATATATAGACTAACCTACCAGTCCCCACTGATAGTGCATATTTTCTCTTTGTCAAACTAAATAATTGAATTCATATTTAAATAATGATAGTTGTGCAAAGACAACAATTTGGCTCAAGAAAATTTCTTAAAGGGTTTAGGTAATCAAGAATGATTTCAAACAAAGTTATTTAAAAGAAAGAAAGGTAGAGTGCATATTTTCTCTTTGTCAAACTAAATAATTGAATTTATATTTAAATAATGATAGTTGTGCAAAGACAACAATTTGGCTCAAGAAAATTTCTTAAAGGGTTTAGGTAATCAAGAATCATTTCAAACAAAGTTATTTAAAAGAAAGAAAGGTAGAGTGCATATTTTCTCTTTGTCAAACTAAATAATTGAATTCATATTTAAATAATGATAGTTGTGCAAAGACAACAATTTGGCTCAAGAAAATTTCTTAAAGGGATCAGGTAATCAAGAATCATTTCAAGCAAAGTTATTTAAAAGAAGGGTAAATTACTTTGACCACCTCTGAAATTTTGCATAATTACTCTCAGATTGAAATTTATATAAATTTATTCCGACTTCCCCTATAAAATTAATATTATACTAATATTTTTGTGCATTTACTAAAGTATCCCTAATTTAAGTGCTTTAAACTGAAGTAATTTATGATTTGAGTGTCTAATGTCCTCCTATCATTTAAAATACTAAAATACCCCTCATTTGACACCATCCGAAATATCCTCATCACTTCCCAAGCAAGTTGGTGAGGTTATTTTAAGATTTTTTGTCACTCTGAAGGGTACTTTTGGGTTTTAATATATTTGTTATTTCTTAATTTAATGAAGTTAACTTCATTTTATAGTAAGGTTACCTAAATTAAAGTTAACAAAATCTTAACATAATTTTATGTCAAAGTAAATTATTTCAATTTAAAACACTTAAGTTAGAGGTACTTTAGTAAATGCACAAAAATATTAATGTAATATTAATTTTACAGAGAATGTCAGAGTAAATTTACACAAATTTTTTTTTTTTTTTTTGGTAGTTCAATACACACTCACACACCCCACAAGAGTCCCCTTAGAGGACTCGAACCCCAAACCTCACCCTTTGGGAGGAATGGTTATACCATTAGGCTACAATGCCATTGGTAATTTACACAAATTTTAATATGAGAGTAATTATAAAAAATCTTAGGGGAGGTCAGAGTAAGAAATGTAGTTTTCAAGGAATACAGGGGGCATTCCTCAACGACACACATGACATAGATGCTATCATAACATTAATTGAGAAATCAACTTAAATGGTCGATTCATATGTCTTCCCTAAAAGATGTATTCTCTCAATAAAGATCCTTTTTGTTAGATGTTGAAAGGTATTAGATTCATTCAAATGATAAAAAAGGAAAAGCTCGCCATCACCACCCCCACCAGAAAGAAAAGGATGGAGCGTTATATTTTCAGCACCAGGCTTCTTAGCGAAAAAATCCTAGATGTGTAAAGATTTTTAGTCTAAATTCTAAGTGCGTCACTCTAGGACCGGATTCGAGTGCATGCAAATACACGTTATTAAATAATGCAAAGCGCAATATAACGAACTCAAATTATATATATATTAAATGTTAGTATCGAACAAGCATTCATGATGAATAATAGTATCAAAATCTTTCAATAGTGTTATGCGTACATGTCGAGAAGGAGAGAGAGCGGCTTAGTGAATTAGAAGGCTCATATTTACAATTGCAATCCTAATTTTTTTTCTCCGGGGACATTGCCCCGAATGCCTCTTGTGAATTCACCGTCGAGTTCGATCAGTGTTATTGGCTCTGATATCATGTAAAAATTAATTAAAAGAAAAAACTTAAGTGAATGAGAGATTTTTATCACTTATATTTATTAATGAATAATAAAATTAGGGTACGAATGCAGTAATAACCCTACTAACATATATCACAACCCTAGAAGTGTTGCCACTTAAAAACAAAAGGGTCTTTACCTTTAGTCTTGCTTATTATTGAAATAGTTGGATAAAGAGCTTCTATGATGTTTGCTTCAAAATGTAGGGAAGTAAAACCTCAGATACAAACTTTAAAAGAATTATATAAGAAGAAGCTTACCTAACCAAACAAAAGGGGAGTATTTTAATGGTAATATTTTGGCATTATTTTGGTCATCCAATAATATAATATGACAAGACTCAACTCATATCTTTGTGCAAAAATCTATTATAGGTAAAGGGGGAATCCGATTCCCCTCGAGTGACTCTCATTGGATCTGGATTTTTTTTTTTCCTATTGGATCTGGATTTTACCAACTCAAAATTTTGGTCAAATTTGGGTTCCATTTTTTGTCACATGAGATTTGAGTAAATAATTTTTACTGCTTTGTTACTATTATATAATACCCAAACTATAATCCATATATCTTTACATTAGTTATGTTCTAATGACGTACAACTTGTAATATATATCATACCTGGTTAATTATATTAATCAAATCTTAAATTTAGAACAAAATATTTATTAATCCTTCTTTTTTTTCTTTTTTTTTTTATCAAAATGTAAAATTCATACATCATCACTTTAACTTCATTTTTGTAGTAAGAAACACAATAAAAAAGTACAAGCCTTGGATTTACCATCAAAATAAGTATAATGAAAAATATATATATCACTTCAATTTCACTGTAATAGAATTTTATCATTCTTGTAATAAGAAACACAATAATTCACTGTAATAGAGTTCCAACATTTTTCTAATAAGAAATACAATATTTAGTATGAAACGCAGGGCCGACCCTAACGTAAGGCGGGCGCCTTGGGCCTCAAAATAATTTAATTTTTTTAGTAGTAATAGGCCCAAAATTAAATAACCAATTATGACCCAGCAAAAAATAAATACCCATTCCACAAACACAATTTTAAATTCAGAACTCAATCTAATAACACAAACTTAATAAAATAAAACCCAAAACTAATTTAATTTTAGGGTTTTAAGCTTAACTTAACACATCTATCGAAGGCAGCCTTAGATTACGTAAAAAACACATTTGCTTTGGAATAAGACTCATCTATATTTTCTTTTGATGTAAATGGGATCGTGTTTTTTATAAAACACCAAAACTATATTTATTTTCTTTGTTTTTCATATTAAAATATTTTATGTTTTTAAATGAAAATTTTTGTTATAGTGTTTTTTTATGGGGAACCTCATATTTACTCTCCCGCCTAGGGCCCCAATTTTTTTTAGCAATCTTAGGGCCGACCCTGATGAAACGTACAATGATAAAAAATGCAATCCTTGGATTTGTCATCAAAATGGTTATAATAGAAAACACATATATCATCACTCTAATTTTATTTTTGTAATAAGAAACACAATAAAAAAAGTACAAAAAACACAATACTGTAATGAAAAAGTACAGGTATATATTTTTCATATATATTAAATTTACCATCAAATTGAGTATATGAAAAATACATATATCACTTCAACTTTATTGTACTGGAATTTCATCATTTTTGTAATAAGAAACACAATACTTAGTATGAAACGTACAATAATAAAAAATGTAACCCTTGAATTTGCCATAAAAATGAGTACAATAGAAAACACACATATATCATCATTCCAATTTCATTTTTGTAATAAAATCACAATAAAAAAGTATAAGCCTTAGATTTAGCATCAAAGTTAGTATAATTGAAAAAAACATATATCACTCCAACTTCACTAAAATTTCATCGATTTTATAATAAGAAACACAATTCACATAATTTGATTAATCATAATAGAAACTCGCTTAATTATACTCTAGTATCAACATTCTTAGTGTAATTTAGTTGTCCTATTTTTCCCCTTATCTTTTTGTATCCCTACTGTCAACATTTTGATCAAGATATATAATAAGAAGAAGGGTAATTTATACCAAATTTCTTAAGATTTCAGGATTTAATCACCAAATTCCTTGTCGTTCGCCAAATCCCCTGACATTTTAGATTATAATAAAATACCCCCCTCCTTCCAAAATCAGCCAATTTTTAGGTCAAAATGACTTAAATGTCCATGACATCAAAAATTATCCTTTATGAGTAATTTTCACCAAAATCTCTTGAGTTTCAAATTTTAATCAAATAACCCCTCGGATTAAAAAAGTACCGAAAACATATATAAATTTCAGAAAAAAATATAAAATTCGGGAAAAAATATAAAATTCAAAAAATATATATTAAATTTTGAAAAAATATAAAATTCAGAAAAAAATATAAAATTCAAAAAATATATATAAATTTTGAAAAACATATATAAATTTCAAAAAAATTTATAAAATTTGGAAAAAAAAAATATAAATTCAAAAAATATATATAAAATTCGAAAAAGATATATAAATTTCGAAAAATATATATTCTTAAAAAACCAAATATAAAATTCAAAACAAATATGTTTCTGTCAAAATGTTGTTTTAGTGTATTGTAATTTGGTTACTTTAAATGTTATTTTGATATATTGTACTTTGGTTACTTGTGTTTTTTATAGTTCTATTTGCACAACTATTTGCCTAGTATCAACTTGTTTTTTCCCATTTTGAACTACGGAATACAAAATAATTATTTATGCAAATCTACATAATTGATAGTTTTTTTAATTATGGATGAAAAGTTGTACCAATAATGGGTTCATTGTTCATATAACATGGATACTGTATTATTCATTTTAATATAATATTTTTGAAATTTTGTTTTTCAAAATTTATATTTATTTTTTGAATTTATATATTTTTTGAATTATATATATATTTTTACGAATTTTATATGTTTTTTTGAATTATATATATATTTTTACAAATTTTATATGTTTTTTTCAAATTATATATTTATTTGTTCGAATTTTATATGTTTGTTTCGAATTTTATATTTATTTTCAAATTTTATAAAAAAATTCAAAATTTAATATATATTTCGAATTATATATGTTTTTTTGAATTTATATTTTTTTTCCGAATTTTATATAATTTTTTAAATTTATATATGTTTTTAGAAATTTATATTTTTTCCGAATTTTATATTTTTTCGGAATTTAATATATATTTTTTGAAATTTATATTTTTCCCAAATTTATATATTTTTTCGGGACTTTTTGAATCTAAGGGGTTAATTGATTAAAATTTGAAACTCAAGGGTTTTGGTGCAAATTATTCATAAAGGATAATTTTTATGTCATGACCATTTAAGTAATTTTGACTTAAAATTTGGCTAATTTTGAAAGGAAAGAAATATTTGATTAAAATCTCAAATATCAGGATATTGAAAATTTGTTGATTAAATCGTGAAACTGGGTTTTGTGTAAATTACCCAAAGAAGAATATATAACAATTGGTTTGGCGAGTGAATTAATTTTGGTGGGTGAAATAAGAGTGCAGCATATCATGCCACCACTTGAGTGTCTGCTCCATTTTTGTGTGGATAGAGATAGAGTGATAATTGTGAGCAGCAACAAGCGTGCTAAAATGGGAATCATGAGATGTAGTGCTTGTTTGGTGGGGGTGGTGCCATTTTTTTGGGTTTGGTTTGAAAATTGTGTATCATTCCATGCTTAGCATGTATGGTATTAGAGCAAAAGTGTTTGAATAATGTCAAATTATTGGACACAAATCCATCAATTTTCACACCATCTAAATAGATGGTTTGGTTGGAGTTGGGTCCAATGGTTTGACACTATTCATTTATAATATTATATATATATATATAAATTCGAAATTAAATATTTCGAAAAAATTAAATATTTATGAAAAATATAAATATTTTGAAAAAATAAATATTTCGAAAAAATTAAATATTTATGAAAAATTAAATATTTATGAAAAAACTAAATATTTCGAAAAAATAAAATATTTATGAAAAATTAAATATTTCAAAAAATTAAATATTTATATATTTTATTTTTTAAAACATATATATTTACAAAATGTTATTTTAAATAAATAAAATGTCAAACTATTCCAAGTTACCAAATATGATTGGTTTCAGAATTTCACCTCATACCAATTCTACCAAACATGGTTTGGTTTTTCAGTTTCACTTTTTCTCACACCAAAACCATCTGCACCAAACATAATTTGGAATCAAAATAAAACCACACAAACTTTAACTAACCCAACTCTAATCAAACCAAAACCAAAAACCAACATGATCTACAAAACAAACAGGTAATGTCATATATGGTAGGACCCTATTTCTCACTATACAATTAATTAGTTGTTGAAGAATTGACATCAAGACCTGACATAAGCATTTGCCTTATCATTGTGGCCAACTTCAATTTTTTTATAAATGAAGACTTTGAACATTTGCTATAGAAGTGTCCAACAATACGGCAAATCTTGAAATCTAATGATGCGTGAGTGTGAAAAAAGGATATCTATGAAGTAGATCACAATTCCAAAATGGAATTATTGTGATCAGAAACAAGTTCTATCTTTGCATCTGGACTGCCCTAAAGTAACCGAACATTATCGGTAGCAGGGCGGTTAGAATCAGGAATTAGCTATAATTTTTTTGGGATACGACGAATTCCACCTAAACGTATTGATATTTTTTAAAATATATTAAATATTTAATTTTAAAATTTAAATTATATTAGAATTTTCTAATATAATGAACATTTAAATATTTTCTCATAAATTTAGATTATATATTAGAATATTTGACTAAATCATTAAATTTTTTGGCATTTCATATGAATAGCTTAACCATTCAACCATTATTTTAACATAGTAGAATCATCCATAATCGTAATCTGACAACCTTAATATTAATAGTATAATGTAAAAATTATGTCTAAGTTTAGTAAGACATTGATTTATGTATTTACTGACATCTGAAATATTAAAATTACTAAAATAACCTTAATCAATTATCACAAAACCTCTTCCTTCTAAACAAATTGCTCATAAACCCCCTAGTAAATTCAAATAGCCTATGCATATTCTTAAGAACTGATCAATTCCCTCTAATTTTCGTTTCAGAGCTAAAATATAATAAAATTAATTAATAAATTATAAATAATACATTAAACCAATTTTAATTATCTCATTTTGATGTTCACATATTTGGTATCCAAACAAATATATTGCACAGTAAATCAAAAACATTTCCTTTAAATTAAGTTATATTTGAAATTTTATACTCCGTATACTAATTTTATTGCAAATAGTGAAATTAATTTTTTGATTTCATAATTTTGTTAAAAAAATTGGAGGTAACTTGATGAAATTTTGAAATGAATGAGTCAATTTGATTATAGTGAAAATTTTAAAATATTTAAAGTATGAGGGGTTTTCTTGATAATTAATGAAGGTGATTATAATAATTTTAACATTTCGTGAGTGAATTTAATATCAAATTAACGGAAAGAGGGGGTATTTGATCAAAATGGATACTACAGGAGCAATTTGATTCTTGAAGGGGTTTTATGATAATTACCGGCTGTATTCTAAATATAAACAATAACTATTAAACTTATTACTAAGGGCTATTATCACAAAACTCCATGAGGTTTTACCAAATTATCATATTGCCCCATGACCTATCAAATAACCCTCTAAACTTTTCAATTTGATCAATCCCCCCTCCACCATTAAATTTGTAAATGATTAATTTAATTTGCACCCCTCAAGTTTGACAATCTTTATTTATACCCCTTATTTTTTCAAACTCACATCATTTACATCCATTATTCCTAAATTACTCTCAAACTTGAGATATATGGTGTTTGGAAACAAGGTTTTACTACCATCATATTTTATTATCCAAATAAGGCATTAATTTTTTATTTTGGCATAAATCAAAAAATAAATTCGTTTATAATAAATATTTTTTTAAAAAAATTAAAAACGAAAAAAATAAATTTAATTGGTAGTTCGAAATATTTTTTACTCTATTTTTTTTTTTGAAAAAAATTAGTCCCTCAAAGACATTTTGTCATAAATAAAAAAAGTAGCGTAAAATATGTTATTCCAAAACAAAAAATAATGCCGAAATATTTTTTACCCTATTGTTTTATATATTTTATCTTAATTGGCAACTAGAAAAAAATTATTTCAAAATTAATTAACTTTTCATTTTTTGAAAAAAATATTTCACCCTACTTTTTTTTATTTATGCCAAAAATGTGTTTGATAGACTAATTTTTTTGGAAATAAAAAAAAATTACCCTAAATTCTTTTTCGAACTAACAATTAAATTTTTTTTTCATTTTTTTAAATATTTTACTATAAACGAATTAATTTGAGGGTAATTTGGGTATAAGGGGGTAAATGATGTGAGTTTTAAAAAATAAAAAGTATAAATGAAGATTGTCAAACTTAAGGGGTGTAAGTTAAATTAATCATTTACCAATTGAGATCGATCAAATTGCAAAGCTTACGGGGTTATTTGATAAGTGAGTGGGCAATATGATGATTTGATGAAACTTCAGGGAGTTTTTTAATAATAACTCTATTACTAACTATTGAAGTTAGTACTAATTACTAAGAAGTGTATGTGGTGATTTATGTGCAGAAAATTTCACTTTGTATTATGAATTGTTTTCTTATACATCAATTATTCTATTTGAGGTAAATTTTTTTATATTTATACAAGATGAAGTGGGTTTTTTAGCCCATTATTTTAGGAGGATACCCTAGTGGTTCTCTTTTGTCCTATTATAACTGTTTTGAGGTAAATGACAAAAACAATTGGATTCACTTCTAGAATATTTCGTGTAAGCCTTCGGCTTTGTATTGTATATACCTTCACAGGGCACAAGGCTCCCTTGTGGTTGGATGATACTGCTATAAGGGAGTCGTTCAACATCTTTAGACCCTTTCAGGCGTGATAACTTTGGATGTTTGCATTCTTGTATAAAACTCTTCCTTGAATGGATGATTATCTGGCCACGTGGGAGATATATTGATTATAGGCTTTTACTGGAGTGGGCTTGATACGAATTTAGCTTAGTGGGCCTGATATTTTTGGCCTCACACATGTGAAGAGGAAACAATTAAAGAAAATTGCATGCTGCTTGCGTCGCTCCCATCGTTGCTCAATTGGCGATCGTGCCTGCAAATTGGATTATTTGATGGAGATATCAAGGGACCGAGTACTATTAGAAGTAAAAGGTGTTATATATATAAGGGTGACTCATTTGTATTGAAAGTTGTCCTACATCGACTAAAAGGCAAAACCACATCTATATCATTCCCTATAAATATAGAGTCTCTGCTATTATTTTGTGTGCACAAATAAAGAAAGATAATAGAAGAGATACATGCTACTATTCTTCTTGGTGAGAGTTAGGAATAATATAAGTTTATATTATTCCGATGATACAAGCGTGAGTATACACTGTGTGTGTGCGAGTGTTTGATCTGCTGATCAACCCCTTGTAATCCTCTATTTGATTATAGTGAAACGGTGTTCTCAGTGGACGTAGGTTTCCGAACCACTATAAATCTTTGTGTTCATTTTTTAGTGCATGTTTGTGTGCGTTTTCTAATTTTCAAGTACATACGGCTTCTAACAGTGTTCTTGGGCGGGTGTAAAAACCCTAACAAGTGGTATCAGAGCTTCAGGTTGAAGCAAAGAAGAAGCCTGTACGTTCTAGTCCAAATTCGAAGATAAGAGTTACCTGAAATCAGAAACCAACCATACCAAGAGCTTCGTATCGATGAGATGAAGCCATAAGTGGCAAGCGTATCGCCGGAAATTTCCGCACGCGCCACCTGAAGTTCCGGCCAGATTTTCGGCTCTGACGCGCAGCAGCTTCGTTTTGGGGCTGTTTCGCGGAGCATAGTTGATTGAACCAAGGCATATAATATATCAATGGAAATCTCTTTCGAAGACGAACATTTCAGAGTAAAAATTAGCCCAATCAAATCATGCACATGTCTGAACGCATCCGAGAAGGTACTTACGTCGTCAATAATTTTCTGTCTTTTATGCAGATTTGTTTTTTTTGCCCGTTTGGAGTCATTTTTGACCCATTTTCGACGCGGTCAGAGGCATTCCTAAGGTTTTGGACTGCTGCGGATGCAACCGTGTAATCATTTTTGCGTAATTTGACTCTGAACACCTCGAATAGGCTGAATGGAAGTTATGGGAGAAGAAAAGATAGCAATGATCGACAAGTTTGACGGTACAAACTTTGCCTATTGCAAGATGGAAGTTGAGGATGTGTTATTCCAGAAAAATATGTTCTTGCCATTAGAAGGGAAGAAGCCAGGATCGATGAAAGACGAGGATTGGACAATCATAAATCGAAAGGCTCTCGATACGATCAGACTACTGTTGTCAAAGTCCGTCGCCTTCAACATAAAGAATGAAAAGACAACAAAGTTTCTCATGGATTCTCTTTAAAAAATGTACGAACAGTCATCTGGAGTGAATGCGATACATCTCATCACTAGATTGGCAAATCTGAAGATGTCCAAGAATGGGAAAGTCAGTGAACACATCAGTGTTCTTGATGAAATTGTTGAGTAGTTGGAATCAGTTGAGATGTCAATCACTAGCAAAATGAAAGCGATTTTTCTTATAAGCCAATTGCCAGAAAGTTGGAGTGCCACAAAGGCTGCAATGAGTAATTGTTCAGGGGTGGAACTGTTACAGTATGATTCCATAGTGAGTATGATACTCAAAGAAAAGATCAGAAGACATAATGATTCAGGCTCTTTTAACAGTGGTTCAACATTGAATGTCGACGCCAGAGGCAGATGATCGAATAGGAAGAAAGGCAGAAACCAAAGGCGTGGCGGTTCCAAGTCGAGACAGGGAAGACCACATGAAATATCACAGTCTCGAGGTCCCAGAAATTTCAAAGAGATTGAGTGTTGAAATTGCGGCAAAACTGGTCACCTTAAAAACCAGTGCAGATCCCCACATAAGGTAGCGGAGAACAAGACTGAGGCAAACATTGTCTTAAAAGAAGCTAATGATGCGTTGATATGCTCTTTGGAGAACAAAACAAAGTTTTGGGTCTTGGACCCTGGAACATCATTCCATGCCACCTCAAGTCGAGAGCTCTTCGAGAGCTATACATCTGGAAACCTTGGCAAGGTTTATATAGGTGATGATCAACCCTGCAATATAGTTTTCAAGGGTGAAGTACATATCAGACTCAACGGATTAATATGGAAGTTGAAGGATGTCAGACACATTCCAGACTTGAGGAAGAAGATGATCTCAGTAGGCTAGTTGGCGAGTGAAGGTTATGTGACCATTTTCAATGAAGGAGGGTGGAAAGTTTCCAGAGGGGCTATGACTATAGCACGAGAAAAGAAGAACGGTACGTTGTACACTACCACCAAAGCTAACACGTTGATAGTAGTTACAAAAAGCAAGGAGGATCACAATTTGTGGCACCAGAGGCTAGGTCACATGAGGTAAAAGTGGCTCAAAGTTATGCTTGCAAAAGGAAAACTACCAAGCCTAAATTCGATTGATATCGACTTCTGTGAGGATTGTGTATTTGGTAAGAAAAAGATAGTTAGTTTTCAGAAAAGTGGCAGAGATCTCAGAAAGAAGAAGCTTGAGCTAGTTCACACTGATGTCTAAGGGCTAATAAATGTCTCATATATTGGCGGAAATTCCTATTTCGTCACCTTCATTGACGTCCATTCCAGGAAGGTATGGGTTTGCTTCTTGAAACATAAATCTGAGGTGTTCGATGTGTTCAAGAAATGGAAGGCTATGATAGAGAATGAGACAGGTTTGAAGATCAAGAGGTTAAGATCCGACAATGGTGGAGAATATCAAGACACCGGGTTCAAAAACCTTTTCTATGAGAATAATATCAGATTAAAGAAGACTGTTCCACGTACACCATAACAGAATGACGTAGCAGAACGTATGAACCAGACATTGACTGAGAGAGTCAGAAGCATGCGCATTCAGGCAGGGTTGCCGAAATAGTTCTAGGCAGAAGCAGTCAGTACATCAGCGTATCTAATCAACAGAGGTCCATCAGTACCATTGGAGCACAGAATACCAGAAGAGGTATGAAGCGGTAAAGAGATAACACTTTCACATTTAAAAGTTTTTGGTTGTGTTGCATATGTACATGTTAGTGATAATGTAAGGGATAAGCTTGATCCTAAGTCACATAAATGTACTTTCATTGGCTACGGCGGTGATGAGTATGGCTACTGTGTGTGGGATGATTAGAACCGAAAGGTGATCCAAAGCAGAGATGTAATGTTCAATGAAAAAGTGATGTACAAGGATAAACACACAACTACCTCAGAGCCTACAACATAGAGTGATCATGTGTGTGTTGAGTTAGATGATATTTAAGACACTGAGAGTATTAAGTCAGAAGTATAGATTGACGATGACACTACTCAACAGGATGATACACTGCAGTCTCCGACTCCTATTTCTGTACCTAGGAGGACTTCACGGCCGCATGTGCCAAACAGGAGATATATGAATTATTTGTTGCTCACAAATGGAGGTGAACTAGAATACTATGATGAAGTATGTAGTGCAACAGATGCGAGCTAGTGGGAGCTTGCAATTGAAGATGAGATGAAGTCTCTTATCTCCAACAAGACATGGAAGCTAACCAAGTTGTCGATGGGAAAGAAAGCTCCCTATAACAAATGGGTCTACGGGGTTAAAGAAGAACATGATGGTTCTAAGAGGTATAAGGCAAGGCTCATAGTAAAAGGCTTTCAGCAGAAAGCGGGAATCGACTACACATACATATTTTCTCTGGTTGTGAAACTGAATACCATTTGTTTAGTTCTTAGCATTGTTGTAGCAGAAGGTTTGCACCTAGAGCAGTTAAATGTTAAAAATTGTTTTCCTCCATGGTGACCTAAAGGAAGAGATCTATATGCAACAGCCGAAAGGTTTCTCAGTGAAAGGTAAAGAGAAACTTGTGTATAAGTTGAAAAAAAACTTGTATTATTTGAAACAAGCTCCAAAACAGTGGTACAAGAAGTTCAATGGATTTATGCAGAGATATGGTGACAACAAGTGCAACGCTGACCATTGTTGCTACTTCAAGAGGTTTGACACGAATTATATCATCCTCATACTTTATGTTGACGACATGTTAGTAGTTGGGCCTGAGTTCGAGATGAATGACTTAGGCACAACAAAGTAGATTCTTGGTATGAGAATCAACAAAGACAAACAGAATGGTACTTTACAGTTGTCTCAGGCTGACTATGTTGAATGGGTCTGAAGAGGTTCAACATGAGTGATGCTAAACCGGTTATCACACCTTTGGCTAGTCACTTTCGATTATCAAAAGAGCAGTCTCCCAAGTCAGAAGCAGAAAGGAACAATATGGCCAATGTTCCATATGCTTCAGCCATTGGTAGCTTGATGTATGCGATGGTTTGTACGAGACCAGATATTGCATATGCAGTGGAAGTAGTCAGCAGGTTCATGTCCAATTCAGGGAAGACTCACTGGGAAGTAGTGAAGTGGATATTGCGATATCTACAAGGTACCACAGACAGATGCCTTGGTTTTGGTAAAGGCAAAGTGAATTTACATGGCTATGTGGATTCAGATTTTTCTGGTGAGATAGACCAGAGAATAAACACTACTGGTTATGTTTTTACAGTAGGTACTACAACAGTCAGTTGGATTTTACAGTTATAGAAAATCGTAGCGTTATCTACTACAAAGGCTGAGTATGTAGTCGTGACAGAGGCTAGTAAAGAAATGATTTAGTTACAGGGATTGTTGACAGAGTTAGGATTTGAGCAAGAGAAAAGTGTTTTGCACACTGATAGTTAGAGTGTCATACATCTGGCGAAGAATTCAACATTTCATTTGAGGACAAAGTATATAGATCTTCATTATCACTTAATCAGATCTCTATTAGAGAATGAAGTTTTGACTCTTGAGAAGATTCAAGGAATCAAGAATTCTGCTGACATGTTGACCAAAGTGGTGACAACAGAGAAACTGAAGGTGTGTG
The DNA here is from genome assembly GCA_963922005.1 of Cornus suecica. Classification (NCBI taxonomy): domain Eukaryota; kingdom Viridiplantae; phylum Streptophyta; class Magnoliopsida; order Cornales; family Cornaceae; genus Cornus; species Cornus suecica. The sequence continues at coordinate 81,063,105 of OY998239.1, forward strand.
CAACTTCAGTGGGTATTCAAGCTTGAAGACAGAAATGAGGGCACCGTACTGCACTGATCATTGATTGAGTTGATTGATAGTGGCAAAGTCGCCAAATGAGAGATTGTTATATATATAAAGGTGACTGCTTTATATTTAAAATTGTCTCACATTGACTAAAAGGCAAAACTGCCTCTATATCATTCCCTGTAAATATAGGGCATCTCTTATTATATTGTGTGTACAAATAGAGATAGAGAATAGAAGAGATACAAGTTAGTATTCTTCTTCGTCAGAGTTAGGAATAGAATAAGTTTATATTATTCCGATAATACATGCGCGAGTATACACTGTGTGTGTGCGTGTGTTTGATCTATTGATCAACCCCTTGTAATCCTCTCTTTGATTATAGTGAAACGGTGCTCTCAGTGGACGTAGGCTTATTTTGGCCGAACCACTAGAAATCTTTGTGTCCATTGTTTGGTGTGTGTTTGTGTGCGTTTTCTGATTTGCAAGTACACACAGCTTCTAACAGTGCTCTTGGGCGGGTGTAAAACCCTAATAAGTGGTATCAGAGCTTCAGGTTGAAGCAAAGAAGAAGTATGTACGTTCTGGTCCAGATTCAAAGATCAGAGTTACTCGAAATCAGAAACCAACCATACCAAGAGCTTCATATCGATGAGACGAAGCTAGTAGTGTCAAGCGTGTCGCCAAAAATTTCCGCACGCACCACCTGAAGTTCCGACCATTTCCAAATATCTCGAATTGCAAAGACAAATTCTTCCTACCAACCCCACTTGTTTAGCCAATCAAATTTGTGAGAAATTATTTTTAAGAACAAAGAGATCTTTCACCCTTTGAAAAAGAAGACAACATCGAAGAAGTCGATTCACCGTGTTTTTCTTGTTTTACTTTTTACTAAAACAAAAGTAATGTTTTGTTGTAGAGGGATACAAATTAGTAATGAAGGCAAGATTGGTATTATAAATTTATTGTTGAAGTTGAAATTGAAATTACAAATAATAAGTCTTATAATTTTTCTTTTCTTTTCTACAATTATAAAAATATTTAAAACTCCAATTTGGTGCTTTTGAAATTTGTAGTAGGGCCGATATGTTGGAAGTCTACACTTCAGCCCGTAGTCGCATTGTTTACAACAGAAACAGAGTACAAGACAGTTACTGAGGCTGCAAATGAAGTTTTGTGGATGAAAGGTCTGGTCAGAGAACTTGGTATTGATCAAAGTGGAATTTTGTTGCATTGTGATAGCTAGAATGCCATTTATATGGAAAAGCCCCAGGTATATCATGCGAGAACCAAACATATAAATGTGAGGTTTCACAAGATAAGAGATTTGATGTCTACATGTGATATTCTTTTGCAGAAGATACACATTACAAAGAATACAACAAATATGTTGACAAAATCGTTGACTACAGATAAGTTCAAACATTGCTTGGACTTGACCAATGTTCTTTATGTTAAAGAAAAAAAGACCCCCTCAACAGACTGAGTTTGAGGTAATGCAAAAGATCTTCAAGGTGACAAGATATTCATCAAGGTGGAGATTGTTGGGTGATAGCTCATGATCCAAGAAGGAAGTTACAGCAGGCCTTGGGTCCAAATGGCGGGTCGAGAGGCCCGTGGCGAAGCTTAGATTGTTGGGCATCAACTAACTTGTTGGTATTTTACCATTACATATGAATTATGTGTATATATACATCATTGTAACCCTAATTCAGTGATAAATGAAATACAAAGACTGTTCTGGTGAACGTAGGTCACATTGACCGAACCACATACAAATCTTGTGTGTGTTCTTGATTCTTTACTGTTTTATTATTTGCGATTGATCTATAGTTTCAACACCTAGATATTGAAATGTTTCACTAATGCCAACAATAACCAGTTGTGGAATGAGGCATAGGGCCAACATTGGCATTGAGCTGGTCTGGACTGGGTGGGCCCGTGCTATATTGAGTCGCTTAGAGCATGTGGAGTGGTGTGTTATGGGTGGTTTTACACTTTTTGATAAAGTGTAGTGCCACATCAGCAATTTGGAGAGTGGGTGATGACGTGGCTCTACACTTTATTTGGTGTGAGTGTGTCCTATGGAGTGGTGTTCTATGTTTTACTACACTTTATTATTATTTTATTATTCAACATTATTTAATTATTATTAAAAAATTTTATATACAAAAAATATTAAATATGATAAATAAAAATATATTCTCAAATTTTCTACAAATGAAAAATACATTAATAATTTCTCACATACAAAAAATAAATAAACATGCAAAAAAATACATTACACCATAACACACTGGAAAAAAATATATATTAATATTTTACCATATATTATAATAGAATTAAACATCCCCTTGTCTAAAACGCGATATTATTGCATTTTGTTGAGCCTCGATCCATGTTTTGACTGTCGAATTTGGAGCATCATTTGGATCTTTTTCCATCATTTGTTTTTCCCAACATACCTCACCCAACAACTGGTAAGGAAAAATTATTTGCACAAAAACAAGAAGCTGTTAGAAAGGATGTCGAAAGAGCATTTGGCGTGTTGCAGATCAGATGGGCTATAACGCAAGGGCCAGTGCGCTATTGGGATAAAGAAGACCTGAATAAGATAATGAGAACATGTATCATATTGCACAATATGATCATTGAAGATGAGCGCGAACACATATTGAACTGGACACCTCCAAGTGATGAGCCAATATCCCTTCCGTAATACATTCGAAATCCAGCAATGTTGGCGGCATACATATCCTATCGGCTAAAAAAGATTCGCAATAGAGAAAATAATGTTGATCTAAGGAGAGATTTGATAAAAAAATTTGTGGAACTAATTTGGTGATGAAGATGTTTAGGTTGATATAATCGTTGAAAATGTACTTTTAATATTATTATGAAAATTAAATAAATTAATTCCTAAAGTTAAAAGTAGGTGTTTTTTTTAATTATATTTTTCAATTAATTAATTGAATGTTATAACAAAATATTGCATTGTACATTAAAGAATATAGCCAAAATAATATAGTTTTTATTTTCAATTTATTAAATTATATATTGTTTAATTAGTTAATTGAATATTATAATAAAAATATTGTATTATATATTAAAACATAATTAAATTAAAAAAATATTATAAAAATAAATCATTCTGCAAAATTGAAAAAGAAGAAGCAATATGACTAGGTGACACTATGTCATGCGCTAAAACATTCAACACTAGTACAATGACAAGTGTAAATTCTATCATGGGAATCACCACCTAATGTGCCCCACTCCACAACACACTTACACGCGGTCACTCTCCACAGACCCAAACACTCGCCACTTACCTCCCCACTCCAGATGCCCTTAGACTCCACTAGGGCTGACACAGTCATGCTAAGTACATTTAGCACATGCCCGAGCCCAATACGTTAGAGATCGACGGGCGAGCTTTTGCCACGTGGGGCATAGGAAACGATCGATGAGGGTGAGAGAGATGGAGGTAGTAACGTATACAAAGACTAGGATGGACCCAGTTGGAATTTGGAAAATGGAGCCTAATGTGATGGTCCATGGCTAGAGCTTGGAGGATTACTAAGCTAGATTGGATCCCAATTGGGGCGTTTAAGAAAATACATACTTGTGGACTACAGTGGGAAAATTCTGATTAAGGTCTTCAGATCATCTACCTGTTGCACAGTACAAACCCTCCAATTCTATCTCGTTTTCTGTTTTTAGTGCTGTACGATTTAAGCATCTGCCATACAAGAGTATTTTTTATTTTTTTTTTCCCGGGAAATAATGTGTCGGATTGAGCCAATTGTACTATGCCACTATCAAAGTGCATACGTATGTTTTTGCATCTAAAAACATTTCAAAGTTCAACTACAAAGCCCTGTAGCTATGGCATGATATTATTATGGTGACTTATTCTAGTCGATCCAATGGTGGCTGAATCACTATGCATATGGTGGCTGTGTTTTAAGTCCACTTTGCAGCCATGTTTCCAGATAAGACTTTCCAACCTTCCATTTGCGTATAAATAGACATATGTATTTTGCAATTAAAAATGTGCAAGAAAAAAAAAGAAGTGTGGAGATCTGAAAAATATAGAAGTAAGGAGAAAAAGAGAAAAGAAAGAGAGGAGAGAAAGAAAAGAGAGAGAGAAAGTGAAAGAATAAATAATGGCGTAATTTCTAGTGAGAAATTTTCTTTGGTTAATTGTTGAGTGTTGTATTTTTTTTATTATCCAATCAAAGCGAGTCGTTGTTATATTGTTGAGTGCGTGATCTGGTACAAATTAATTCATAATTAAAAAGTGATCAATTCCTAACAGGCTGACCCTGATACATTGGATTAGGGTTGGCGATCCACAAGTTAGCTTTTGCCACGTGGGGTAGAGGAATTTGTCGATGAGGGTGGAGAGATAGTATGAGGGATTTAGAATTGGGGCCCAATGTGACGGTCCACATGGTTAGGGTTTGGAGGACCACTAAGCTGGAATATTGGATCCCAATTGGGGTGCTTAAGAAAATCCTAGTGGTCCATAGTGGGATCATTCTGATTAGGTTTTTAGATCTTCTGCTTGTTGCACACCGTATTGCGTTGCACGATTTAAGCACAAGGTATAAAAAAGATAATTTGATCTGTGGGTAAATAGTCTATCTGATCAAGATTAGTGAAACTTTTTAATCATAAAAAAACCAAAAATGATGTGAAGTATATTGATTTGCATTTCTGAAAAACAGTTTTGTATTGTCTATTATACAAAATGTTTGCTTGGTTGAGTAGTTTCAAAACAAAACTTAATTATAAACACGCCTTTTTTGAGAGAACGGTCTTTTATTGTTCTCAAAAATATATATTTATATTTTAAGGGTTTTTACCTTTTTTGAGAATAGGATTCAAATATACAAATCATATGAGAACAATTTTCAACTTTTAAAAACTTTCAAATATAAATAATAATGTACTATTATCTTTTTAATGGGTATAAGAACATCATGATTGTATACCCTTCTTCATGAAGCACTCCTGAAAGACTGCTTTTGAGTACGTTAAAAGTAACACAATCACTATTGAAAACTTATATATGAGTTACTTAAAATGAAGAGTAGAGAAAACTTCAGGGATTTATTAAGTAAATAATTCAAAAAAAAAAACACAAAACAGTCAAAACGTCCCTTGGTTTCATATGATCTGTGTTACTCGTAAGAGCCAGAATTGTCATTTTCAACTTTTTCAACATCTCTATATTTATACAACGTTGCACATATCAAATAATAACCAAAGTTAATCACCCCAATCCCAACCATCAACCAATACACATTATCTAACCTCCCATTATTTATATTATCCGGTAACCATTCCGTCCCCCTCCGAATCAAATCGATCAAAGCCGTACTTAAATAAAAAGCTATTCCGATAAGTGTCGCGATCATTGCCGTTGCCATGCTTTTTAATGACACCGGAAATTCTTGATAGTACAATGCAATTTGTCCCGGAAACTGAAATGCTTCGCCCATGCCAAGAAGAACAAGTTGTGGAAGTAACCACAAGGCCAACATTGGGACAGTCGCACCTGGCTGGTCTTGAAGTTGGTGGACTTGGACTATTTTGAGTCGTTTGGACTCAACTAGGGCCGACACAATCATGCTAAGTACATTGAACACGTGGCCAAGCCCGATACGTTGGAGTGGCGTTGATGGTCGACGAGTGAGCTTTTGCCACGTGGGCCATAGGAAGCGGTCCATGAGGGTGAGGGTGATGGAGCAGGATAGGTATACAAAGACTAGGATGGACCCGGGTGGGAGTTTGAAATGAGGGCCTATGTGGCGGTCCATGGTTAGGGTTTGGAGGACTGCTAAGCTCATTTCGATTCTGATTGGGGTGCCTAAGAATATACTTGTGGACCATAGTGGGGAAATTTTGAGTAAGGTCTTTAGATCTTCTACTTGTTGCACACTGCATAGCCTCAATGAGCTTTTGAATTTTCCATCCGATTGTGTGTCCTTTTCTGTTTTCAATGCTGCATGATTTAAGCACCTGTGGAAGAGTAGTGCTAACATTGTTAGTGGGTTAAATGTAAAAACACCCTATGAATAAAATAGTGCAATAAATATCGTGTAGCAAAAAACACCCTCTAGATTTGTTGAATTATGTCTATATCTCCTTTAGTTTGAATTATTACTATTACCTCCCCTCTACTTTATATTTTATAACAAACATCCCCTTCTAGCCAGTGACGGATCCAGATAATCGTATAAGTGGGGGCATAATTATATACAAATATTTTTTTTGTAATTTTCAGTGGTGGCATTATGTAATTTTAGTAGGCTTTTTATATAATTTCTGAATTTTATGGGTATATATTACAAAGAAAAAAAATCAATAGGGGCGGATTCTCTTGGCCACTAAGGTCAATGTGCATCCATCCCTGCTTCCAGCATGGTCAAAGACTGTTAATGTTTACGTCAACATTTTTCAGTAGTGAAATGACTATAATACACTCGCTTATTTGTAAATACACTTAATAAAAATACATGAATATAAGAGTAATTTCATATATAATATAGATCACTTAAAAGGGACAAAATTATAATTATTCAAAAGATTAGGGGTGCGGCCGTAATTTGATAAATATCAAGAGGAAGTAATTGTAATTATTCAATTGTTTTTTATTACCAAACCATTACTTTGATGAGAGAGAGCGCGCGAGAGAGAGTGGGTCCCTAAACCCTAAACCTGAATTTTTGAAATATATATATGGGTTAATTTCATTTATCCCCTTAAATTTTTCTTTATTTCAATCACATCCTCTTATATTTAAATATTTTTATTTACACTCTCAAGTTTGAGATTCTCATCATTTACACCCCTTAACGATGACATCATCTTAATTTTTTTATAAATACTTAAATTACCCTCAATGTGATAACATAGTATTGTTTGGAAACAAGAATATAGTATTTTATAAATTTGATTCATTCCAATAATTTAATCATTTAATTTTTTATTCAAAAAAATTTCACTTTATCATTATCATTTTAATTAATTTTTGAAAAAATATATAAAATTTGAAATATATATAAAATTCAAAAAATATAGATTAAATTTAAAAATATATATAAAATTTGAAAAATATATAAATTTTGGAAAAAAATATATAAAATTCAAAAATAAAATATAAAATTCAAAAAATAAATATAAAATTTGAAAAAACATATAAAATTCGAAAAAATTTATTACTTTTAAAATATATATATAATTCGAAAATATATATAAATTTTAAAAAAAAAACATATAAAATTAAAAATAAATATATAAAAAATTTGTAAAAAAATTATAAAATCCGAATATATATATATATATATATATATATATATATATATAATTGAAAAATTAAATATAAAATTCAAGAAACAAATATAAATTTCGAAAAAATATATAAATTTCGAAATATATATATATAATTCAAAAAATATATATTAAATTAAATATATATATATTTAATTCAAAACATATATATATTTAATTCAAAATATATATATATAATTCAAAAAAATATATAAAACTCAATTTAAAAAATTATTATATTACTCAAAATTCAGGAGGGTGTAAATGAAATTAACCAAAAAAAATTTCTAAACAATTGTGTTGGTGATTTTGATGCAACTGTATTTAATTTTTTGATGCAACTCATGCAACAGTATTTAAAACTTTGATACATTTATCTTGAATTGGTCGGTATTTAAAATGAAATTATTTCCCACCTCAAAATAAGTTTGATACGGCAATTAGTTGATACTCACAGTGCACGGTATTTAAAATAAAATATAAAAACAAATTATTCTTATAAATTTAATAATAAATTATATTTTTTAATATATTATAATTCATATAATTAGATATATATACATTTTATTTATATATATATCGAGATATATATATACAGTTATATATGGTGATGACGATCCAGCAGATCTCCGCCACCTCTCCGCCGCCAGCTCTTCGTCGACGAATTTGGACTCCGGCGTTGGGGCTTCAAAGATTTCCTTCATCTTCGTGCTCACGATTCGGCTCATCTGAGCTACGTTGGTCTTCAATCGCTCGCCCAAGGAAGATGAAGCTCGCTTTAATTTGTCCAAGGGAGGAGGGGGTTGAGGACGACTGGGGTGGGGGGCGGCTGGGGAGGAGGGGCTGGGGTGGGGGGGCCGGCTGGGGGTGGTGGTGGTTGGATACAGGGTTAAAACTATTCTGGATTAACACTATTCTAGGATATAGGGTATAAGGTTGGTTTAGATTCAGGGTATTTTAGACATTTCATATCATGAGGGGGTGTGATTGAAATAAAGACATACTTCAGGGGGTGTAAATAAAATTAACCCTATATATATATATATATATATATTTCCCGAAATATATACTTTCACCGTCCCAAAATAACTGTTCATTTATATAATTTTATCGGTCTAAAAATAAGTGTCCACTTTCAAATTTCAATATAATTTAATCTTATATTTTCTCAACTTATCTCTCTTCATTAATTTCAAAAAATACTAGGCCCCGCTATAAACTAAAACTATACTATATTTTTAAAGGGCAAAATTGAAAACACAAAATACCCTAATTTTTTTTGAAAAGTCAAATGTGAACACTTATTTTGGGACAAATGAAGTATATATTTTATAAATATATATATTTTTTTCCAGAAATATATATTTTAAAAGTATGTAGCATTAAATAAAAATAAAATATTTATATTGCACAAATTGGTTGACATATCCATTTGAAGTAGAATTATGAAGCATGATTTTGGTATTGAGAAGCAAAGTATGGAATTGTGAAGCATGATTTTTATATTCTCTTTTGGGTCCAAATCATGAAGTATGATTCCTGAAAGTGAGTAGCATAGCATGCATGTTGCCAAACAGCTAACAAAACTTATATACTTTTGAACAGTACACCATGAAGTAGGAATTGGGAAGCAAAGTATGCTTCCCAAACATGCCCTAAGGGAGGACCATAATGTGAGAAGGAGAAAATGATAAGATCAAAATTTTATATTCTTCTATGTAAATTTTCTCCAAGGAATGGTCAAGGAGGTTTTGCACCTCTTTTGGAAAATAAAAATATGTTTGCACATTTTTAGAAATAAAAACCAACAAAGTTCATTTTTAAAAAGGAGTAGATTATTTTGCACCAATATTAATATACTTTAAAAATTAGTAAAGATTCTAAGAATGTATCCTTACTTGAAGCTTTTAGTTGGCGCTGTTGGTATCATCCTTGACACCCCATCATTTTCATTGAAATAATCTTCACTTCTGGATGAAAGCAAGACCTTCCTCTTTCTAATGGCGGCAACAACAACCCGAGCCAAGTCCAAGAAAGGGCTCCCTTGTGGCTTAACGTGACGATAATACCGGTTTCCAAGAACGAAAATGGCTAAACCAGCCACATTAGCCGCCACACAAATGCCAAACCCTATTGTCCAACTCACACTATCCTGAATATAGACAATAGCAGTTGAGCTCACAACTATGGAGCTGTAAAAGGTGAAGAAGAACCAGTTAAAGAAGATGCCATGGTCCTTAGGGTTATCGAGTTGGTTCGCGCCCATTGTTGCGGTAGTGAAGCGTATGCCTCCCATTCCTATACACACCAGGGCTAGAGCTGCATATAGGACTGTGTATTGGATGTTTGAAGGGCTTATGCATGAGATTGATCCATTTTCACATAGTGGAGGCCTCAAGGAATCGAATGTCGCGGTTAGGAGTAAAAGGACCATGCCCTGCAGGTGGAGATGTTGATCAGTACTTAAGAGAGTGATAGCATTACTAGGAATCTGCAGTCCTATAGGTTCCTTTCCGGATATTCAACTTTCTAAGACGCTGAGTTTTATTATAGTGTTAGTGAATGAAATATCAACTTTATTCATAATTTTATCATAGTGATGTGATGGTTTATAGTGTATATGTTTTATAACTTTAGTGTTTGAAAATTAAATTGGTAAATTGATCCAATAAAGTGCTTTGACTTTTTAAAAGTAGACACTTATTTTGGAACGGTGAAAAAAGAAAAAATGAACACTTATTTTGGGATGGAGGAAATAACATTTTTTATTGGAAAATGAAAATTTTAAATTTATTTGATTTTTCACAAATATATATTTTTTGGCGAGAACTGACAGATCTTGGTCATAAATTCGCGAAGAATCATATTTTTGAAAAAATATATATTTATGTCAAAGTCATTTTAATCACAAATATACATTTTGAGGTTATTTTTTTGGTAGTCCAATCTCATATATATTGTCATGTGAAGCTTTACATTTAATAGTTATAACCAAAAACAATGGAAGTAATTTACCAAAAATAAATAAAAATAAAAATGGAAGTACAACTTCTTATAAGCTGAGTGATGAATTTAGAACTCAACACTACATGCACTTAATTATGTGAACGATAAGGGATATTAGTTAGTTCTCAATTATTTCTGAGGCGATGTTTGATAAAATTGAAAATAAAGTATTAAAATTTTTAAGTAGGAAAGGTTT